>LR812543.1:20092243-20409743 GCA_903798195.1 Danio kyathit | reverse complement strand
TTGAATAAACTTTAATGTAACAATACATAATTTAAATATTATGCTTATTAAATGTTTTATAATATAATTGATATTAGAAACAGCAGCCAATAAATTCTTTTCAATTGACTTATTATCAAATCTTACATACGTTTGCATATTATTGTATTGTAAATATAATTCTGCAAATATTATTTTAAACAAACACATTATTATGTAATTAATATTAACATTTTAAGTTATTTTAATATATTACAGATTTCAGATATATTGAAAATATTTTATTTATTCATTTATTTGCGTTTAGTAATTTAGTTTTAGTTGTTTTATTCCGAAATAATTATGTATTCGTTATTTGAATCATCCTGCATATTAAATGTTTTATATTATAATTGATATTAGAAACAGCAGCTGATGTTTTTTCAAATGACTTATATTATCAAATCTTATATATATGTTTGTATTTTATTGTATTGTAAATATAATTTTGCAAATATTATTTTAAACAAATACATTATTATGTAATTAATATTAACATTTTAAATTATTTTAATATATTACAAATTTTAAATATATTGAAAAACATTTTTATATGTGCATGTGCTTATTAAATAAATTAATATTAAAAACTATTTAAAATATAATTTTTTTCAAATCACTAATATTATCATATATATTATTTTATCACCTATATATTATGTTTTAACCTAAATAATATACATGTTTGCATTTTTGTTCTATAGTAAATATAATTATATATATATAGTAAATATAATTATATATATTATATATATATTTGACAGATACATGACTTTGTATTTAATATTTACATTTTAAATAATTTCTATATACTACACAGATTTCAAATATATTTAAAAACATTTTATTAATTAATTTGTTTTTAGTAATTTACTTTTTGGCATTTTATTCCAAAACATTAAAGTATTAGTTATTTTACATTTCCTGCTTATTAAATGTTTTATGTTATAGTTAATATTAGAAACAGAAGCAGTCCATTTTAATACTTGAAACTCTTTTTTTTACTCATTTGCATTTATTAGATAATAATTATGTAAATTTAATAGTTTTTAATAATAATTAATACTAACATTACATATAATACATTATTTTTATGTTAATATTTGCGATAACCTTAATACATAACATTTTAAATATATTTAAAAGCATTTATTTATTGATTCATTCACTCATATATTATTCATTATATTACAAATGCACACAGCAGACCTGCAATTAAACTAATGTAAACCAGTCAAATGCAAAACTAACTTGATGAAGTGCACTGTATTTACAAAGCATTGACATTTAGCAAACGAAAGCGTAATTAGCATGTCAGCAGTATCTGACAAAAGGCTAATACAGATGCAAATGCTTTAACCCCTACTTCATATGTTAATATCCTCATTAGGAGAAACCCCAACAAAAGACTTAACAGTAAGTAGCTGATATGCATATTTTCTTAGTAGATGCTCTAAAAAAAAATTATACCAAAAAAATGAACGTAATTTCCTTACTGGCCTAATCGATGTTATCACAGTTCAAAAACATGACGCAAACAGGTTTGATTTACAATGAAAACACGATACGGTTTTCAAATGCCCCACTTTCCAAAGATTACGCAGTTCAAATATAACTGCACACATGCCAAGGCTTACAACTGGCACCTAATACACAAACACATGCTAAATCACTTAGAAAGCTTGGAAGGATGGTTTCGTTTGACATTTGGAATCAGCAGCTTTGGTTACCTCAAACTACGTGTAAAACGCCACCGGATACAGCGCCACCTGCTGTCTGTGGGGAGAAAACACGACACCTGGGGAGCCGAGGAAAGGTGTCGACTGCAATGCAGCACCAAAACACAGCTTGTGTTGGCATTACCTGTTTCTAATGCGGCAATCAGGAGCGAAAACCTCAACATTTGTCAGTGAAATCATCAGAATTATGGTGTGTTGATCAAAACAGCTTATAAATCGCTTATGTCTGAAAATAGGGTAGCTAAATTGATGAGGTGTGCTTCATATTTCCAGTTACATGACTGTTTTTGTGGTTTGTTTAGCGTTTGGATGTTAGCGTGAGCGTGGAGGAGACTCTGAAGATCTGAGGAAGCATGTTGCTCAGCTGGTAAAACATCTCTTCTGAGATACTCTGAGGATAGAAGAGACAGATTTGAGATTTAAAAACATAGTAAATCACAACAAGATAAATAAGCAATATACATTTGTGCTTTTTTAACATGTTGCAACAAAAAAGCTAATTCTGTTTATTTTTTTCTTATATATTTTTGTTGACAGAGTTGAAAAACTTTATCAACACAGATAATAACTAGGAAAAGTTTATTGAGCAGTAACAATTAAGATGTTTTATTGTTAATTTCGATTAGTTTTCATTTTGTGTTCATAATTTTTATGTTTTTAATGGCTTTCCATATTTTTGTTTTATTCAATCATACAGTAGTTTTAGTTTGACTTTTTGCTTTAGTTTTATTAATTTTGTTTTTGTCTGTTTTATTCTCACTTTGCTTATGATTTATTTTTGTTCAAATTAGATTTTAATGTTAGATTCAAAACAACTACGACATTGTATTATTAGTTTGAATTAGTTTTCATTTTGTTTTTGTCATTTTATATTTCTTTCCATATTTCTTTTGTTTTATTCAATCATATAGTTTTAGTTTGACTTCTTCGTACATTTTACTTTAGTTTTATTAATTTTGTTTTTGTCAGTTTCATTCTTACTTTTTTACGTGCTTATGATTTTTTTGTTCAAATTTAATTTAAATGTTAGATTTATTTTTAGTTATAAAGGATTATTAAAAGGGTCTGTGATTTTAGTTTTATTGTAGTTTTAATTGAGTAAATTCAGTTTTTTGATTTAATTAAAATTCAAACTCAAATAGTGAATCACAACAAGCTAAATAAGTGTTCATTCAAGTGTTTAGGGTTTGTACTTTTTTAACATGTTGCCTCAGAAAAAGCAAAAGCTGTTTATTTATATTTATTCATATATATTTTTTTGATGGCAGGGTTGAAACACTTTTTTAACACAGATAATGACAGTAAAAAAAGTTTCTTGAGCAGTAACAATTAAGACATTTTATTATTAGTTTTCATTTTGTGTGTAATTTTTTGAACGTATTTGCATATTTACTTTGTTTTATTAAATTATGTACATTTTGCTTTCCCAGAGATGGGTTGCAGCTGGAAGGGCATGCGCTGCGTAAAACATGTGCTCGATAAGTTGGCGGTTCATTCTGCTGTGGTGACCCCAGATTAATAAAGGGACTAAGCCGAAAAGAAAATGAATGAATATTTTGGCAGTTTTATTCTCACCTTTTAAGAATTTTTTTGTTCATATTCGATTTAAATTTTAGATTTAAATTTAGTTTTAAAGGATTATTAAAAAGGTCTATGATTTGTATTTTATTGTAGTTTTAATTAAGTAAAATTCAGCTTTTCAGCTTTAATTTTGTGTCACTTTATTATTTATTTTTAATTCAGTACACATATTTAATCAATGAATTAAAAATGTTTTAAAATAAAATACATATTATTTTAAATTGAATATTCCTGTTTTTATTATATCTATACAGCGGGGAAAACAAGTATTGAACACGCCACCATTTTTCTCAGAAAACATATATTAAGGTGCTGTTGCTTTCGCAGAATGTTGGTAACAACAGAGAAATCCCTATATGCAAAGAAAACTAAACTAATTAGTTTACAAATGAAGCTATGTGTAATAAAATAAATTGACACAAGGAAAAAGTATTGAACACATGAAGAAAGGCAGGTGTAGAAAGGTAGTGAAAGCAGCTGAAATCTCTCAGTTGTTATTCAGCAACCCTCTGCCCTTCGTCATTGTAAATGAATATTAGCTGCTTCAGTACAACATATACATTAGCAGGATGATAAAGATGAAACCAGGGTGGACATTTTAGCATTCTCTCAAATGGCTTCAAAGAAAGAAAATCAAGCTGTAGAATGGCCTAACCAATCTCCTGACTTGAATCCAATATAAAATACAGATCAGATTTGATAGATGAAACCCACAGAACCATCAAGATGTTTGCAATGCATGTGACTTCATATATGAGAGGCGTCTTTAAGCTGCCATCACCAAAAAAAGCATTTTATATAAAGTATTAAATACATTTAAGTGGTTCAGCACTTTCTCCTTGTGTCATTTCAATGTTATTACAAAGAACTCATTTTTCAGATTTTTTTTGTTTGTTTTATTTTTATGTTTGTATTTTGGGGGTTTTACCAAAATCTGCTTCAGTTCCAGGTCAACAGAAATATTATTACCAGGAAAAAACATGGCCTGTTCAATACTTATTTTCCCTGCTGTATATTAATCAAATAAATGCAGTCTTGGTTAGACTAGATACATATACTACATATATAAAAACTTTCAAATGGTAGTGCCTATATTAAACAGTGTAAATATACCTGTACAGTGTGTGAATGACATTTAGACAACGGGGTTTAGTTTAGGAGAGTTATTTTAAAAGGTGCTAAACAGTAAAATGAGCAGCTGTGAATGTGAAGAGTCGCCTGAGCCTGTAAGCATGTGTCAAACGATGGACACCATTGTTTAACAATACACAGGGTATTATCGTTGTATTTATTCCATTCCCAGCAAATAACCAGTGCATTTCCTGAACAGTTCCTCACTTAGGAGACAAAAAATACACTTTCTGTACTGTCAAACAGGTTAAAACCTACCTGTGGAACAAGAAACTGAACAGTTCGGGAGATTCCGCCATCCCACGAGGCCATTTCCATCATAAAACCTAAAAAAGAAAGACAAAAACGGTCTTAAATATTGTATTTCAGCCATTATTTCCAAACTGAGATCTTTTTAGATCAACAGACAAAACAAACGGATTAAACTATTCATATTGATGCTTTTAAAAGTGAATAAATTTCCCTTTTTAATCATTTGTTTTGTTCAATTCTTTATCTTTAGGAGAGTTGAACTTCATGTGAATGTGTTTTCAAATAATATTAAAATAGCAATCAAATATTATTAATTAATAAAAATGTGTGTTACAAAATTTTATAGGAGAAAACATCCACATTAATGTCAACATGAAATCAAAACAGACATTTGTTTTTTAACGGAACAATGCAGTATTTATTTTAAATGATTAATAATGTGCACATCATATATTTTAATTCGTTCATGTTCCATCACAATCCTGAACTTGAATAATGAAATATAAAAGACTTCAGTGGCATCTCTTCTATGATGATGCGTTTACAGCTAAGAGGGCGGGACTATAACCAGTCGTTCACATGACATACACCAATAGCAATCCACAACCACCAAACAGCCTGATCTTACAAGGAAACGTAACTATTTTTCATTGACAAAATCCCTGTCAGAGAAGTGGCTAATTCATATGAATTCATATGATTTCTTTCATATGAAAAAATACAAATTTTATATAAGTGGTGTGCCCAGAACCCCAACCCTCACTGGAGGATGAACTAGATCATAAAAATTAATAAGGATTAGCCAGTAAATCAAAGAGTTACAAATTTCCGTGAGATTGCATTGTATAAAACCAACATTTTGGAAAATCGTAATCAGAATTTGAATAATTATTATTAATTGATACTATATTGATAATGAATGTTGTCACACATTGTACAGTTGCATGCACACCTTTCACACATTTGAAGACCAGCTCAGCACGTTTCAGACACCAGGGAATAGTCATCTCCTGTTCAGAGGAAGAGGAAGAGAAGGAAACGTTAATTCCTGAGATAATATTTAACTAAAAGAGTAACCAGATGCAAACATACCAACCACTCTAGAGCACAGCTTCTCAAACAGAACTATTCAGATCTTACATGAATTTTACATGGTTCTTTAACAAAAAAAGCAATTATTCATTCATTCATTTTCTTTTCGGCTCAGTCCCTTTATTAATCTGGGGTCGCCACAGTGGAATGAACCGCCAACTTATCCAGCATAAGTTTTACGCAGCAGATGCCCTTCCAGCTGCAACCCCATCACTGGGAAACAAAAAGCAATTAGTTAACCTTAATTTAAAAAGTGAGTAATCTGTTGTAACTTGGAACTGTTAAATTTAATTAGTTTAATTTTTTTTAATTATGCACAGAGTTTATTTACATAAGAATAGGTTAATTCATTTTATTTAAGGGAACTCTCCAATTTCTTTTTGAAATAGGCTCCACTAGAGTTAAACAAGTTTACTATTTTTGAATCTATTCTGCCGATCTTTGGGTCTGGCAGGAGCAATTTTAGCTTAGCTTAGCATAGATCATTGAATCGGATTAGACCATTAGCATCTGAATGGATTAAAAAATGGTAAAACTCAACTGTTTAACTCCAGGGGAGTTGTAAATTGAATATTTTCAAAAATCAGTGGAGTGTTCTTTTACATAAAGTCAACTAAACGCTTTTTACAGCACACTTACTATCGGAGATGGTTTCTAAAAAATTGGTAAATTTTCTAAATTGATAGATATAAAGTTGTAAAAGTGAATAAAAATTTCAACATATAAAGTCAGTGTTATGATTTTAGCTAAATCTTGCAATCGTAAATTATTACATCTTGCAATTCTTTTTTTTTTCTTAGAACTGCATTTTTATTTCTCACTATTGCAAGTTCATATAGGCTTTCTTGTAATTCTGAGATTGTATCTCATAACTGACATATACATTTGGAGTTGTGAAAAAATATAGTTATATATTCACCTTATTCTCTGTGTACATGCGGGCACAGCCATTTGAAACTTTTTGGCTCGAGACTTCTGGTCTCATTTACTTCCATTCATTTTTAGATGTTAAAAACAGCTTGTTTTGCTGCTTCATGTTGCAAACTGATATTTTCTTATTATATTACTCTATTTTGTCTGGATAGTCATGCGAACACTTGTTTGTAGAGCAAGTAGTTTGACCGTATTCTGCAGTTTATTATTCCTAGTCATTTCTTCCTGAATCGGAAGTTCTAAAACAATCGCAAAAATGAGCACACTTCTTCATTGAAAAATAAGGTCAATACAATAGTCAACATTTGAAGTGGATCAAAAATGTTTAGCAAATTTTCCTAAAACAATAAAGGGTGCTGTTCTGAAGTTTTGGGACACCTTTGATGAAAGGTTTTGAACCATTTCAAATGTTGACTACTGTATTTTAATACTACAGTTATTTTGTGTTTTGTCACTTTAATTTTTTTTCCTACAAATACAGTATGTCTACATTTGAAGTCTGAAGATTTTTTCAACCCATTTCTAATCACAATATTTAAACAGTTTTAATAACTCATTTCTAATAACTGATTTATTTTATCTTTGTCATGATGACAGTAAATAATATTTGACTAGATATTCTTCAAGACACTTCTATACAGCTTAAAGTGACATTTAAAGGCTTAACTAGGGTAATTAGGTTAACTAGGCAGGTTAGGCAAATTAGGCAAGTTATTGTATAATGATGGTTTGTTCTGTAGACAGTCGAAAAAAAAATTAGCTTAAAGGGACTAATAATTTTGACCTTAAAATGTTTTTTAAAAAAATGAAAAACTGCTTTTATTCTAGCTAAAATAAAGCAAATAAGACTTTCTCCAGAAGAAAAATATTATCAGACATACTGTGAAAATTTCCTTGCTCTGTTAAACATCATTTGGGAAATATTTGAAAAAAGAAAAAACTAAATAAATCTAATAATTCTTACTGGTTTTTTATTATTTTGAACTATTTGACCATAATTTATTACCACAGATAAATACAATTTTGTAATAGTTCATATATGTATAACAATAGATTACAATTTGAATAGTATAGCACATTGCACACTTCTACAGACATTTGACAATAAAATATTACAGACATTCACAGTAACAATTACTTTACAGACTCACATCCTAAAAACAAATCCTGTCCGAATAGGGCTTTAAAACCATCCTCTGGCTTTGGCTGGGAGAAAGAACAGTTCCTGTTCAGACAAAAAACATTTCCTGAACACTAAACATTTCTCAACATCTGCCTGTGGTCAGAGAGGCTGTGATTGAGGCTTTCATTTACCCAGAACGACACTGGTCAGTCCAGACAGCCTGATCCAAAATAGACCATTTCTAAATTAGACCATAGAATTTTGAAGGTTCAGAAAAATAAAACTTATCTGGTTTGATCCTAAAAAGCTCAATATAATCTGAACACTGCTATCATATTGGTTATTGTCTATTATATATGTTAACTTTGGGTATAAAGGCGAATTTGGTTATTTAATTGCTCATTTATCCAGTGTAATTTATACTTATTTTAATTTTATCTTAGCATTCGATATAACACTGTAATGCTTAAATGTACTCTCACACTTACAATGATTGTTTATTTAAAGTCACATTTGACTTTAATTTTTAAAAATGAGTAACCCGTTGTAACTGGAAACAGTTAAGTTGACTTAATGCAATTTTTAGAATTATGCACATAGTTTATTTAAATAACAATGGGCTAACTCATTTTTTTTAAAGTGCCATTAAATGACTATGTACTTCTTGTTGGGACTTAAAGGAACACTCCACGTTTTTGGGAAATAGGCTCATTTTACAAGTGCCTTAGGGTTAAACAGTTGAATTTTACCATTGTTGAATCCATTCAGCCGATCTCAGAGTCTCAAACATTTAGCTTAGCTTAGCATAAATCATTGAATCAGATTAGACCATTAGCATTATATTAAAAAATGTGTTAAAAAAATATTTCAATAATTTTCCTATTTAATGCCTAAGAAAAATAGCAGCTTTTCATTTTCCATAAGTCCTAGTATGCAACTACAGAATCTTAAATGGGAAATGTATCTAAACACTGGAGTTAAACAGTTATAAATCAATTCAATCGATCTTTGGGTCTGGCGAGAGCACTTTTAGCTTAGCTTAGCATAGGTCATTGAATCGCATTAGACCATTAGCATCTGAATGGATTAGAAAAACTGTTTAACTCAAGTTGAGTTGTAAAATTAACCTATTTTCAAAAAAAATAAGTGTTGTGTTTTTTAAGATAAAGTCAACTAATCTCTTTTAAAAGCAATCGGTTTGCTTACTTTTTAAAGTAAAGTCAACTAAACTTTTTTCCCCGTGTACTTACTATGAGATACAGTTTTATAGTGCCAATATCGGATATTGAATTTGTTAATTATTGGATACTTATAGTTATTTAGCATTTTTTTTATGTTCAGCATAATATTGTGATGCCTAAATGAACTCTTAAGTAATTATTTATTTATTTAATGATATTCTAAAATATAACATGTTCATATTACCATTTTGCATAACTGGAAAAGATTTAGAGTCATGCTTTGAATGGTTAATAAATGACAGTAAATAAGTGTGCACAAAATTTTCAAAGATAACTAATAATAACAACACAGAGCATGACTGAATAAAAAAGCTTCTTGAGGGCAAATAAATCAGAAGACATGTGGAGTGCTGCAGGTGGTTCAACTGGAACTGGAACGTTTTGTTTTGCTTGGCTGTTTGTTTGCAAGCACTAGAAATAGATGCCAATGTAAAGGACAAGCGCTCCAACAATCCCGCAAAAACATCTAAATGAACACCCTTAGATTGTAGATTGTTATTGGTTCCAGTAATAAAAGAGTCGAAGCTCGGCTGGGTTTTGAACAGCCTACAATATTGGCAACATTCTCAACTTCCATTTTTATAGCCACTCCATTCAGAATCGTGTGCAACAGTTTAAAAGTTCAGTCTTTGGGCACTTTCAGGAATCCAGATCTTAAAACAACTTCATGATTTCCTTCATGGATCCTTTCAAAATGTAAACTCTAATGTCATATTTATAAAATACTTCAGCGATAAAAATCATAGTCCTTTAAAATGCATTAGAATTTTGTAACTTTGAGTTTCATTCATTCATTTTCTTTTCGGCTTAGTCCCTTTAATAATCTGGAGTCGTTACAGGGGAATGAACTGCCAACTTATCCAGCACATATTCTATGCAGCGAATGCCCTTCCAGCTGCAACCCATCTCTGGGAAACATCCATACACACTCATTCACACTCATACACTACGGACAATTTAGCCTACCCAATTCACCTGTATGTCTTTGAACTTGTGGGGGAAACCGGAGCAACCAGAGGAAACCCACGCAAACGCGGGGAGAACATGCAAACTCCACACAGAAACGCCAACTGACCTAGCTGAGGCTCGAACCAGCGACCTTCTTGCTGTGAGGAGACAGCACTACCTACTGCGCCACTGCGTCTCCACTTTGAGGTTCATAACAATGATGAATACATACAAAAATGGCCATATATTTCCAAATAAATTGCATTTTTTTCTTTGAAAAGCTCAGATTTTGGGGGATGTCTTTTAAAGAGGGGTAGTTTACTCAAAAATGAAAGTTTTATCAGCATTTACACACTTAGCATCTTTTATGAACTTCTAGAAATTCCTTTCTTTTGAAAAATGTTGGAAGCCAGCAGCAATTGACTTCCATAGTAGAAACTAAAAATACTATGGAAGTTAATGGTTACAGTTTTGCAACATTCTTCAAAATATCTTCTTTTTATTCAAAAGAAGAACGATAATACTTTTCGGTTATTTCAGTGTGGATGACCGATTTTTGCAAAACAAATGAAAGTGATAGTGTAGATGTGGATAATTTTTAGATGAAAACAGCATGTCTAAATTTATCTGGATTAGTGTAGATGTAACTTAAGTGACTATGGCCCAGTTTCACAAACAGGGCTTAGATTAAGCCAGGACTAGGCTTAGTTAAATTAGGCTATTTAAGCCACATTTATAAAATTGGCCTTAGAAAACTATATTACTGGTGTGCACCTGGAGAAAAATAATGACACTGATGTATTTTAAGACATCTCACTGCAAGTTATTTTGAGTTGAGACAGCTCAAACATGCAATTTAATCTTGACTAGCCTTAAATCTTGTTTGTGAAACTAAGGGTATATGTAAGTAGGCAGGCTTAAGGTGCAAAGATTTATAAACTACAGTATAGGGCATTTCAATATGGTCATGTCATTGGCCCATGAACAGTTCCTGTTTGTTATTAAACTAATTCATAACAGTAACAAGAGGCAATTCAATCATAACTTACTGTTAAAACAGCTACCATAACATTATTCATCAATATGTGGCTCTTTTTGGATTCTCTGAAGCTATAGATATTAAAAATATAAAACAGAAAATAAGATGAGGCCATTGTTTTCGTTTACATCCCTTAAAATGATCTATTCACTTGTTTATGATGCTGAGATCTTTCTAAAAAAGGGTTTACGGAAATGCAAACATACTTTTTAAATTACACACATCAAAGTAAAAGTGCTGTCAGGATTCGTTTGCGCATGCAGGAGTACATCAGAAATTGAATAAGCACAGTATACAGTATCCAGAGTGACCATTAGTGATTATAATGGATTCTAATTACTTGTGTTTGGAATTAACAATTGTCTGCCCTTAAGTGACTATGCACTTGTTGTCGGAACTTAAAAGAACAGCACTTTTTTGGGGAAATAGGCTCATTTTGCAAGTTCCCAAGAGTTAAACAGTTTAATTATACCATTTTTGAATCCATTCAGCTGATTTCAGAATCTCAGACCTTTAGCTTAGCTTAGCATAGATCATTGAATTAGATTAGACCATTAGCATCATATTAAAAATGTTTTAAAAATATTTTCGATAATTTTCCTATTTAATGCTTAACGAAAATAGCAGCTTTTCATTTTCCATTAGTCCCAGTATGTGATGCAACTACAGAATTTTAAATAAGAGGATTATCTAAACGCTTCATTTTTTTAAAATTGCTATTGGTCTAATCTAATTCAATGATTTATGCTATGCTAAGCTAATCTAAGCCAAAAGTGCTCCTGTTAGACCTGGAGGAATGGATTCAAAAATGTTAAAAGCTCGACTGTTTAACTGTAGATTACTTGTAAAATTAACCTATTTACAAAAAAGTGGAGTGTTCCTTTAAGATGCAATGATGTATAACATTTTTATTTTCTGAAAATGAACTATCCCTTAAAAGCTTTCAGATGCAACCAATATTTGGTGAAATAACCCAGATTTTCAATCACGGTACATTAAAACATTTGTCATTCTGACCAACTGTCATTTTCCGAGAAAGAAAAATACTCTAAATTACAACATTTTATTTTGAAATTTGGAATAAATTTGATCAGACCTTTATGGAATGCTATTAAGTGACTATGTACTTGTTGTCGGGACTTAAAGGAACACTCCATCTTTTTTTTTGGAAATAGGCTCATTTTAAGTCCGCTAGAGTTAAACAGTTAAATTAAACCATTATTGAATCCATTCAGCCGATCTCAGAGTCTCAGAACGTTAGCTTAGCTTAGCATAAATCACAGAATTAACAAAAATTAACAAAAATAGCAACTTTTTATTTTCCATCAGTCCTAGTACACACTGTAACTACAGAATTTTAAATTGGAAGATTATCTAAACCCTTCTTTTTTTTAGATGCTAATGGTCTAATCTGATTCAATAATTTATGCTAAGCTAAAAGTGCTCCTGTGACACCTGGAGATTGGCTGAATGGGTTCAAAAATGTTAAAACTTAACTATTTAACTCTAGATAACTTGTAAAATTAGCCTATTTACAAAAAAGTGGAATGTTCCTTAAAGATGCAATGATGTATAACATCAATGTTGTGACCTAGAGGTTGTCAAATGCAAATACATTTGTCTGTGTTTTGTCAAATTCCCTTATATAAACAAACGATTCTGGAGCTTGGTAAAACGAATATTTTTGAGAGGAAGTTTTAAGCTATGAAACTTTGTTGGATGTTCTGGTACAAAGACCTGGGTAAAAGTCAAAGCATGGGTAAAAGATATAAAATCATTCATCTGCTCCTACCTCAGACATGTCATGTACCAGCAGCAGTGGGATGGTGATGGTGGTGATGTCATGGGTGCAGCAGACCTTCAGGATGTTCCTCAGGCCCATGATGGCTGGGTCTCGGGCAGTGATGTTCCCCGATCTTACATTATCATCCACACAGAGGTGAAACACGATATGAACCTCAGACAGGTTGGAATGGCGAGTGATGTAGAATTCACCTGAAGAAAAAGAAAAATCACAGCAGTGTTAGGACTAATCAAACAGAGCACTAACAGAATACAGCAATGGTTTAACTACCTTGTAGGATATTGGAGGAATTTCTGTCAAGGATCTTATTTTTGTCTTCATTTCCTCCATTTCTTAGCATCTCTGTGAAGCAGATTCAACAAATGTATTATTGTAATGCATGCAAATATGTTGTATTTCATTTTCAGTTTGTATTTATCATTATTCTCCTTAATCACTGATAAAAAAAGACAAAAAAAAAAGCAAATAAATTTAAATTTGAAAGTTTTATTTAAATTACATTAACCAAATTAGCGAAAAAAAATATGTCTAATTAAAAAAAAACAATATATATACACACACACTCAGCGGCCACTTTATTAGGTATGCCTGTCCAACTGCTCGTTAACACGAATTTCTAACCAGCCAATCACATGGCAGCAACTCAATGCATTTAGGCATGTCGACATGGTCAAAACGATCAGCTGCATTTCAAACCGAGAATCAGAATGGGGAAGAAAGGTGATTTAAGTGACTTTGAACGTGGCATGGTTGTTGGTGCCAGACAGGTTGGTCTGAGTATTTCAGAAACTGCTGATCTACTGGGATTTGCACAACCATCTCTAGGGTTTACAGAAAATGGTCAGAAAAAACAGAGAAAATATTCAGTGAGCGGCAGTTCTGAGGGCCCAAATGCCTTGTTGATGCCATAGATCAGAGGAGAATGGCCAGACTGGTTTGAGCTGATAGAGAGGCAACAGTAACTCAAATAACCACTCGTTACAACTGAGGTATGCAGAAGAGCATCTCTGAATGCACAATACGTCCAACCTTGCGGTGGATGGGCTGCAGTAGCAGAAGACCACACCAGGTGCCACTCTTGTCAGCTAAGAACAAGAAACTGAAGCTACAATTCACACAGGCTCACCAAAATTGCACAATAGAATATTGGAAAAATGTTGCCTGGTCTGATGAGTCTCGATTTCTGCTGCAACATTCAGATGGTAGGGTCAGGATTTTGCATCAACAACATGAAAGCATGGATCCATCCTGCCTTGTGTCAACGGTTCAGGCTGGTGGTGGTGTAATGGCACACTTTCTTGGCACACTTTGGGCCCATTAGAACCAATTGAGCATCCTGCCAAACTGAGTATTGTTGCAGACCATGTCCATCCCTTTATAACCACAGTGTACCCATCATCTGATGGCTACTTCCAGCAGGATAACGTGCCATTTCATAAAGCGAGAATCATCTCAGACTGGTTTCTTGAACATGACAGTGAGTTTACTGTACTCAAATGGCCTCCACAGTCACCAGAGCTCAATCCAATATAGCGCCTTTGGGATGTAGTGGAGCGGGAGATTCGCATCATGGATGTGCAGCCGACAAATCTGCAGTAACTGCGTGATGCTATCATATCAATATGGACCAATATCTGAGGAATATTTCCAGTACCTTGTTGAATCTATGCCACAAATGATTAAGGCAGTTCTAAAGGTAAAAGGGGGCCCAACCCGGTACTAGTAAGGTGTACCTGAAAAAGTGGCTGGTGAGTGTATATACTAATTTCAGACAGACTTCTAAAACAGTATAATGATTTAATCAAGTACAACAAAATAGAGAAAGCTTTGGTGACTTGTTTACTACAATACAAACTTCTTGCTAGAAATGTAATCAAAAGTTTGTTAAAATGTGTTTAATTACACAACAAAATGACACCCAAGCAGTGCATCCCGACACCATGTTTATTTTTTAGCTCAACTGTCAGAAATGAAATGCAAAGGATCACGGGTATCGAAGGCTATCGATGAATACTTCACCCAAAAATAGAAATTCTGCCACCATTTCCCACCCTTTACTTGTTCTAAACCTGCTTAAATATATTTTTCCTGTTACGCACAAAAGAAGATATTTAAAAAAAAAAGGCTGAAAACCTGTAACCATTGACTTTCATAGTATTTGTTTTCCCTACTATGAAAGACAATGGTTACAGCTTTTGTCAAAGTCCTCCTTAGTGTTCATCAGAATACAGAAACTAAGAAAGGTTTGCAACCACTTGAGGGTGAGTAAATAGCGAGTAAAATTTCATTTCTGAGTGAACTATACATTGAAATCTTTCGGATGCAACCAATATCTGGTGAAATAATCTTGATTTTCAATCAGAGTAAATAAAAACACTTGTCATTCTAACCAACTGTTAGCTTCTGAGGATAAAATGCTCTAAATTACAATATTTTCATTTGAAATTTGGAAGGAAATTATATGAGACCTTTATAGAATACATTTTACTCAAACCCATATGTAATAAATCCAGTAAATTTAGAGAAATAGAGAATTTTCAAGTGGTCTTTTCATTTTTCAGTATATATATATATCTATATATATATATATATATATATATATATATATATATATATATATATATATATATATATATATATATATATATATATATATATATATATATATATATATATATATATAAATTAGTGCTGCATAATATATCAATTAAGCATCAATATCGCAATCTTCACATCCACAATAGTCACATCGCAGGATCTGCAATGTTGAGTTATGATTAGAGATGACCAGGAGAAACAAGCACATGAAAATTGTGTAGCTACTGGAGAGTTGACAGTTTTTCATTTGCATGTGTTTTTAAGGCCTGACAGCGTTCAAAGTGTTCAGGCACAAGAAATTTGACCATTAGTAACTTTAATAAAGAATAATTTTATTAAAATATTTAAACAGTAAAGACATTTGCAGTGTTATTTTACATGTGCTTATTCAAATTCTGAACCTGAATACTATTTGACTGCCCCGAAAACTCTAAAACAACGTTTATTTACTTTTATCTTTGCTTTTAATTCATTTTATGACATTTTTATGAGTGATTCACTTCCCCACAGAATCATTCCACTCAATCTAAATTAATAAATTCTATGTCATCTGGTGAAATTGTTTATATAATCACAATATTCTATATCTGTCAAATTTTTCCAATATTGTGGAGCCCTAATACATACATATATACATAAATAAATAAATATATATATATATATATATATATATATATATATATATATATATATATATATATATATATACACACACACACACACACACACACACAGTGTATAACATACTGTTATTACAGTAGCAAAACTGTACCAGTGCATTCCACTTTCTGCCAAAACATTTGTGCGTCTTGAAAAAAATGTGTATCGCATTTCATTGTAGCTGATCTCTGTCGAATGAAACTGAACACTTCCTCGCGGTAGCACTGAAGTCGGGTCAGTGATGGTGCAAAGCAGAGGTGCTGGTTTTGGACGGACGCAAACACACACAGTTGTTGTGTCACTCACCGGGCTGCTCTTTCTGTTTGCTGTTGCGCTGAGCCCGCGCGTACAGCACCACCTGCTGGACGATCTCCAGCTGCTCATCCACTCGGGGGAAGTGGAAATCTGTGCACTCCTGAGACACGGTTGCAAAGTCTGAGGAAGCCACAGGAACAGTGGAATACATTGTGTATGTTAGATGCAGAGATTTGGTGATCATTGCATTGAAATTCGAATATTCAGGATTGCTACCTCTTTTGATGCCGCTGTATGAGTTGACTCTGTTGTCGACTAGCAGCACTAGTCCGCAGAGAGATGTGGAGTAGAGTGAAAGTGCAGTTTGTAGTCGTCTTAACTTCACCCCGCTACTGCTGTGACGCCGATGCTTGCAGAAGTCCAGAACATCAGATCGCACCAGACGGAGATTGTGCATGGTCTTCAGCTGAGCCCCTGAATGACATAAACATCACAGTTGTAGATTTGTTTACATCTAAAGAAATATTCATGATTTGATGAACAGATAATATTTCATATATGCTACTTTACTTTAAAAGCTTTGAGTTTGTTTCTCAACAAGGCTGTATTTACTTGATTAATTTTGACTGGATTAATAATGTGGTTACATTTCCTTACAATCTTAGGATTTCTATTTTAATATAGTTTAAAATGGGTTTTAAAATATATGGGTCAGACTTTACAGTAAGGGTTCAATAGTTACTCACATGAACCAATAACTAGAACAGTAAAGTTCGTAGGCAAACTTAATGGTGGCTTGAGAAAGTTTGAAGTAGCTTTAAAAATTAAATAATTGAAATAATTTTTAAGAAGTTTGAAACAGTCGGCTTAGAAAGATAAGAACAGGCTGCTAGGGTGTTTTATGTGGTTGCTAAGATGTCGCTTGGTGGTTGCTAGGGTGTTCTGAGTGGTTGCTAAGGCATTGCTAGGCGGTTTCTAAGTAGTTGCTAGGCGGTTGCTAAGGTGTTGCTAGGGTGTTCTGGGTGGTTGCTAAGGCATTGCTAGGCAGTTGCTAAGATGTTCTGAGTGGTTACTAGGCGGTTCCTAAGGTGTTGCTAGGGTGTTCTAGTTGGTTGCTAAAGCGATGCTAGGTGGTTGCTAGTGTGTTCTAGGTGGCTGCTGAGGCATTGCTAGGCGGTTACTAGGGTGTTCTAGGTAGTTACTAAGGTGTTGCTAGGCGGTTGTTGGGGTGTTCTGAGTGGTTGCTAAGGCGTTGCTAGGCGGTTGCAAAAGTGTTCTGAATGGTTGCTAGGTGATTGCTAAGGTGTTGTTAGGCGCTTGCTAAGATGTTCTGTGTGGTTGCTAGTTAGTTGCTAACATAAATTAGCATAGTTCTAGTATGAATTAGCATGTTGCTAGCATGTTTCTAGTATAAACTAGCATGTTAGCATGGATTTAGTCAAAGACTATAGAATACACAAGACATGTCACTCGTATCTTTTTGAATAGGGAAAAAGTGTAACTGTCGATATGGTGAATAAAGCCCCGCCTACTAGTACAGGAGCCAATCATCGATCGCTATATGGTTAAAAAAGCCCGCCTTCTAGTACAGGAGTCAATCATCGATCGCTATATGGTTAAAAAAGCCCGACTTCTAGTACAGGAGTCAATCATCAATCGCTATATGGTTAAAAAAGCCCGACTTCTAGTACAGGAGTCAATCATCGATCGCTATATGTTTAAAAAAGCCCGACTTCTAGTACAGGAGTCAATCATCGATCGCTATATGGTTAAAAAAGCCCGACTTCTAGTACAGGAGTCAATCATCAATCGCTATATGGTTAAAAAAGCCCACCTTCTAGTACAGGAGTCAATCATCGATCGCTATATGGTTAAAAAAGCCCACCTTCTAGTACAGGAGTCAATCATCGATCGCTATATGGTTAAAAAAGCCCACCTTCTAGTACAGGAGTCAATCATCGATCGCTATATGGTTAAAAAAGCCCGACTTCTAGTACAGGAGCCAATCATCAATCGCTATATGGTTAAAAAAGCCTGACTTCTAGTACAGGAGTCAATCATCGATCGCTATATGGTTAAAAAAGCCCGACTTCTAGTACAGGAGTCAATCATCGATCGCTATATGGTTAAAAAAGCCCGACTTCTAGTACAGGAGTCAATCATCAATCGCTATATGGTTAAAAAAGCCCACCTTCTAGTACAGGAGTCAATCATCGATCGCTATATGGTTAAAAAAGCCCACCTTCTAGTACAGGAGTCAATCATCGATCGCTATATGGTTAAAAAAGCCCGACTTCTAGTACAGGAGCCAATCATCAATCGCTATATGGTTAAAAAAGCCTGACTTCTAGTACAGGAGTCAATCATCGATCGCTATATGGTTAAAAAAGCCCGACTTCTAGTACAGGAGTCAATCATCGATCGCTATATGGTTAAAAAAGCCCACCTTCTAGTACAGGAGCCAATCATCAATCGCTATATGGTTAAAAAAGCCCGACTTCTAGTACAGGAGCCAATCATTGATCGCTATATGGTTAAAAAAGCCCGCCTTCTAGTACAGGAGTCAATCATCGATCGCTGTATGGTTAAAAAAGCCCGCCTTCTAGTACAGGAGTCAATCATCGATCGCTATATGGTTAAAAAAAGCCTGCCTTCTAGTACAGGAGCCAATCATCGATTGCTATATGGTTAAAAAAGCCCGCCTTCTAGTACAGGAGTCAATCATCGATCGCTATATGGTTAAAAAAGCCCGCCTTCTAGTACAGGAGTCAATCATCAATCGCTATATGGTTAAAAAAGCCCGACTTCTAGTACAGGAGTCAATCATCGATCGCTATATGGTTAAAAAAGCCCGACTTCTAGTACAGGAGTCAATCATCGATCGCTATATGGTTAAAAAAGCCCACCTTCTAGTACAGGAGCCAATCATCAATCGCTATATGGTTAAAAAAACCCACCTTCTAGTACAGGAGTCAATCATCGATCGCTATATGGTTAAAAAAGCCCACCTTCTAGTACAGGAGTCAATCATCGATCGCTATATGGTTAAAAAAGCCCACCTTCTAGTACAGGAGTCAATCATCAATCACTATATGGTTAAAAAAGCCCACCTTCTAGTACAGGAGTCAATCATCGATCGCTATATGGTTAAAAAAGCCCACCTTCTAGTACAGGAGTCAATCATCGATCGCTATATGGTTAAAAAAGCCCACCTTCTAGTACAGGAGTCAATCATCAATCGCTATATGGTTAAAAAAGCCCACCTTCTAGTACAGGAGTCAATCATCGATCGCTATATGGTTAAAAAAGCCCACCTTCTAGTAAAAAGCCCGCCTTCTAGTACAGGAGTCAATCATCAATCGCTATATGGTTAAAAAAGCCCGACTTCTAGTACAGGAGTCAATCATCGATCGCTATATGGTTAAAAAAGCCCGCCTTCTAGTACAGGAGCCAATCATCAATCGCTATATGGTTAAAAAAGCCCGACTTCTAGTACAGGAGTCAATCATCGATCGCTATATGGTTAAAAAAGCCCACCTTCTAGTACAGGAGTCAATCATCAATCGCTATATGGTTAAAAAAGCCCACCTTCTAGTACAGGAGTCAATCATCGATCGCTATATGGTTAAAAAAGCCCACCTTCTAGTAAAAAGCCCGCCTTCTAGTACAGGAGTCAATCATCAATCGCTATATGGTTAAAAAAGCCCGACTTCTAGTACAGGAGTCAATCATCAATCGCTATATGGTTAAAAAAGCCCGACTTCTAGTACAGGAGTCAATCATCGATCGCTATATGGTTAAAAAAGCCCGCCTTCTAGTACAGGAGCCAATCATCAATCGCTATATGGTTAAAAAAGCCCGACTTCTAGTACAGAAGTCAATCATCGATCACTATATGGTTAAAAAAGCCCGCCTTCTAGTACAGGAGCCAATCATCAATCGCTATATGGTTAAAAAAAACCACCTTCTAGTACAGGAGTCAATCATCGATCGCTATATGGTTAAAAAAGCCCACCTTCTAGTACAGGAGTCAATCATCGATCGCTATATGGTTAAAAAAGCCCACCTTCTAGTACAGGAGTCAATCATCAATCGCTATATGGTTAAAAAAGCCCGCCTTCTAGTACAGGAGTCAATCATCAATCGCTATATGGTTAAAAAAGCCTGCCTTCTAGTACAGGAGTCAATCATCGATCGCTATATGGTTAAAAAAGCCCACCTTCTAGTACAGGAGCCAATCATCAATCGCTATATGGTTAAAAAAGCCCGACTTCTAGTACAGGAGTCAATCATCGATCGCTATATGGTTAAAAAAGCCCGACTTCTAGTACAGGAGTCAATCATCGATCGCTATATGGTTAAAAAAGCCCACCTTCTAGTACAGGAGCCAATCATCAATCGCTATATGGTTAAAAAAGCCCGCCTTCTTGTACAGGAGTCAATCATCAATCGCTATATGGTTAAAAAAGCCCGACTTCTAGTACAGGAGTCAATCATCGATCGCTATATGGTTAAAAAAGCCCGACTTCTAGTACAGGAGTCTATCATCGATCGCTATATGGTTAAAAAAGCCCACCTTCTAGTACAGGAGCCAATCATCAATCGCTATATGGTTAAAAAAGCCCGACTTCTAGTACAGGAGTCAATCATCGATCGCTATATGGTTAAAAAAGCCCACCTTCTAGTACAGGAGTCAATCATCAATCGCTATATGGTTAAAAAAGCCTGACTTCTAGTACAGGAGTCAATCATCGATCGCTATATGGTTAAAAAAGCCCACCTTCTAGTACAGGAGCCAATCATCAATCGCTATATGGTTAAAAAAGCCCGCCTTCTAGTACAGGAGTCAATCATCGATCACTATATGGTTAAAAAAGCCCGCCTTCTAGTACAGGAGCCAATCATCAATCGCTATATGGTTAAAAAAAACCACCTTCTAGTACAGGAGTCAATCATCGATCGCTATATGGTTAAAAAAGCCCACCTTCTAGTACAGGAGTCAATCATCGATCGCTATATGGTTAAAAAAGCCCACCTTCTAGTACAGGAGTCAATCATCGATCGCTATATGGTTAAAAAAGCCCACCTTCTAGTACAGGAGTCAATCATCGATCGCTATATGGTTAAAAAAGCCCACCTTCTAGTACAGGAGTCAATCATCGATCGCTATATGGTTAAAAAAGCCCACCTTCTAGTACAGGAGTCAATCATCAATCGCTATATGGTTAAAAAAGCCCACCTTCTAGTACAGGAGTCAATCATCGATCGCTATATGGTTAAAAAAGCCCACCTTCTAGTACAGGAGTCAATCATCAATCGCTATATGGTTAAAAAAGCCCGCCTTCTAGTACAGGAGTCAATCATCAATCGCTATATGGTTAAAAAAGCCCGACTTCTAGTACAGGAGTCAATCATCGATCGCTATATGGTTAAAAAAGCCCGACTTCTAGTACAGGAGTCAATCATCGATCGCTATATGGTTAAAAAAGCCCACCTTCTAGTACAGGAGCCAATCATCAATCGCTATATGGTTAAAAAAGCCCGACTTCTAGTACAGGAGTCAATCATCGATCGCTATATGGTTAAAAAAGCCCGACTTCTAGTACAGGAGTCAATCATCGATCGCTATATGGTTAAAAAAGCCCACCTTCTAGTACAGGAGCCAATCATCAATCGCTATATGGTTAAAAAGCCCACCTTCTAGTACAGGAGTCAATCATCGATCGCTATATGGTTAAAAAAGCCCACCTTCTAGTACAGGAGTCAATCATCGATCGCTATATGGTTAAAAAAAGCCCACCTTCTAGTACAGGAGTCAATCATCAATCGCTATATGGTTAAAAAAGCCCACCTTCTAGTACAGGAGTCAATCATCGATCGCTATATGGTTAAAAAAGCCCACCTTCTAGTACAGGAGTCAATCATCAATCGCTATATGGTTAAAAAAGCCCGCCTTCTAGTACAGGAGTCAATCATCAATCGCTATATGGTTAAAAAAGCCCGACTTCTAGTACAGGAGTCAATCATCGATCGCTATATGGTTAAAAAAGCCCGACTTCTAGTACAGGAGTCAATCATCGATCGCTATATGGTTAAAAAAGCCCACCTTCTAGTACAGGAGCCAATCATCAATCGCTATATGGTTAAAAAAGCCCGACTTCTAGTACAGGAGTCAATCATCGATCGCTATATGGTTAAAAAAGCCCGACTTCTAGTACAGGAGTCAATCATCGATCGCTATATGGTTAAAAAAGCCCACCTTCTAGTACAGGAGCCAATCATCAATCGCTATATGGTTAAAAAAGCCCGCCTTCTAGTACAGGAGTCAATCATCAATCGCTATATGGTTAAAAAAGCCCGCCTTCTAGTACAGGAGTCAATCATCGATCGCTATATGGTTAAAAAAGCCCGACTTCTAGTACAGGAGTCAATCATCGATCGCTATATGGTTAAAAAAGCCCACCTTCTAGTACAGGAGCCAATCATCAATCGCTATATGGTTAAAAAAGCCCGACTTCTAGTACAGGAGTCAATCATCGATCGCTATATGGTTAAAAAAGCCCGACTTCTAGTACAGGAGTCAATCATCGATCGCTATATGGTTAAAAAAGCCCACCTTCTAGTACAGGAGTCAATCATCAATCGCTATATGGTTAAAAAAGCCCGCCTTCTAGTACAGGAGTCAATCATCAATCGCTATATGGTTAAAAAAGCCCACCTTCTAGTACAGGAGTCAATCATCAATCGCTATATGGTTAAAAAAGCCCGCCTTCTAGTACAGGAGTCAATCATCAATCGCTATATGGTTAAAAAAGCCCGACTTCTAGTACAGGAGTCAATCATCGATCGCTATATGGTTAAAAAAGCCCGACTTCTAGTACAGGAGTCAATCATCGATCGCTATATGGTTAAAAAAGCCCACCTTCTAGTACAGGAGCCAATCATCAATCGCTATATGGTTAAAAAAGCCCGACTTCTAGTACAGGAGTCAATCATCGATCGCTATATGGTTAAAAAAGCCCGACTTCTAGTACAGGAGTCAATCATCGATCGCTATATGGTTAAAAAAGCCCACCTTCTAGTACAGGAGCCAATCATCAATCGCTATATGGTTAAAAAAGCCCACCTTCTAGTACAGGAGTCAATCATCGATCGCTATATGGTTAAAAAAGCCCACCTTCTAGTACAGGAGTCAATCATCGATCGCTATATGGTTAAAAAAGCCCACCTTCTAGTACAGGAGTCAATCATCAATCGCTATATGGTTAAAAAAGCCCACCTTCTAGTACAGGAGTCAATCATCGATCGCTATATGGTTAAAAAAGCCCACCTTCTAGTACAGGAGTCAATCATCAATCGCTATATGGTTAAAAAAGCCCGCCTTCTAGTACAGGAGTCAATCATCAATCGCTATATGGTTAAAAAAGCCCGACTTCTAGTACAGGAGTCAATCATCGATCGCTATATGGTTAAAAAAGCCCGACTTCTAGTACAGGAGTCAATCATCGATCGCTATATGGTTAAAAAAGCCCACCTTCTAGTACAGGAGTCAATCATCAATCGCTATATGGTTAAAAAAGCCCGACTTCTAGTACAGGAGTCAATCATCGATCGCTATATGGTTAAAAAAGCCCGACTTCTAGTACAGGAGTCAATCATCGATCGCTATATGGTTAAAAAAGCCCACCTTCTAGTACAGGAGCCAATCATCAATCGCTATATGGTTAAAAAAGCCCGCCTTCTAGTACAGGAGTCAATCATCGATCACTATATGGTTAAAAAAGCCCGCCTTCTAGTACAGGAGCCAATCATCGATCGCTATATGGTTAAAAAAGCCCGCCTTCTAGTACAGGAGTCAATCATCGATAGACTGACATTTCTCCATGGGAGGGGCTGGGACCAGATGTGAATTTCTGCTGATTCTGTGTGACTCAAACGTTTAGAAATGAAACTAAAGAGACAGTTGTTGCTTAATGTAATTGTTGTTTCATAATATGAAATTTAATCGTAAGCTTGGCAAGCAGTTTTGGAGAATTTGATGTTTCTCCATTCAAACAGAATGCCCGAGAGGGTTTCAAAGATGGTCGCCAACTTAAATGACTTGCCCTAAAGGGACTTTGATTTAGTATGGATTAGCATGTTGCTAGTATGATTAGTATATTGCTAGTATAAATTGGTATGTCGTTAGTATGTCCAATGTAATTGTAAAGTCAATAGCTGTTTTTTTTACAATGGAAGTCTATGGGACAGCTGCTAGGGTGCCATAAGTGGTTGCTATGGTGTGGCTAGTAAGATGAAAGGTCATCAGTGATTGGCAGATTGGTAGTCTGAGTTAAATGAGCTCATCCTTAAGTCTGTATAACAGTCTGGTGCAAAGTTATGAGGTCACAGAGTTTGGTCCAATGTTAAGTCAATGAGACTTTTCTGAATTTTCCTGTTCAGTTTTCGGAAAACCGGAAGTCGGATCAGTTGGAAAGGATATAGCAGCTTAATTCAGTATAGTTTGGAGGTTTGGAGCTGAAAAATGCTGAGCTCACTGGTGTGTTCTTTATTTGTAACAATGTTCTAAACATTTGTTTTGACCACGCCTAATGTTTTGCTATATCTCTGATGGGTTTGTTTTGTTTTTTTCAGCCTAATGATGGCTTGCTTGTCTGATAGTGACAGCTCTTTGGATCTCATATTGAGAGTTGACAAAATCCAAATGCAAACAGCACACTTGAAATGAACTCTGGAAATTTTTTGTCTGCTCATTGTAATTGGAATAATGAGGGAATAACACACACCTAGCCATGGAACAGCTTAGAAGCCAATTGTCCAATTACTTTTGGACCCTTAACAAGTGGGAGGCACATATGCAAACTGTTGTAATTCCTACACCAATCACCTGATTTGGATGCAAATACCCTCAAATTAAAGCTGACAGTCTGCCGTTAAAACACATCTTGTTTGTTTTATTTTAAATAAAAAATGTTAGAATTGTGTCGATGTCCAAATATTTATGGACCCAACTATATATCAATCCTTGATATTTGTACATCTACATTACTTTATTTATACTTTAATTAACCTTTGACATGCTCTAACCCTCACTTAATGAACCTGTTAGTTAAGATATAAAATACTAATAATAGTTTAATAGTATTGTTAAATGCAATCTTCAGCCGATCATTATTTACAAATGTAGACAGTGGTTATGTTTTATGTTGTTTTATTTTCATTACAAACCAAATAAGGGTCAACATAATTAATAATAGAAAGATAATTTAGCAGATCTTTTTATATATATACAAAATTATTAGCCCCTTTAAGCTATATTTTTTATAAATGTCTGGACTGTCTACAGAACAAACCATCGTTATACAATAACTTGCCCAATTACCCTAACCTGCCTAGTTAACCTAATTAACCTAGTTAAGCCTTTAAATGTCACTTTAAGCTGTATAGAAGTGTCTTGAAAAATAACTAGTAAAATATTATGTACTGTCATCATGGCAAAGATAAATTAAATCAGTTATTAGAAATGAGTTATTAAAACTATTATGTTTAGAAATGTGTTGAAAAAAAATCTTCTCTACGTTTAACAGAAATTGGGGGAAAAAATAAACAATCTAAATCAAAATTCTGACTTCAACTGTAAATGCTATTACCCAGCTGTTTAAAAATAGTGCATCCAATAAATTAATGACAGAAGCAATAAAACATACACATAAAGACAATAAAATGTGATTTCCACCCTTATCAAATTTATGTACAGTGTTTCCAAAAATCACTGTACTAGATAGGAAATTATCAAAAAATAGATGTTAAATTGAGACAAAACTCAAAGTCAAAACTGCACATTAGGAACAAACCTTTCTTTTCTTTCTAGACAGACTGTAAACACATTGGAAGTGGGCGTAAATTACCGCACCGGTTTTGTTGTACGTGGGTATATTTATGTATCGTTTTGTAGCTCCCCGTGTCTCCAAGGAAACGCCATACCTAAGTGGATGGTGAAGCTCTCCTCCAGCTGTCGCTGCTCCTCGAAGAGCCGATCCGCCGCTTCTCCAGCCTCTCCAAGCTGACCCGGCTGCACCTTGATCTCCTCGCTGAAACACACACAACAGGCTTAACTTCTGAAGCTCCGTGCTGGCTGTCAGTCACAATGATAAATATTGTTGTTTTGGCATGGTTGGGGTGTGAAAACTATTCACTCAAGTGCTACTAGAGTGTCAAGTTGTCAAAGAGGGGGTGTCTGAAACTAGAACATTTAAATTAGAAATGCCAATGAGTGATTGTTGATAATCCTTAAAATCTATTTGATGGATGATTAAAGGGTTAGTTCACTAAAAACTTTCATTAAAAACCTTAAAGTTAAAAAAACGTTTTTTATTTATTCTTGATTATGATGCAACTAATCAAGGTGTTCAAGATTCTTTTGAACACCTCGACTATTTGGATCAGCTGAGTTTAATTAGGGTTGAAGCAAAACTGTGCAGAGCTGCGGCCCTCCAGGAATTGACTTTGACACCTATGAATTTAGGTAATCTGCTGAGCTTGACATAACTCCATTGAATAAAACTTAATCACATTGTCTCACTTTATCGTGCTGTTATTGGGGTTCTGCAGGTCCCGGTGGAGCTTCATCACCCATTCCTGGTACTCTTGTTTCTGGATACCTGTGACTTGCTTCAGTTCACTGGCCCACTTACTCTCCAGCACCTTCCCATCACAAAAAGACCAAACAGAGGAGTCAGGATTCTATTAAATGTTACACATTATTATAATTAGCTCATTCTGGCTCTCTGATTAAACCTACTTGTTGTGCTTCGAAGTGTTGGGCGGCGACAGTATTCACATCCTGATCACACAGGGTCTTTCCCAACTCCTGCATGACTTTATTCATCTCAACAGCCTGCCTGTAAGGACAAATTCAAGCAGTTTGTGTTTCTCATTCAGAAGCTTAAATGTTAAAAATATTTAAACATAAAGTGAATTAGCTGTGAACATCCACTTGCTTGACAGTGGTAAATTTAATGTAAATAGACAGAATTTCTTTTGTTATAAATAAATAAAAAATATTCCAAAGATTAATTTGCTAAACAAAATCTTCCAAAGATTTCATCTGCTAAAAATCTTGGGTTTTAGGTATTGAATTGTTCAAATTAGTCATTCACTATAAATATGAGATAAATATTTATTTTGATTAGCCACCTAGCTATTTGTTCATTTTAAATGAGTCAACATTATCATAAATTAGAGTTTAGACATTTTAAATGGTACAAAGTATTTCTATTTCAAAATAAAAACAGTTCTTTTCAACATTAAATTCATCAAAAGGCCATAACAAATGTACAATCTTTTGATTTTAATACCATATAAAAGTATTAAATGCCTTAGAAGTATTAATTGTTAATTAATGTCTATAATATAGTTAATTAAGTAAATAAGTGTTACCAAAAAAAGCTCTGAAATTTAAATGAAACTTTTTTTTTCTTAATACTTGCTAATTATTTACTGATTACGGAGTACAGAAACACTGATTTTGAGAGTTCGTTGTTTTGAACTTTTCCAACACAAAACAGATATAATTTCCACTTCCTCCACAAACCTCTCCTGAAGCTTCTTGAGCTCCATGTCTCTTTCGCTGATGAGCTCGGAGACACTGACGAAGTAATTGTGCTCCAGGTTGAGAAGCGTCTCGGAGGCTGGAGAGTGGATCAGTTCATGATAGACACTTGCAAAATCCTCGTCCCAGCTGGCTTCTTCGGGACGGGCATGTTCCAGTGTCGTCTAGAATAAGAATTAAACTCATTCTGTACCAACTGTTCCACTAACAAAACTGCATAAATTACAGCTGTCATTATGAGATCACAAACTTGTTTCAAACACATAAATCTTGTTAGTAAACAACAACATTTTTTAAGTATATAAGTCCCAGCAAGCATTCAGACTGAGCTTGACTTAGAAAGAGCAGTTGAATAAACACCATCAGATTTTAGTCTGTTCAACTACACTGTATGGACAAATCAATTGTTATTATTAAAGTCTGCTTAAACCAGAAGTTGCTGAATCTTTTATTTCAGTATGTTGATAAACTTCCAACTGAAACAGAATATTGAGTAGGGTACAGGGCTTTCTATTAGCGCATCATTCTCTTGTAGCAAACTAATGGTAAGGACCACCGCTCCAAATGTGGAAACATTCATGGTGATGCCCAGAACAAATTTCCTGTCAAGGACAATAAAGTTACTACTACTACTACTACTACAACACTCATTTTCCTTCGGCTTAGTCCCTTATTTATTAGTGGTCACCACAGCAGAATGAGCCACCAACTATTCTGGCTTTTTTACGCAGCGGATGCCCTTCCAGCCACAACCCAGTACTGAGAAACACCCATACACTCTTGCATTCACACACGCACTTATACACTATGACCAATTTTGCTTACTTATTCACTTATATCGCATGTCTTTGGACTGTGGGGGAAACCGGAGCACCCGGAGGAAACAATGTGGAAATAAATTATCAGATTTTGGTTAAGGATTACAAATATATATATATATATATATATATATATATATATATATATATATATATATATATATATATATATATATATATATATATATATATATATATATATATATATTCCAGTGGATTAATTTGCACAGATTAATTGTCCACACAAAGAATAACAATGAGTGCTAGAAAAAAACACATTGTAAATTTTGATTTCACATGGACTTTTAAGTTTTGAGAGATAAGTTATTAGTTCAGATATAAACATGTCACTGATGCCTACAATAGTAGTCAAAATAGAGTTAATAAATTTTTAAAGTAACAAAGATTGTATTGATTACATTGTTACAGGAGTATGTGGCGATTAGTGACTGTTTAATGCAAGAGTGTAGAATTGGCATGGATGGAGGGGATGTGTCCCCACCAATATCCACCAATTACTAAAATGTAATTAAACCTATAAACCTACCAATAATTTAACTGACTTCAAACTAAAATGGTAATTGGAAGTGACATTGGACAAAGGAAGTGTGGATCCAAACGCAGGGTTTATTAGCAGGATGGTTAGGCAAGCATTGGTCAACCCAGGGGCAAACAGATGTACGCAGGAAATCCATAGTCATAGTCAAATAGCAGGCAAATGGGCAGTACAGGCAGGCAGCAGGCAACGTAAACAAACAAACATGGCAAGGATCAAAAACACGACAAGACAAGGCAAGGAAAACACGTCATAATGTTCACACTTCAGTATAACAAGACTCAGCAACAATGTGTGTGTGTGAGCTGTCTTTATAGTCCTTGTAATCAGTTCATGAGCGGCTTTAGCTGTGAGTGTTTGCAATCAGACAGGATTTAGGCCAGCTGTGTGAGTGGTGCATGACTGGATCTTGTAGTTCTTTGGCTGGCAGATTTGTAGTTTGTTAGCTAATGTGTGTTTACCAGCAATCTGCACAGGCTGGATCGCTAGTGATCTTGACAAAAATAAAGCTCCGTCAACCCTTAGTAACCTACTTGTGCACAAAGTCAAGTTCACTACGAGTTCATTGTAATACTATTAATCATAGCTGTGCAATTTAATCGAAATTCGGTTTCGATTTTGGCCTCCATGATTGTAAAAAACAATAATCGTGATAAAACAATTTAATGGCGTCACACATCTCTGTAAATTTCTCTACATTCATACGTTCTCAAAGCCCGACTATAGTAAAATCATGTAAATTGACTTTTGCAGCATGGGACGTGATTGTTTTTTTTTTTGCATTAAGTGTTTATTTCATATTATTAAGTACTTTATTCATGTTTTTAAAAGTGTGAAACAGAATTTGTGCTGTTCAATGCATGCACTCTAGGGATGTATGTCCCCACCAATGTCAAGAGCAAATCTGCGCCCTTGGTTGAGTAAACCAAGGAATGAAATAAGTGAAATCATTATGTATGAGTCACTGAATCATTCACTGAATCCATTTTTTTTAAATGGTTCATTCAAAACGAAAGATATTTTAAATAAAATGCAGCAATCAGGAGTTTGTTAGAAAATCCTGTATATTGACTATTTAGTTCAGTTGTCTATTTACAATTATGGGAAAATTGCGTTCTAAAAAAATCTGAGTAAAATAAAATGATTTTAAATGTTTCCATTATGTGTTCTTTAGCTAGAAATAAACAAGCAAATTTCATAAATGTTTGTTAAAAGGAATTTCAATAAATTCCATTTATTCCAATGGGGTTAAAATTGGTAATTATAGGTCCTTATAAATTTTACACAAAGATAAATTCTAATAAAATTCCAATATCAAGATTGTAAATATAAATATTTTGCATGAGACTTTCTCTGGTGTTAAATAATTGCTAAAATATGTATTAATTAAAAAGTTTATTAAAAGAGTTTATACAGTAGTAAAATTGTAAAAATATGGCAATATACAAAACTGAATTATTTATCTATTTATTGATACATTTATATACTAATAATAATTAGTTGCTAAAGAGATGCAATAGGACTTTATCTGAAAAAAGTCTTTATAAAATAATGATTCTGTAAGCATTACTTTTGCCCACATGCTTTGAATATGCAGAACAACCTGGAAGCTCAATTACCACCATAAATAAAAACATATGAATCTTTTTACGCAAACAACCAGGTGGTGGTTAAAAGGCCATTTGATGGCCTTGAAATAGACTGGAGAGCATCCATGTATATTTGTGTCTGGCTGCTGTAAAATGTTAATGGTTATGCTGTGTGCTTAGCAGTGAGCCAACAGCGCTTCATAGAAAAGAAAAGGGAGGGGGCGGATTCTGCTTTCCTTTTTTAAGTTTGCTGGAGCAAGTGGAAGCAGAATTTAAACTGCGATACTTTGAAGTGCAAATGCAGATGGTCTAGTTGACCTTCTTGTATATGGAATGATGACAGGTATTCAGTTTCACAAGAAGGATTTATTTATTTGTTGATAAACGTATTAAAACTACCCTCCAAAACTTGGGAAAACTATAACATTAGAATAACATACGTTTATAAAACTAAAAACATTTATTCTGCCTCATGTTGTTTTATTACACAGCGATGTTACCTAGTGAGCTAGCTGAGGACTTTTATCAGATGCTGTGTAATATCATTGCATTGAAAGATTTTTGACATTTTTCAGCAAGATGCTAATGGTTTAATCCGATTCAATGATTTATGCTAAGCTAAAAGTCCTTTAAACATTGCAATATATGATCATAAAACATTATTGCATTCTATAGCTAAAAACATTTATTCTCCCTCATGCTGTTTTATTACACAGCGATGTTACCTAGTGACCCAGCTGAGGACTACTGTGCTGTGTAATATCATTGCATCAAAAGATTTTTGACATTTTTCGGCGAGATGCTAATAGTCTAATCTGATTCAATGATTTATGCTAAGCTAAAAGTCCTTTAAACATTGCAATATATGATTATAAAACATTATTGCACTCTATAGCTAAAAACATTTATTCTCCCTCATGTTTTATTACACAGGGATGTTACCTAGTGACCTAGCTGGAGACTATTATCAGATGCTGTGTAATATCATTGCATCGAAAGATTTTTGCCATTTTTCAGCAAGATGCTAATGGTTTAATCCGATTCAATGATTTATGCTAAGCTAAAAGTCCTTTAAACATTGTAATATATGATCATAAAACATTATTGCATTCTATAGCTAAAAACATTTATTCTCCCTCATGCTGTTTTATTACACAGCGATGTTACCTAGTGACCTAGCTGAGGACTATTGTGCTGTGTAATATCATTGCATCGAAAGATTTTTAACATTTTTCAGCAAAATGCTAATGGTCTAATCCGATTTAATGATTTATGCTAAGCTAAGCTAAAAGTCCTTTAAACATTGTAATATATGATTATAAAACTTTATTGCATTCTATTACTGAAAACATTTATTCTCCCTCATGTGGTTTTATTACACAGCGATGTTACCTAGTGACCTAGCTGAGGACTATTATCAGGAACTGTAATATCACTGCATCAAAAGATTTTTAAAAATTTTCAAAAAGATGCTAATGGTCTAATCCAATTCAATGATTTATACTAAGCTAAGCTAAAAGTCTTTTAAACATTGTAATATATGATTATAAAACATTATTGCATTCTATAGACCTTTTTCTTAGAAAGCAAAATTAACCATTATGTTTTGCGTGTATGCGCAAGGAGAATGCTAAGAACTTCCGGTCGACAGTTTTGCGTATAAACAGTCATATTTGGACAGCTTTGAAAGGATAGTTTCAATCTATTATACCTGCTTTTATCATCTTTGAAATAATACTGTTGTCGATCATTGGACTAATCATTTAAAAAAATGCGATCTAATAGGATGGAAAAGAACTGATGTGAGGCATTTTCCCCTTGTTGTCAGACGGCATCTTCTGCCGTTTAAATGATGCCTCATCATCGCTAAAGTCAACAGTTTCTCTTTCTTTCAAATATATAACCGATCCAAACAAATGTAATTCCCCAAAATGTTTGACACACACACATAGCCAAATGTACTTCCCCACTAACACACTGATTTAATAACTGTGACAAAGTGAAAATAAAGTGACGTTTTGAAATGACAGAAAAACACAAACCGTGGTAAATAAAACACACTAAATGAAACATAAACGGCTCGCGATTAGAATGAACATGCAAATCAGCCAGCAGAGTATCAATAACAGGCTTTTATTGGTCATTTTTGTAAATTGCTTGATTAACATACCTGTTAAATTTCATGCCAGTAATCTGGTTTGCTCTATGATGTAGTGAAGTATTGCGTGTGTGTGTGTGTGTGTGTGTGTATTTCTGTATTTCTGACGGCAGACACGTGAACTAGGAGAACGTTTTCACTCACGCTTGAACCACATCTGACAGATTATAACGGCTTTAACACAACCTTTCAAAGTTGTGTGTCACAAATCCACTCAAAACGCTATTGAAACCCATTTTTGGAGCGCAATTTACCAGTTGTAAACGCTGTAAACGGAAGTTCTAAACATTCTACCGGTCGCCCTCCATGCATCATCTAAGAAAAAGGTATATAACTAAAAGCATTTATTCTCCCTCTTGTGGTTTCATTACACAGCAATGTTACCTAGTGACCTAGCTGAGGACTATTGTGCTGTGTAATATGATTGCATCGAAAGATTTTTGACATTTTTCAGCAAGATGCTAATGGTCTAATCTGATTCAATGATTTATGCTAAGCTAAAAGTCCTTTAAACATTGTAATATATGATTATAAAACATTATTGCATTCTATTACTAAAAACATTTATTCTCCCTCATGTGGTTTTATTACACAGCGATGTTACCTAGTGACCTAGCTGGGGACTATTAGAAGGTGCTGTGTAATAACATTGCATCAAAAGATTTTTGACATTTTTCAGCAAGATGCTAATGGTCTAATCCGATTCAATGACTCATGCTAAGCTAAGCTAAAAGTCATTTAAACATTGTAATATATGATTATAAAACATTATTGCATTCTATAAATAATAACACTTATTCTCCCTCATGTGGTTTTATTACAGTGATGTTACCTAGTGACCTAGCTGGAGACTATTATCAGGTGCTGTGTAATATCATTGGATCGAAAGATTTTTGACATTTTTCAGCAAGATGCTAATGGTCTAATCCGATTTAATGATTTATGCTAAGCTAAGCTAAAAGTCCTTTAAACATTGCAAATGTATGTCACTTAGCCAGGGGAAGATAAAAAAAAAGATGATGTAGGATGAATGCATTATTTAAATAAGACTATTCTCTTACCTCAGAATAGGCTTTAGCCCATGAGTTTGTAAGCTTGTTGATGTAGACCTCTCCAGAAGTGAGTTTCTGCAGGGCTGCTTCTGCATCCCGGTCATAATCCGCCAACGTTTCTGTCTCAATGAAACTACCAAGTCTGTTTTTCAAGTCTAAAAATGAATGTACAGCAGTGCATTAATACATATGTATTTATTAATAGGAAATAACATGCTGACTAATCATACGCATGCTCATTCAATACTCACTTTACTTCATAAACATTAATAAATTACCATTTTCTACGAAACAGGGGATTCTATGTAGCAGCATGATCCGGCCATGAAGATCACTGACATTTTCTTTGAGGGGAAACTGAAGCGGCACCTTGAGGACACAGTGATGTTTTCCTGCCTTGAATTCAAACACAAACTCTTTCTCGATTGTATTGGTTTTCCCTTTGTTTTTCCTCATTTTCGCCTGTATAGAGGAGACAGACATAAAATTTATTTTAGGCCAAACGAGATATACAGAGGTGATTACAGATAATTATTTCATTAGGAATCACTTATACACGCTGCCTAAGTAGGGAGCATCGTAGGATTTGAGATACAGCATTCAGCAGAAATGTTTTGGAATATATGAATCTTGGTTATATGTAGTGTAAAATATTAAAACGAATCTTTTCTCGTTCAAACATAAATAATATATCGATATAACGAGCTAATAAACATTTGAACGTTATTTCAGCTAACATCAGTTCATGTCACTTGAATGAATTCAATGCTAGGAAACGACCACATACTAACTCAAATGTGTTATAAAATGATGCGTTGTATAAATGTAATTAATGATTATTTCATTTTTCCCGTATATTGTCCGCTATTGTTGGCTAAAAAGACACTTCCTGCTTACCTCCATTTGTTTTCACAGTTAGCTGTCAGCTGATCGGCTAGCTTGCGGTTAGCAACGGCAGATTCCACTCGAAATTTTTTTGTTTTGTTTCAACAGATTTGTCGTAGTCTGCTTGTAAGTTTATTCCTTATATATTTCCACAATAATCCGTTTTTATTATTTAAGATACAACTCAGACTAAAATAGGCAAAATATTCTTGTTGAAAATGTTTTTTTTTTTCTTAGGATTTATTCAACCCAAACTCGGTGTAAATAGAGGACTAAACCTGCAAACAAAAAAGTAAAAAACAATAAAAATAAAATGTATGTATATGTATGTATGTAAATTAATTGATTAAAAAAAGTACATTTAGCAATAGAAAAATAAATAAAGTAATAAAGTTTGACTCTTTATTGCAAAGAAGTAGACAGTTCTTCCAGCTGATATGAATAATAATTGTTGTTTATTACTGACAGTGTGTATGGATGTTTCCCAGTGATGGGTTGCAGCTGGAAGGGCATCCGTTGCGTAAAATATGCTGCATAAATTGGCAGTTTATTCCGCTGTGGCGACCCCAGATTAATAAGCCAAAAAGAAAATGAATGAATGAATGTTTATTACTGACATTTGTTTTTACAGATGAACTACCCGGCGAAGCAATCCTAACTTCTGTGCACAAAACATGAAGAGTGCATCAGAATGCATCTTTGGTGCCTACAGTTTGAAACAAAAAAAACTAACAAGAAATCTGAGCATTGTAACATCCTCATAGACATGTTCTCTCAATACTATCAACCATTTTGTATATATTTTTACTATTGCCTAATAATAGTTATATCATACACTAAACCCAGGCCAAAAGTTTGCTAACTACTTGCAACAATGCAAAAGGTGACTAATGAGGAAGCGATTTTTACTGGTTTTAAAGTTAGCCGCACACAATTATGAACAATGCAGATAAATGTCCAATATTAGATTTAATAAAGATTTCACAATGACATCAAGTGGTGACTTGTTTTCCACAATTGTTTTTGTTTTTAGAAGGTTTCTCTCCCACTTTTTATTACATTAGTTTATATAATAATTACATTTAAAACATTTGCTAATCAATTTTGCTGTTGAAAATATGTCTTTTTTATATGTATTTTTTCTGCAAATGCAAGTTATTTGAATAATTTACCAGTCCTGCAATATATTATTAGTGTGATTTACTGCATTTGAAACATTTGCAAATTAATTTTGAACTTTGTTGTTTAAATGTATTATTTATAAATATATTGTTCTGCAAATGCATATTTTTGTAAGTAAATTACTAGTTATGGATCATATTTATATGAATATTATTTATCACAATAAAAAAAATGAAACATGCATACATTTATTTTGTTGTTTAAAATGTCTTATTTTATATTTCTTTCTGCAAATGCTAATTATTTTATGGGTTGCACAATCGCCTCACAGCAATAACATCGCTGGTTTAAGCCTCAGCTGTGTCAGTTGGCATTTCTGTGTGGAGTTTGCATATTCTCCCCGTGTTTTCCCACGTGGGTTTCCTCCGGGTGCTCCGGTTTCCCTCACAAGTCCAAAGACATGCTGTATAGGTGAATTGAATAAGCTAAATTAACCGTAGAGTATGTGAGTTTGTGCAAAAGTGAAGTTCCGCTGCGTGAAACATGTGCTGGATAAGTTTACGATTCATTCTGCTGTGGTGGCCCCAGAAGGGACTAAGCCAAAAAGATTATGAATGAATAAAAAATGTCATATATATATAAAAAATGTCATATATATATATATATATATATATATATATATATATATATATATAGATATATATATATATATATATATATATATATATATATATATATATATATATATATATATATATATATATATACACACACACACACACACACACACACACACACACACAGTTGAAGTCAGAATTATTATCCCCCTTTGAATTCTTTTTTAAATATTTCTCAAATGATGTTAAACAGAGCAAGGAAATTTTCACAGTATGTCTGATAATATTTTTTCTTATGGAGAAAGTCTTTTTTGCTTTATTTGGGCTAGAAAAAATCAGTTTAAAATTTTTTTATGAACCATTTTAAGGTCAAAATTATTAGCCACTTTAAGCTATATTTTTTCCGACTGTCTACAGAACAAACCATCGTTATACAATAACTTGCCTAATTACCCTAACCTGCCTAGTTAACCTAATTAACCTAGTTAAGCCTTTAAATGTCACTTTAAGCTGTATAGAAGTGTCTTAAAATATCTAGTAAAATATTATTTACTGTCATCATGGCAAAGATAAAATAAATCTTATTAGAAATTAGTTATTAAAACTATTATGTTTAGAAATGTGTTGAGAAAATCTTCTCTCTGTTAAACAGAAAATGGGGAAAAAATAAACAGGGGGCTAATAATTCTGACTTCAACTTTATATATATATTCATTTATTATTGACTTTATTTATTTATTCATTCATTCATTCATTCATTCATTCATTCATTCATTCATATATTCATTCATTCAGGTTAGTGTTATCTTATTTAAAAAAAAATACTATAACCTATCATAATAATCCGTGTTGGGTAAAGTTACTTTTAAAAGTAACCTTATTATTGTAATTTAAGCCTACCTTAATCTTTAAATAAGCACAAAAATATCACATACTTTCACATTACTTTCCTTATGAAATAACTAAGTAACACATTTAGTTAGTTTATTTTTTAATTAAAGTGACTTAAGATTTTAATACATTATTTCACAAAGTAACTTTACTTAATATTGATAATAATCAGTCCTTACAAAAAAAGTTTTAACAGACATTCACAAATGTTTTTGTAGTTAAACATGCATGGTAAATAAAAATTAACCACAGTTTTGCTCTATATAGTTTATGGTAGCAGTAACTCTGTGCTTACAATGGTAATTAATCTGCCAAAAAACATGGTTGCTTATTATTTATTTATTTATTTTCATTTTCAATATAATGACTAATTCACACACATGTATATACTATAGGAAAAACAAATTGTCCCATTGTTTATGAAGATTCGAATCTGACACCTATATGGTTCACTGAATACCTTTAGTGCTGCAACAGTTTAATAGTTTAGTATTTCATGTCCCTGTATCATTTAAGATGGGAGACTCTTGTCATTGAAAAGAGGCATGAGGTGTGAATACAAGATTTGTTTTCTGTCACATAGTCAGCACCTCTATTAAAGATGCATGCTGTATCAGTTTCAGCTGGAGTGACACATTTATTGAGCTCTTTGTTTCTCAAAGCCTAAATCACGCATGCTACTGTCTCTTTTCAAAACCTCACCAGGGAAATATGAGGACGTTGTTACATCATCAGCATGTGGCCTATACATGAATTTACAAAAAAGCATGCATGACTAAATGTTCAAAGTGATGTGTAAAATATTTCTTTGATGGTCATTGAGATTATATTTGGTATTTCACAGATATAAATCAAGAAAGAACATTTGTTTTATTTGTTTTTTAAAGTTTTGTGACAATATGTTGACACATTAACAATTAAAAGGTGATTAATACTAAGTGTTTTATAACCTTTCAAAAAATCACCTCACTTCAAGTTATATTGAAAAGAGAAAAAAAAGTGAAAAATGATTTTTGAATTTCTTTTTTGTATTGTGTTTATTGTAAAATGTACTCTAATCATTTTACTTTATACAACTTTGGGAAATTATGTTTTAAAATAATAAATTCTACAATTTAAATGTGATTAATAATAAACTGTATTTCTTATAAAGAGTAGGCTACTGTAAATGAAATTACATCTTCGAAAATGTTTGCCTTATTCCAGTTTTTCCCATAGACATTATATAATAGATAGCTATCTTTTATAAAAGTCTAAGGTTTTTCCATGCAGAAATGGAAAGATTTTTTTCCCTTGAGAATTATATAGTAATTTTTGTTTTATTTACAAATTTGGATGTTGTTTTAGCATGTTACTATTTAAAAAACATACATTTAATGTAGCACTTTGTAAAATTCTTACACTGTAAAACCCAACAGTCAACTACATCAAATGAAATGAGTGTAGTTAACTAAAATTTACTGAAAATTAATTCTACTCATTTGAAAAGAGTTTTGAGCTCAGTGTTGAAGGTAATTTAAACCTCATTACTTCAACTTAAAAGTTCACAGTACTCATATAGATTAATCTTTTTAACTCAAATGGTTTGTAGCAATGGGTTTCCTCAAACAGTTTGAGTTGCCCAAACTTAATGGGTTTTACAGTACTCAGTTGGTTTGAGTTCTCTTCATTTATTGGGTTTTACTGTGCTCAAATAGCTTCGTTTACTCAAATGGATTATGTTCACAGTACTCATTAAGATTAGTTTTTGAACTTAAATGGTTTATAGCAATCGGTTTTCTCATATGGTTTGAGTTACCTTAACTTTTTGGGTTTTACAGTCTGTTTATATAGGTTATTTATTGCTGATATTAACAATACCAACTTAACCAATAAGCGAGGTTAGCAGCCACTTAGGGACCCGGGAAAACAGGGGGTCCCGACCCATGCCAAAAAATGCCTAAATTAATCATACTGTACAGCTCATTTATAAATTTTCTATCATATGTTGTAAAATATGTCTATAAACATTAAGATTTTTATGTTATTACTTCTTTTCAAAACCGGGGGCCCTCATGAATAGTGGAATGTTCCTTATGTACTGCACATGTAAATATTACAATCTAGGCTTATTAACTGTACATACTGTATAGTTAGTTTGTGAGCTTGTTTTTTTATTTGTGAATTTATTCTATTTCATTTTTACATTAAGAAGATAAAGGTTCAACTTAAAACATATTTTTTTACATGCAGTTTATTTACAAAAAAATATATATATATATATATATATATATATATATATATTTTTTTTTTTTTTTTTTGTAAATAAACTGCATGTAAAAAATAGAAACAAAAGAGAAACATTCTCTTTCTCTATAGATATATTTTTTCTCTGTATATATATATATATATGTGTGTATATGAGCAATTCCATGCAAATGTCAACCTTGCCATGAATTTTTAATATTCTTCGCTAAAATAGAGAAACCATTTCTGCATTTTTTGTGCAAGCAAGTATTTTACAGTGCTTTAAAAATACTCAAAAATGTATCTGTCAGAGTTTCAAACTATTATATTTGATTTACCAAAATCATACAAGTGGCAATTTCACAACCGTCACATCCATAACAGAAAAGTGTCACATCCATAACAACACTTTTTCCTCATAAATGCAAAAAAATGTAAAATAAAATAAAATCAATCATTTTTGTTCTATAGAGAGCCGACTCTTATCCTTTTGATTAGCATTATCTCTTTTGGGCTGTGCAGTTTAATTCTCAGAATTTCTACAAAGTATGTCGTATACTGTAAACTCACAGACTTTTTTTCGTCACATCCATAACGCATGTTTATTTTCTGAATTTAAAATATAAAAAATGTTTACAGATTGATATTTGTCTGCTCCCATAACTCTGTGGTGAGTTGTTTTGGAAAATATAAACAGATGTTTCAATATAATGTTACCATATACTTTCTATGTGAATTTATGTTTTGAGATTTTACTGCAAATGTCACATCCATAACGCTGGAATTGCTCATATATATATATATATATATATATATATATATATATATATATATATATATATATATATATATATATATATATATATATATATATATATATATATATATATATATATATATACATACACACAGAGAAAAAATATATCTATAGAGAAAGAGAATGTTTTCAGTTTCAATGCTTAGGGGTCATACCTGGAATTGCTTAGGGCCCCCAAATCACTAAGTCTGCCTCTGCCAACAATGTAGTAACATTGACAAAAAGAATACAAAAAAGAACAAGAAAAATATTAATTCATTCATTTTCCTTCAGCTTAGTCCCTTTATACATCAGAGGTCACCACAGCGGAATAAACCGCCAACTTATCCAGCATGTGTTTTATGCAGCGGATGCCCTTTCCAGCTGCCACCCAGTACTGGGAAACACAAGAAAAATATATAATAAACAAAACAGAAAAAAGGAGAGAGAGTAAGAGGAAGAGAAAAGAAAATGTCAACTGAATGGCACTGATATATTTATCAATTAGAATCCAAAAATACATCACGTTGCATAATCACAGGAACGCCGTCGCCATGGTTACAGCGACTACCACAACACGAGGGAGAACCATGGGGGAGAACGTGCGTGGGATGCGCGCCCCCTGCCTGCCGCCCTCAGCTTCACTCTGCGCGCTCCCGTTTTACTACAGCGCGCGCGCACTTCTCCATCAAACAGAGACTGCTCTGCTGAACATGGATCAAGTGGATAAATGTTGGACACGCTATTAAATAAGAGCCGCTATGGACAAAAAGTAAGTTGACACACTCATTACTGCAGTTACAGTGTTGAAGTTTGTTATTTAATCAGGCCTATTTGTTTCACCTGTTGTTTGTGTATATTTAAATTTGTATTAGGGAGGTTATGCAGTATGAAAATGCGAGCAAAGATGCCTGAAGGCGGTTGTACATTATGTGATGTACAAAGCGTGAACTTGTCAAATCTCTGGAGAAAGTAATGTGCAGGCTATGCAAATAAATACGTTTTTAGCCAGTTGGGGTCACTAGTAGATTACAGTACAGCTTCCAGCACTGTTCACTGGCAGTACATTATATTAACATTAGTATATACTGTAGAAACTCTCTAAAAGAGAGAAAAACTAGTATAAACAAAACACAATATCAGTAATAAGATGTGAAGTTGAACTTTTTTGATTGCTAGTTTGATGCTTAACCCTTTAACTGCCTGCTCTACCAATGGTTTACTGTTTTAAATAATGGTTTACACTACACAGCATTGTTGGTTTACAAAAATAATCAAACAAGTTCAAGTTCATTTATTTATAGAGCACATTTAAAAACAGTCACAAGACTGACCAAAGTGAAGACAAAGTAAAATAAAAAGGCAGAATATAAAAACAGAGAGACGACTGAAAAAATGTAAAAATGTAGCAGTAGAAAGGACTATTAAAATAATATTAAAAAGCCAAGCTAATAAGGTATGTTTTTAGGAGTGATGTAAAAACAGATAGTGATGGATCCAATCTAATCTCAAGGGGCAAAGTGTTCCATAACCGAGGACCCGCCACAGAGAAAGCTCTGTGCCTTCTCAGTTTGGACTGAGGAACTAAAAGAAGATTTTTATCACTTGATCTAAGAGATCTTTCGGGAGTGTAAAAATGCAACAGCTCTGAGAGATAGGTTGGGGCTAGTTTATGAAGGGATTTATATACCAGCCATAAATCAATTCTGAATTGGCAGCCAATGGAGACCCCTTAGAAGAGGGGTAATGTGGTCATGTTTTCTACTACAAATAAATCTAGCAGCAGCATTTTGGACCAACTGAAGGCGAGAAATTTGAGATTTAGAGATGCCACAGTAAAGTGCATTGTAGTAGTCTAACCGTGACATAATACAAGTGTGAACAGCCATCTCTAGTGTGGTGGGATTTAAGAAATGTTTGACTTTAGACAGCAAGCCGAGTTGATAAAAGCTGGAGCCAATAACCGAACTGATACGTTGTCTAGTTTCAATGACTCATCAAGGATGACAGCCAGATTTCGCACACGGAGATTATGTTAACAAACATAATCCTGTTGCACTACTACTTGATTTAGGTTTTATTGTAAAAAAACAACAACAAGAAAACATGTTAAATGAGAATCTGAAATATTTTATGGCATACTTCAAAAAATGAAGATTTAGTAACTTTAGAATTGAGATTTGAAGAATGAATGAAGATTTAGAATGAAGATTTAGAATACTAGATTTAGTATTCAAAAATGTTTTACTTTGATGATGTTTTTAAAATAAATTGGTCTTACACTTCATATTTTCTGATTTTTCATAGTATATCAGCATATATCAACTAATTGGTAGAGGTTGATATTTTAGAAAATACGGTATGTGTTTAAAAAAATGCATTAAGTGTGTTAAGTAGCGACATTAGCAGTTAAGAAATGCAAACCAACACTTTTATTATTATTTTTTAATAACAGTTTGTTGTTCTTGTTGTTGTTGTTATTTAAATTATCAAAGACTTTTGGGCTTCTTCAAGTTTAAAGGCTTCCTTCAAAAGCATTCAATTTATTTCTTTGTTTGTTTTTTGCATATCTAAATGCAGTTTATAAAAATGAGACTAAATTGTGTCTACAATTGTTTAAAATAACTTTTTGAAATAATAATTTAAGATATTCATAACAGGTATATTTATGTAAAAAAGAGACAACACATTTATTCTGACCTGTACTTGTTAAAATATATAATATTCTAAAGATCACACTTAATTGTATTATATTTTAAAGGATTAAAAACGTATTCCTGCAGGGATAGAGTTAATAAAATAAAAATTAATTAGCATTTTAATGTGATCCTTAAATAGAGTCTGTTAATATGTGATTCATCCAATGACTCTTTGTACAAACCAGGGGTGTCCAAACTCGGTCCTGAAGGGTCAGTGTCCTGCATAGTTTAGCTCCAACTTCCTTCAACACACCTGTCTAGAAGTTTCTAATACAGTGTTTCTCAACCACATTCCTGGAGGACCATCAGCACTGCATGTTTTGGATGTCTCCTTTGTCTGACACACCCATTACAGGTCTTTCAGTCTCTGCTAATGCGCTGATGATCTGAATCAGGTGTGTTTGGTTAAGGAGACATGGAAAATGTGCAGACCTGGTGGTCCTCCAGGAATGTGGTTGAGAAACACGGTTCTAGTATACCTAGAAAGAGCTTGATTAGCTGGTTCAGGTGTGTTTAATTGGGGTTGAAACTAAAATATGCAGGACACTGGCCCTCCAGGACCGAGTTTGGACACCCACTGGTATGAACTAATCTATAAATCATGGTAAAATATCTGATACTATTTTTGCATACAAATTTAAATGAAACAGCACACATTCTGATGTGTAAAAGTTGTATAATGTATACAATTCTCAGTTTACTTTTTTCCCAAATGTTTTTTTTTTCTTTATCATAAAATCACAAAGAAGGCTCCATGTTGTAGACCAGTGTTTCTCAACCACGTTCCCGGAGGACCACCAGCACTGCATGTTTTGGATGTCTTCTTTGTCTGTTACACCCATAACAGGTTTTCAGTCTCTGCTAATGCGCTGATGATCTGAATCAGGTGTGTTTGGTTAAGGAGACAATCAAAATGTCCAAAGCTGGTGGTGCTCCAGGAACATGGTTGAGAACCACTGGTGTAAACAACACCATTCCAACATTTTAACTTTAAAAGACTTAAGAATTGTTGTGTGGAATCATCATGAATCACCACCAAAAATACAAAAAGAAAACATTTGTTATTCTGCCCAACTGTCAATTGTTTATTATCAGTTGCTCTAAATTACAACATTATTATTCCTCAGAACTTTATTAAACTAAAACCCACACCTAAAAAACCTATAGCAACTAACAATTTTCTATTTCTTCCATAGCTGTATATTCTGAATCCGATACGTCATATCGCATCCAAGCTTTTATAAATATGGTCTATTAAACATAATTATAGCATTTGCTAAAACAATTTTTTTCTTTGAATAGAAAAGCTGCAAGGAAGAAACTCGAGACGCTCAAAAAGGAGAGGAACATTAGCCTTCCTTTGGTGAAAAAGGTAGGTGCACTTTAATGCATTTTCCAAAACAATGAGTCATAACATAGTGCAGCAATACGTGCACAAAAATAAACCCATTTCAGAAACTTTTCAGTATTAAAAAAAGGTTTCCTACCATGGCTTATACAGTTGAAGTCAGATTTATTAGCACCCTGTATATTTTTCCCCAAATTCTGTTTAACGGAAAGAAGTTTTTTTTTAACATTTCTAAACATAATAGTTTTAATAACCAACTTCTAATAACTGATTTATTTTATCTTTGTCATGATGACAGTAAATAATATTTTACTAGATATTTTTCAAGATACTAGTATTCAGCTTATAGTGCAATTTAAAGGCTTAACTAGGTTAAATAGGAAAGTTAGGGTAATTAGGAAAGTCATCATACACTCACCGGCCACTTTATTATGTACACCTTACTAGTACCGGGTTGGACCCCCTTTTTTTCCCTTAATCCTTCGTGGCATAAACTCAACAAGGTACTGGAAATATTCCTTAGAGATTTTGAACCATATTGACATGATAGCATCACGCAGTTACTGCAGATTTGTGGGCTGCACATCCATGATGTGAATCTCCTGTTCCACCACATCCCAAAAGTGCTCTATTGGATTGAGAGCTGGTGACTGTGGAGGCCATTTGAGTACAGTAAACTCATTGTCATGTTTAAGAAATCAGTCTGAGATGATTCGCGCTTTATGACATGGTGCGTTATCCTGCTGGAAGTAGCCATCAGAAGATGGGTACACTGTGGTCACACTGTGAGGGACATGGTCAGCAACAATACTCAGGTAGGCTGTGGCGTTGACACGATGCTCAATTGGTACTAATGGGCCCAAAGTGTGCCAAGAAAATATCCCCTACACCATTACACCAACACCAGCCTGAATCGTTGAAACAAGGCAGAATGGATCCATGCTTTCATGTTGATGATGTCAAATTCTGACCCTACTATCCGAATGTCGCAGCAGGATTCGAGACTCATCAGTCCAGGCAACGTTTTTCCAATCTTCGATTGTCCAATTTTGGTGAGCCTGTATGAATTGTAGCCTCAGTTTTCTGTTGTTAGCTGAAAAAATTAAAAACTAATTAAAAGAAGACTTTCTCCAGAAGAAAAAATATCAGAAATACTGTTCGAAATTCCTTGCTCTGTTAAACATAATTTGGGAAATATTTAAAAAAGAACAAAAAAAAAAAAAATTCACAGGAGGGCAAATAATTTTGACTTTAACTGTATGAACACATAAGCAAGTACCATTGACTCATCCAATTCATAAATTTGTGGAATTAATGGTTCAGTTACTGATGACGAAGGAGTGTTAAAGGAGACATTTTCATATATTATTATTACTATTTTAGCAATGATTTTCTTAGTCCAGCATCCTGCGGGGTTTGGATTTCTGATCCAATGGCAAACTCATAAAGCAGCTATGAAACTGTGTGTGCCCTATTACAACCCCCTGTGGTTTTGAAAATACTGCCATTAATTTTATTTAATGATGACAGTTTGGTGACATTTGTCCCCGGATCATTGCGCTGTACCTGTAAAACATGGACACAGACCGTAATGTACAGAGAGTAATGTACGCCTGTTACCAAATACAACTGCAAAATCAGCACTGCCATTTTTATTTAAAGAGATGGTTCATCAAAAAAAATAACTATTTTGTCATCATTTATGCATCTAAATGCCATTCAGAATGAATTAATCCTGTTCCGTTCACTTAATGAAAGAGACAACCGTATTCAACAAGCAAATTAACTTATGAAAAATGCAGGTAATCGCATTTGCATTTACAAAAATTCTATGCAAACCACTCAAAAATTGACTTTTGCTGCCTGATCAAACTACTACTACTACTAGTTTTTCTCAGTCAATTTGGTCCATTTACATTTGCACAACAGTTAATGCATTTCTCAAAACAATTAGTACAAACTGCAAAACCTAGCTGACAACCTGCAAAAACCTGTCACTTGCTCAAAATGGAGAGCTCATTCCTCAAAAGCAAGTATTGATGTCAATCAAAGTGTCAGTGTCATCAAGATGAAAAGTCCTGACAGCATTGTTTATGAACAAGATATTCAAATGGCTTTGTCATGTTTTCTTTATGACAGTTTACTCTGGACATTTTTTCCAATGCAAAACAGTCAGATTTTGGTGACACGTCCTGAAAATGCTCAAGACAACACTATATACTATTAGCAGCCATTTGAAAACTACAGTAAAGTTAGACATCACTGCATTTAGTTACAGTTTTCTCAGTCGCTTTGGTGCATTTCTCACAACACTATTTACATTTGCACAACAGTTAATGCATTTCTCAAAACAATTAGTCATTTGTGCACATCATAATAGCAGTTTCTCATTCCTTCCAGCAAACTGTAAATGCTTTTGGGACATGCATCAGTTGCTTTCATACAACTCTCTGCTGTTTGTAACATTATCATTTGCTTATGTCATGTCAGTCAAAATTAACTAAACTTGTGAATGCTAAATAGTCATTCCATATAAAACTAATAGTCCTCATTTCATTACTTGAGTCATTACATACAAAAATGATGAACTAGTTGTCAAAATCTGTCAAGCTCATTTTATTAAAATTTTTTTTATCTTTTTTTCCGAAAATGTCTTCTAAATTGAGCAATTTGATGAATGATTTACAGACCTATGTATGTTGTAGGTTCAGTTCCAATATGTACTGCAATATTGTTCACAGTTGTGCTCAGCACTATTCAAAGGCAGTTTATGTTTGTTGTAAATAAGGGTGTATTTATTCTTTTGCACAATGCTGTGAATAAATTAGAATTGTAAAGAGCAAATTCAGTAAAAATGTGAAACATACATATTCAGTGTCTTGTACTCAGATACCTCACTAAATGCAGTGATGTCTAACTTTACTGTAGTTTTCAAATGGCTGTGCAAATAGTATATAGTGCTGTCTTGAGCATTTTCAGGACGTGTCACCAAAATCTGACTTTTTGGCATTGGAAAAAAATGTCCAGAGTAAACTGCCATAATGAAAACATGACAAAGCCATTTGACTGTCTTGTTCATAAACAATGGTGTCAGGACTTTTCATCTTGATGACACTGACACTTTCATTGACATCCATACTTGCTTTTGAGGAATGAACTCTCCATTTTGAGCAAGTGACACGCTTTTGCAGGTTATCAACTAGGTTTTGCCGTTTGTACTAATTGTTTTGAGAAATGCATTAACTGTTGTGCAAATGTAAATAGTGTTGTGAGAAATGCACCAACGCGACTGAGAAAAACTGTAAAGACTCATCTATTTCTAGGTCTTTGAAGCATAAGTACCTTCCTTGGGGGGCAATGGTCTCGTTTTTAATTCTGTTTAGTGTGGTCAACTGTGGTAGCATCTTTTAACTTGGCGGAATTATTTAAAGGGTCAATTACTTTCTTGTTTTGGGCATTGAAACCAAACTGTTTTTGTATAATCTATTTTACATATTTTATGCTCTCTTTTACATTATGTGTCTATTGCTGTTTTGTTTATTATGTCCATACTGCTTGTTTGTATTTTCTCTGTAAAGCACTTTGTGCGGCCTTGTGGCAGTTGAAAACGTGCTATAGAACGACACAGATGTATGGATAGATAGATAGATAGACAGACAGACAGACAGACAGACAGACAGACAGACAGACAGACAGACAGACAGACAGACAGACAGACAGACTGACAGACAGACAGACAGACAGACAGACAGACAGACAGACTGTTGGGCCCAATGGCTGGAATTGCTTAGGGCCCTCAAATCACTAAATTCGCCCCTGTGAATACATTCTCATTTTGAGTGACTGTTGCTTTCATTTAAGGCAATGAATTGCTTAACATTAGTCATGGAATTACTGTTTTATTGTTTAATGTGTCTATAAAATAAGTGTTACAAAATGACGTGCATCTTTGCTTTCATTGTAAACAATCCCCTCTAATGGCGGATCACATGAATACGTCAGCTGGCGGAAAAATAGGCACATTTCTTTTAGCGAAGACGCTCGTTTCAATCAGAGTGAGAGGCAGTAAAGACCTTGAGGCGAGTCTCTGAAAGAAAGCCCACTTCTGCTCAACAAGTCACACTGCCATGGAAACAGCTTGCCGCTTTGGACTGGTGCTGGGTTCAATTCTTCTAGTGGAGGTGTTGTGTTCCCACCATTCCTTTGACTGCGGGTGAGATTTACTGAATGTGGCGCGGTGCTATCCTTAGCTCCAGTTTGTGTGAGGAACATACCGTCCATCTGCACTTACTGCTACATATTTTCTAATTTAAGCATGGGGAGATTTGTGTTGCACTGTTAATAAAAGAAATCAGTATTGCACATATTGTACGATTCTGCATTTATACAGCGGAGATTGGAAATCGAGAACACTTTATTAACACTTGATTTATTTTTAAATCATTTAATGTTTGTGGCAGGAAGGGCATCCAACACATAAAAAAAACATATGCCAGAGTAATTGGTGGTTCATTCTGCTGTGGAGACCCCTGAATAATCAGGTTATTATAGTTGTGGCTATACAACGCTAGTGGAACAGTCTTAACAGGACAGTTACAATACATTCATTTTCCTTTGGCTTAATCCCTTATTTATCAGGGATTGCCACAGCGGAATGAACCACCAACTATTCCCGCATGTGTTTTATGCAGCGAATGCCCTTCCAGCTGCAACCCAGTACTAGGAAACCATTGCAATACAATATTTACTTCTAAAGTACATTTAAAAAAACTGAAGCTGACCAAATTGCGGTACTTAGGAGTACTAAAGACAAAGTAAAACATAGTGCACCCAAAAATTAACTAATTACTCACCCTTTACTCTCTCTCAAGTGGATTCAAATCTTTCTGAATGTCTTTCATCTGTTAAACACTAAAGAAGATATTTTGAAGAAAGTTGAAAACCTAAAGTAACCATTAATATCCAAAATAAGAAAAACCATGACTATTGAAGCAGATGGTTACAGGTTTCTAACAATGCTCTGCTGTGATCTTAATCATTTCTCCTTCCAGTCTCTTCCACAGTTTACTGAATGTAGAGTTGTTGTTTTTTTGCCCATAAATTTGTTGGCAACAATTTTACAGAGATTTACAATCAGGGCTGGCCATTTCATTAAGTATTTTCAGCTTTAAGAAACTTGTTAACGTGACTTAACAGTTGAGTATATCAAACACTTACATTCTGCATCACCCTAGCAAACTGGATCACATCTACTTCCTCCACTGACCAGGCTTTGTTCATTGAATGATCCTTCAATGGCTGTCTACTTGCTTGTTTAAATCTAGAGAGTCTGGTGTCCCATTCAGTTTACTGATGCAGATACAGTTGTGACAATTTTCTCTAGCCAATCAGTGAGCTGCAGGTTTTATGTCACTTTATTGTGTAGCTGAAACATCAGCTGAGGCGGTACTGACAAATCATGATCCTTCCGCCTCCATTTTTACTGTCTTCTACATACTTTTGGTTCTGTATTTTCCCAATTCGATGATGAACATGTCTTCCATTGATGCCAAATTAGTAACTGCTTTCATCACATGCACTTCAGCAAAGTAGACTTTTGATTCTTTGCGCTCTTAAATGATGAGACACTGTATGCCAGCCCCACTGTTCTGCATGTCTCTCTAATTTAAAGGGATAGTTCACCTCAACATTTTATTTCTGTCATCATTTACTCATCCTCTACTTGTTTGAGTTTCTTTCTTCTGTTCAACACAATGAAAGATATACTGAAGAATGTTGGCAAAAACAGCCATTGACGTCCATAGTATTAATATCCCTACTTTGGAGTTCGATGACTGTTTTGTTCTTAAGTTTCCTTTATGTTAAACAGAAGAAAGAAATTCATAAAAGTTTAAAACCATTACACTATGAGTGAATGGTGGAGACATTTTTACCTTACAAGAGAATTGCCAAGTGTGACATAGTGTGCAAGATACATCATCTAGATGCACTGGGATGCATCGTCAATGATGTATCCTGGGGTCACTGGGTGTTTCAGGTCTTCCAACATCAGACATCCTCGCCCAGGTGACCCAGCTGAGGTTGATCAGACAGCTTGCGTCCCAGTAGCCATCACTCACAGATCAGCCCTCTTTATCCATAGCCATCTTTTGGCTTTCTCTAGCTTCACCAATGGCCCTCTTCTTAGTTGCTACTGCTAGGCCTAATTGGTTGAAGACTTTACAAAGTGAACACCCTGCAAACACTCTACAGCCCACCTCTATTGGCTCGCAGTGGGTCTTTCAGCCCGCTTTCTCGCACTTCTCTACTAGCTTCTGGTCCTTTGAGCATTTCCTTTCATTTGCCTCTTCCATCCGCTCTTCCCAGGGCACTGTGAGTTCAAGCAAAATCAACTGTCTTGTTGATTCAGATATGATAATATGTCTGGTCGAAGTGATGTTGTAACTATGTGCTGTGGAAACTTTAACTGCTTCCCCAGGTCGACTTGCAACTTCCAGTCAGGGGCTGAGTGGAGGTGACCCGACATTGTCCTTTGCAGTTGACTGGGTTCCTCACCAGCTTTCACAAAGTCAGTCCTCCTTTTTGGGGCAAGATGGTACCTCCTAGAGATGATGGCATTGCATATGCTTTCTGCCACAACTTTCAGTACTTGGTCATGCCGCCAACGGTAGCGCCATTCTGCAAGGCCCTTTGGACAGCTGCTCATTAGGTGTTGCAATGATCCCCTATCAGAGCATAACTGGCATGCTGGAGTCTCAATCTTGCCCCACACATGAAGGTTGGCTAGACTTGGTAGTATATCGTACACAGTCTGGATGAGGAATCAAACGTGATGGATATATCTATCTCTGTAAATAAATACAATTTAAATTCATTTTTTACACACTAAAATGCATTTGAATCAAAAATTTACGGTCTATCTGAATTGGAATCATGACGGTATATCATTTGGAGACTTCGTAGGGCACTTATGGTCAAATTAGAACAATCATCTGAAGTGCAAAGAGAAACATATACAGTAAAATGTGCAGAGCATTGGAATTGAGAACTATGCAGTTTGCCAGATCCTTACCTTGTTCAGTGCTGAATCCGTGAGCAATTCTAGTTGCAGTGTTGAACTAACTCTCCCCTGAAATTCTCTACATTATATTGTCCACTCATGCATTTGTCTTTCGAAGATGACCAGCATTATTTCAATGCTACATTTAAAAAAAGACAATTCAAAAAAACATTTGTTAGCACATTTACATATGAAAACATTGGAAAACCAGTGCAGTGCAATGCAAAAATATATTCTGTTGGCATGGAATGTTACGCACAAGACTCTTGTCAAAAATGTCTGCCTAGCGCATTATGTGCAAAAGCACTTTCGGTGTAAACAGAACTTACAGTAGGTTAGTTAAGGTCTCTACCAGCAAGCTAACTGGATCTTGTTAACCAGCCTAACCTTGACCCTTGACGATTGCCCTGGATCACTTCAGGGTTAAGTGCCTTGCTTAAGGGCACAAAGGTGATAGTTTATGACTCAATCCTTGTGTTTATCTATTTACCAGCCCTGTGGTGTAGTCTCCAGTGCACAATATTAGCTACTGTACTGTATATCTTCAGAAAACAGTTTAAACAAACAGATTAAAATTATATTTAGTGCTCCATGTGAATTGCAGACTTCTTCTTCAATACACTAATAGCAAGTTTAAAACAGCAAGACTGTTCAATCAATCTCTAGTCTCATATGGTATATGATGACTGATTTGGATTTGGTGTCTGATGAAGTAAGTCTTGGCAAGACCTAGACCTCCAGCCGAGTGTGTTGATGATATAGCCATTATCAAGATGAACTCTTCACCTGATAATGTTTCTTATGGGAGCTTGCCGCTCTGCTGATGACATTGGATAGTCCAGATTCAACTCAGTAATTCACCTCAGCTGTTTCACCCTATACACCTGATTTACATGACAAGACCAGGCAGTGTTTATACACTCCCTCTAGCATAGTTTAGTGTGTAGGGGTCATATCTGTCTTTAAAGGATGCCATTATGCTCAATTAAAATTTTAGAATTTGGTCCAGGTCCAGGTTTTGAGATGTGGTATCTTTAGAAAATATTTTAAAGAACAGTGTGTGCTCATTGGACTGTCAGCCACAGTTTGTTATGATTTATACAAGGCAGGATGGATCCATGCTTTCATGTTGTTGATGACAAATTCTGACTCTACCATCTGAATGTCATCAGATCAGGCAACGTTTTTCCAATCTTCTATTGTCTAAATTTGGTGGGCCTGTGCGAATTGTAGCCTCAGTTTCCTGTTCATAGTTGACAAGAGTGACACCCGGTGTGGTCTTCTGCTGCTGTAGCCCATCTGCCTCAATGTTTGACGTGTTGTGCATTCAGAGATGCTATTCTGCATACCTCAGTTGTAACGAGTGGTTATTTGAGTTACTGTTGCCTTTCTATTAGATTAAACCAGTCTAGCCATTCTCCTCTGACCTCTGGCATCAACAAGGCATTTGTGCCCACAGAACTGCCGCTCACTGGATATTTTCTCTTTTTCAGGCCATTCTCTGTAAACCCTAGAGATGGTTGTGCGTGAAAACCCCAGTATATCAGCAGTTTCTGAAATACTCAATCAGCCACGTTCAAAGTCACTTAAATCCCCATTCTGATGCTCGGTTTGAACTGCAGCAGATCATACAGGTCTACATGCCTAAATGCACAGAGTTGCTGCCATGTGATTGGCTGATTAGAAATTTGCATTAACAAGCAGTTGGACAAGTGTCCTGTGAGTGTATTTTGCCCAAGCCATCAAACTGACATCATCAAAAAAGGACTTCCATTATAGAGGGGAAGCAAATGGTCAGATCTTGATTGAAGATTACCAAAAACCATTTTTTCCTAGTGGATGAACTTGCACTTATTAATTGTTCAATTTAAGACAAACAATGTACGCTAGTAAAATAAACCTTTCAAACATTTCTATTTCTTGCTGTTACGATCCAGACTGATCTCACGAGAAAACGTAAGTATTTTACATTTTGTCAGTTTAGTGGCTAATTCGTACAAATTCGTACTAGTTCAGTCGTATGAAAATGTACGATTTAAAAATAGAGGCGTGGCACCCAACCCTGCCCCTAAACCCAACCGTCATTGGGTGATGAGCAAATCATACTAAATTGTACGAATTAAATCGTACGAATTCATACGAATTAGCCACTAAATCAAAAAGTTATGAACTGCGGTGAGATTGCGTTGCACGATCACTAGCTCTTGCAGATTGCTGGAGAACACTGTCATCCAAACTACACATCTGCCACCAAACTGGACTACATAGCCCATCATGCACCTCACACACACACCAGTTGCAGATTACCACTGATTGCAAACACAGAGCTGAAGCTCGGGAAGACTGATTACCAGGACTTTAAATACACCTCACTTTCACACACACTTTGCTGAGTCTTATAAATGGTTTTCTTTGTTTAACCTTGCTGTGTTTTGACCCTGTGCTCTGTTTATTGTTTACTTTGTTTTGCCGTCTGTCCCGATCTTTTGCCTGTTATTTTGACCTTGCTTTGGATTACCTACATGCTCTTGTCTGCCCCTGTTTTGACCTTTGTCTACCTGACGAATCTCTTAATAAACTGCATTTGGATCCTCACCTGTGTTGCCTACCTGACTTGTTAGACATGCAGACTTTGTCTTATGTGGTGACATAGCTATACCATAGTAATTATGGCACTGCAATAATTGAACGTAAGTTTCGAGTTTAATTAAATAAATTACTAAAGAGCAATGATCGAATGTCTTTTTAAAATGTTTGGTTTGTTTAGTTAACACGCATATTGTAAAATTGCTCCCTTACTCACTTTTCCGAGCCAACATAATGCGATAATTCAGCCTTTATGAATTATTAACACACAGTTTATTAATGAATGTTTTTTGGCATCAACTGGTGCCCCCTGGAACATCCTTAACTATGTGAACGGCATGCCAGCAGCCTATCTATTCTTTTGTCCACCTGTCCGTAGTGTTGTTGTGCGTATGAGGGACAGTAACAGTACAGTAGGTTGCCCTGTGTTTGACCAGTGTCTCTTATCTCTTCAATTGTTTCAGTGGGCTAATAAAAGCACCGCCCCCTTGGCTTACAGAAGACACATCTTTGTGGACAGCTGGGTTGCCCCTTCAACCTAACAAGGCATAATTGGATTGGTTGGGGATTTAGTGATTCAATAGTCTCTTAATGAGGCTTTATCTCTGTTAGAGTAAACTCCAGCAGTGTTGACACTCAAATTCTCAAATTATAGCAGCACAAAACAAATACTGTTCATGTTGTCTAACAATATGTAATACAAGGAATGTTATTACGCAATAGACTGTTACTCGATCTGTATTCTTGGTGATGCCTCATCTAATCCATCAGATTGTGATCATCAGAGGCATGTGTTTATAAACAAATATTGGAGTTACATCATCATATGGCGGTGATTATGATATAATGGGATCGACTGTTCTACTACACTGGTGACGGAGATGTTGTCACGCAGACAGAGCTGATTAATCGCATGTTGATTAAGTCTTGAGATGTGTCATCACCATAAGCGGTCACAGAGGTGCATCTTTTTCCAAAGGTGTGCATTTCCATGTGATGTGCTGCTGGGATATGTTAGATAAGGGAGCTCAGATCATTTGATGATATGATGGGATGGAAATTTGAGAGGTTGGATTAGTTATGTCATCAACTAAATGGCGATGATTTAATGTGGTTTTAAAAAGAGCTGTGTTTGGTTAATGCAGGTCTGTCAATAGTTGTTCCAAACAACATCATTTGGAACAAACTGAACTGGCCTTGAATGTGTGGCCAGGAACAGACTGTTTCTGAAGATTTTGTGCCGCGTCTGTTACAAAGGAAGATCACCTTGTCTTCTGAATGATGTCACGTGCATTCTCCAAGTGCCACAGACCAGTCAACAGTTACCCAGAATGCAATACAATATATACTTTGCTGTGTTTTTGTAATAATACAACCTTCAAAAAATATTAATGGGTCAAAAAAATCACATTATAACTTAAATTTGGCATTGGATTCCTGTTTTATAGAAGTAAATAAGATTCTTTAGGGTCTTCATAAAAGTCTGTAACTTATTATTTTTTTTTCAACAGTAGTGTTAATAAACACCTCAGTCAAACATTAGCCATTTCGTCTTATGTCTCTGTAAATGCTAATTAGCTGCTGCTTACCCCACCCATCTATGAGGCTGAATGAGGAATGACTGTGGTATCTTACTGATACATTCTTAAACAGCTAAACTAGAGTAATCAACTTAGCTGACAAGTCCCAGCTGGCAAAAGATGGCAACATGACATCAGATTGACGTTGTACCCCAAGGTCGTGGAGACGTTGCATTTTGTATGGAAATGAAAATCGGGTTGACGTCAGAACCTAACGTCAGGCCGAAGTCAATGTCCAACCTGATCAACCAAATATCACAACCCAGGCTCATTTTGAAATGTACTATTTTATACATTTCTGGAGATCGCCAAATACGTCCCAGGTGCAATGTTTTTTTCAGTTTTTGTTTCCGCAAATTCACCAGAGGCCACTGTGTACGCTTTTTGAGATCTCAAATTTCTCTTGCGAGTTCCATTCGCGCCTGCTGTTCTCGCGTAAACCCACCAGAGGCCGCTGTCGACTGACTCTTTGACTGACTGAATAACTGACCGATCGACTGACCCACCCTCCTCCTTCCCTAAACCCAACCAATTGTATTGATTGACCAGCGCCCACTTCCTTAAACCCAACCCAAAATTTTCTAAATCGATCCAGAAAAAGAAAAGCTCTCGCCTGATTTTTACTGCGTTTTCAGATTTTACCACATTTTCACCCTGCTATTGACTTGTTTATTTAATTTTTTTAGATTCTGTTTTTGTCTTACCTGCTTTCTGGAACTGTTCTTGTATGGAAGACAAACCCTTCCATACAGAGATAAGCGGTCAGCTGGTAAGGAAATGCAGCCATACGTACTTCTGGCTACATAATTCGTGATCTCCAGAAACGTATATAGGGCTAAGTTTTCAGAATTGGCCTATGTTGAAATATCAACATCTAATGATGTTACAGCTTGACGTTGTGTGGACGTTACCACTATGACGGCTAATAAAATTTTGGATTTTGGTTGCCATACCTGAATAAATGTCAGTATTTGACATCAATATGACGTTGGTTTAAGATGTTGGCTCGACGTTGGATTTTGGTCACTTTCCAACACAACCTTAGATCAACCAAATATCAAGATTATCGTTCTAGCTAGAGATTGAATTTTGGTGACCTGACGTTACGACCTAATGCTAACCTAATGTTAATATCTTATGACATTGTGTGCCTCCTGGGGTATTTGAAGCTGTTACCACATCATAATAACAAAATATGAGATTGTGCTAGGCCGTCTCCCATGTTGCATTTAATTCATCATTGCTTGACATTGCAGCCCACCATTATCAATGTAAAATGTATTCAAACAGACATTTAAACATATTAAAAGTGGCAGATGCTCCGCTGGACAGTGTGAACACCACAGCACTACAATGAAAGCAAATATCTGCTTATGAATGAATTATATATAAATATTTCAGACAAATTGTAGGTACAGCTACATCCTTTAAATGCAATTTTGATGCGAGTCTAGCTTTGCATTGCCCAAAGTCATAAGCAGTCCAGTGAAAAAAGTTTTGCACACTCATTTCTGGGACATTCCCTTTAAAATGTGTGTATATTAAAATATTATAATTTATCATAAAAACGCATATAATGCAAAACATTTATGTATCAAATGTAAATATACACTATATGTGCTTTTAAGTTATTTTAAAAATCAAACTTTCAAAGTACTACGAAGATTTAGGTGTAAATAAGGTACTAAGATTTACCTTTTAACTTTTGTATCTTAGTGTTATGTCCCAGTAGTAGTATTTTTTATGAGAGTGCACATCCAGGAAAATAAATAGTCTGCAATAAAATTGCCACCATGTTTACCTGAAAGTGACTGACATTATGCAATGCGTTTCTGAAGAGCACACGAATGCGAGCGCAATATAACTGAATCTGGCGGATGGTATAAGATGAGCAATTGGAGGCCGGACTGCACCTGCTTCCATCACTCAGTGCCTTTTCGTCAGGTTCCTTGCCTGTCTGGGCCAGATATGTCAGCGCCAGCCGCCAGGCTCACTAGCTAGAGCTCCACAGCACCCAAACAGCATCTTCGCAGCCCACGCAGTAGCTGCTGTCCATACTAGGACTGGATTTGTTATTTAATTTGCTCCACGGATTCAGCAGAACAGTCTTCTCCTTCCTTGCCTGAGGTAAAAATGGGTCCGAGGGCAGAATCTGAAAGAGGGGAAGGAGAAAACCGAGAGAAGGTAAGACATTGAATAGAATGAGTAGGTTTGTGATGCTGTCAGATGGTTGTATTAAGGCTATGAGTTTTAAAATTATGGTAGATTGATACTGTATGTTAGTGAATGAAAACAATAGAGTGAAAGTGGGTAGTGTGTCTATTACATATGTGTAGCTCTCGGTAGTAGTGCCAAAATATCTGGACACTTATACCACACTAAACCAAATGGCTTTTTAAAAAAAACATAGGTAGTGCTTATTTTATGTATTTCCAATTCAGTTTATTTTATATATATATATATATATATATATATATATATATATATATATATATATATATATATATATATATATATATATATATATATATATATATATATACTTAATGCATGAGGGATTTTCTTTTTGCAATAACAAGACAGTCCTTTGCTTCTAGGGTATGAGGTTTCTCCCTTCTCTCAGGCAACCAGAGAACACCCAGTAACTAGTCTCTTGAGGTTAGTTAACTAATGCCCATAATCCCGTAAGATAAACATCTTTACCTGACGACTGTAAAATTTATGGCCAAACACGAGTGTTGTTCTTGTAGCCTAAATGTTGATATGCAAGATCTTCAGTAACATGAAATGTCTTTGAGGTTATGTCATTGCATTGAAATGGATCTGCATATTTCTTGCTTTGATTTAGCGCTCAAGTTTAATCACTAGATCAAGTTCGAGATCGCTATTAGACAGCTGACTAAAACAGATGGGTTAGTTGCATTAGGATCAAATAGAGGACAGAAAGCTAGTAGATTTAACACTTTGCACCCTTCAATAACTTTAAAATTAATATATCGAATACACTAAACTACTATAACATATTTAATCAGACAACGAGCTTGTGTAAAAAGGCACTTGTGTAATGTGTGTGCATCTCAGATACAGAATGATGCACTTTACTATAATCTGAATGTTTGTCTCTATATTCAAAACCTTAAACTAAATTAGAAAGGTCCATACCCAAGTGGCACAAATTGCAGATTTGCAGATTTGAGGTGCATCTCTACCAAGTCCACAAGGCAGTGGGATGTTGAAATTATCATTTTGGCTTTCAAATTGTTGCTCTTATAGGAATCCTAGTCTTAATGTACACGCAATAGTACATATTCTGGATGTCTATGTCATCTGCCACAACCATTTCACTTCTTAAAGTCCCTAATAATGAGCTGTTGGGTTGAACCATGCATGTGCAGATTTGGTGGTACCTTTTGGGCTTGGAATGGAATGGGAACTACTGGTCTAGCAGATTTCGACCACCATAAAAAATTAGGAAATGTGCTTAAGTTTCTTAAAGCCTCCTCTGTGGAATCTACATAATAATTGGAACATTCCTCACAGCAGCTGAAAATGTCTTGAAATTTTTTACTTGAAATTTAGAGCCGAAAGGCAAAGCTCTCGATTTACAATCTACATAAATCAATCTACATTCCTACTCTCACCTATGGTTATGAGCTTTGGGTCATGACCGAAAGGACAAGATCTCGTTTACAAGCGGCCGAGATAAGTTTTCTTCGCAGGGTGCACCCTTATAGATTGGGTGAGGAGCTCCTGGGAGGAGCTCGGAGTAGAGCCGCTGCTCCTCCACATCGAGAGAAGTCAGCTGAGGTGGCTCAGGCATCTGTTTCAGATGCCTCCTGGACGCCTACCTAGGGAGGTGTTTCTGGCATGTCCAACCAGGAGGAGGCCTCAGGGAAGACCTAGGACATGCTGGAGGGACTATGTGTCTCGGCTGGTCTGGGAACGCCTCGAGATCCCCCCCGGAGGAGCTGGAAGAAGTTTCTGGGTAGAGGGAAGTCTGGGGTTCTCTCCTGAGACTGCTGCCCCTGCAACCCAGCCCCGGAAAAGCGAACGAAAATGAATGAATGAATGAAATTTGGAGGTGAAAGTCATTAATTCTGACTGTGTTGTGTCATAGATAAGAATACATTGCTATCTGACCGACTGTCATTTGCCATCTTTAACAATGTGTCATCAGGAAGGCAAAACTAACTTTTTGAACGTTAACAAACAATGGCGCCATGTTTTGTACCAGCTGTCTTGTCTGGAACTAACCCAAACCTTTTCCCAATTGTACAATTCCACCTACCAGCACCAATACAAACATTCCTTTTTTCCCTTAATGTTTGAATGTGTGTACAGAAGAGCTTCTGAGCTTCTTTTAGTCATTTCCACAGATATGACGGCCATAATAAAAGTATTTCTCTAGGAAACCCAGATGCAACAGTTGTTGTCCACTGACACACTGTATAAGATCAAATGAAAAATCCATAAGTCTCGAAGCCCAATGTCATTTAGGAATCTCCACAACACTCGACGCCCAATATTGTTTAGTCTCTACCTAAAATAACAAACTCAATAAATCCTTGTTTTCAACTGATGCATGCCACAAAATAGCAAGAAAGCACATGTTTAAAAGCACACAAAACAAACATAGACTGTGACTTATAGACAGAAGAAGCATCCCTGACTTCGCTCAAAAACATGGGGTCATTTTGGCACAATCCATGACCTAGACAGTCCACGAGGGCATCTGTGCTCAAAGATTCGGCACATCCGAAGTCTAGGTCAAAGCCAAAATGAAATCCCTGGCAACAAAAGCAGAGATTCTCAGAATAATTAGATGTCAGCTGCACTTGTAATTCAAACATGAATAGATGTTATCACTGCCATCTTGCCCCATCCTCTATGTGCATGCATATGGGTTTGTGTATTTGGGCATGTGATAAGGATTAGCCCGTGTGAGGCCTGTCCCAGACGGCTGACCTTGATAGATAATGTTACTCATTCTGTTCACGCTGGCATAAGTGAATGAGGCATTGTCAGTCTGTCTTTCTGCCCACTCACTGAACTGCTCTAATGTTAAACATGGACATCTGTACATCTCTAGCATCACTCATTAGCAGCAGCATTCATGAGAGATTCAAGTGTTGCTCTGATTCATTCGTTTATGTTCATTACCGGTGCTTGCAATGCTTTAAATAAAGCCCTATTCTTAAGCACTAGGGTTTGACGTATTACTTGTCCCTGGTGTCAGTCCTACTGAAATGAGTCATACTGAAAAAGCAAATTTTTTTGTCCACATGAACCCACAAAAACTAAATTTCAGCAGGCACAGGACGTCAGATTGACGTTGTACACCAACGTCATAGAGACATTGTCAGGCTCGGGCAGAAAACAGAGAGTTTTGCAGTTCAAATAAGGAGTTTATTGAGAATAAGGATAACAAAGGCAGCTGCCGTTCCTCGACCACCCGTGGGAGAACGCAGACTGGCAAACGGGTGTGGAAAATCCCCCTCAGCTCCCTCGGCGCGGAGCGAGGGCTGGAGCTGGCGAGCGCAGGTGAGGAGCTGGGTTTCAACAGCGAGATGACTGCGCAGATCACAGGTAGGCAAAAATAAAGATTAAGAGAACAAATAACTGGACTAGACTAGACTGGAGTAAAAAGGGTTATTCATGCATAGAGAGAGCGTCCGTAGCTTTAATGAACACAATCATCTGACAACATGTGATAAGATAAGACAAGTATAAGTAGAGAGGCGAATCAGATCCAAAATAGAAACAGGTGATCAATGCATGTGCGCTAATGCTGATTGTAAGAGGCAACAGCTGAAGTGAACAGAAACTGGTTAGATCAAACCTGACTCATGACAGTACCCCTCCCCCGAGGAGCGCCCCCTGGCGCTCCCAGAGAGAGAGGCTGTGTAGATCGAGAGAAGTCCTCGATCAGCGAGCGGTCCAAGATGTCCCGGGCCGCCACCCAGCTCCTCTCCTCCGGACCGTATCCCTCCCAATCGACTAGATACTGAAAACCCCTGCCACGGGGACGTGCGGCAAGAATCTTTTTGACAGTGAAGATGGGGGCATCTTCGACAAGAGCGGGATGGGAGGAGGGGGAAGGTTTGGAGGGAGCGCGAATAACGGGTTTGATACACGAGACGTGGAAAACGGGGTGAACGCGCTGCAAAGAGCGGGGTAATCGGAGGCGAACAGCCGTTGGATTGATTATCTTGGATATAGAAAAGGGACCTATGAATCTTTGAGTGAGTTTACGAGAAGACTGTAACGGAAGATTACGAGTAGAAAGCCAGACTTTCTGGCCGCAGACATAGCGCGGAGCTTTGACGCGATGCCGATTAGCATTGCGACGTGTTCGTTCGCGAGACTTGAGTAATGACTTGCGCGCTCTCTGCCAAGTGCGTTGGCAGCGTCTGATGAAAGCCTGTACCGAGGGTACAGACGCTTCGGATTCTTGAGAAGAAAATAGGGGAGGTTGATATCCCAAGCAACAGTGGAAGGGGGAGAGACCAGTGGATGATGTGGGCAGTGAGTTATAGGCATATTCCGCCCATCCCAACTGCTCGCACCATGAGGCTGGATTGTGGGCGACTAATGTGCGGAGAAGACGGCCAAGAATCTGGTTAACGCGTTCGGCCTGCCCGTTAGTTTGGGGGTGAAACCCAGACGATAAACTAACCGTAGCCCCAATCTGCCGGCAGAATTCCTTCCAGAATTGAGAAGCGAACTGCGGACCGCGATCGGAAACAACGTCAGAGGGTAAACCGTGGATCTTGAAGACATTATCGAATACAATTCGAGCGGTCTCTTTCGCCGACGGGAGTTTGGGTAGAGGGATGAAGTGTGCGGCTTTGGAGAAACGATCAACTACCGTGAGAACGACAGTATTACCGGCCGAAGGGGGTAACCCCGTGACGAAGTCTAAAGCGATATTAGACCACGGACGTGAAGGAATGGGGAGAGGTCGCAAAAGACCGGCAGGAGGAGAGTTGCTAGATTTAGCTTGAGCGCATACTGGACAGGACAAGACAAATCGGCGAATGTCGTGGGCCATGGATGGCCACCAAAAGTGTTGCGAAGCGGCGGCGAGTGTGCCTTTAATGCCGGGATGGGCAACGAGTTTGGATGAATGAGTCCAACGCAGAACCGCTGGGCGTACGGATCTGGGGACGAATAATTTTCCCTCCGGACAGCCGTGAGGAATAACAGCGCGAGTCAATGCCTTTTTTACCTGGCGTTCTATGTTCCAAATAACCGCGCCTATTACTCTCCCTTCGGGGAGAATGGTCTCGGTAGGTTGCTCGTCTTCGGTGGTAATAAATTGACGAGATAGCGCGTCCGGTTTAACGTTCTTACTACCGGGTCTATAGGAGATGGTGAAATCAAAACGGCTAAAGAAAAGAGCCCATCGCGCTTGTCTGGCATTGAGTCGTTTGGCAGATCGAATGTAGGTCAAATTTCGGTGGTCGGTCCACACTATGAATGGTACGGATGAACCCTCTAACCATTGACGCCATTCTCCGATGGCCAGACGAACCGCAAGGAGTTCGCGATCTCCTACGTCATAATTTCGCTCAGCGGGAGAAAGGCGATGAGAGAAAAAGGCACACGGATGTACCAGATCATCCTCAGCCCTTTGCGAGAGGACCGCTCCAACGCCCACGCTAGACGCGTCTACTTCGAGGATAAATTGGCGTGTGGGGTCGGGGTTAACAAGGATGGGAGCGGAGGAGAATAACTCCTTAAGGCGATCAAAGGCAGCTTGGGCCGCCGGGTTCCACGTGAATGGGGTCTTAGTGGAAGTTAACGCGGTTAGCGGAGAGGCAACCTGGCTAAAATTCCGGATAAAACGGCGATAGAAATTAGCGAAGCCGAGGAACCTCTGTAACGCGGTGCGAGAGTCGGGCTTAGGCCATTCTATTATTGCTCGAACCTTAGCGGGGTCCATACTGACCCCTTCAGCAGAGATTACGGAACCCAAGAAGGTGACAGATTTGGCGTGAAATTCACATTTCTCGGCCTTAACAAAAAGGCGGTTCTCGAGCAGGCGCTGTAGGACGCGACGGACGTGCTGGACATGAACGGAGAGATTGGGGGAGAAGATTAGGATATCGTCTAGGTAAACGAATACAAAGATATTGAGCATGTCCCGAAGAACATCGTTAACCAGAGCTTGGAAAACGGACGGAGCGTTAACTAGGCCGAAGGGAAGAACCCGATATTCAAAGTGGCCGAGCGGGGTATTGAACCCCGTCTTCCACTCGTGTCCCTGTTTTATCCGCACTAAGTGATACGCGTTTCGTAAATCCAATTTGGTGAAAATCTTTGCGCCCTGCAGAACATCGAAGGCTGAAGCCATAAGAGGTAAAGGATAGCGGTTTTTGACAGTAATGTTATTTAACCCTCTATAATCTATGCAGGGGCGCAAAGATCCGTCCTTCTTCTTTACGAAGAAAAACCCTGCTCCAGCCGGAGAGGTGGACGGGACTATGGTTCCCGCTGCGAGTGATTCGGTAAGATAAATTTCAAGTGCCCTGCGTTCGGGAGCGGATAAGGAATAGAGCTTACCGCGGGGCGGGGTGCTCCCCGGAATGAGATCAATGCTGCAGTCATACGGGCGGTGCGGCGGGAGAGAGGCGGCCCGGGAACGGCTAAACACCGATCGCAGATCGTGATACTCCTCTGGAACACCGGATAAATCGCCGGGCTCCTCCTGTAACACAGGAACAGAAGAAACAACCGGCACAGCAGAAACGAGGCATTTAACATGACAAGGTACACTCCATGATAATATTGTCCCTTTGGACCAGTCTATGTGTGGGTTATGTTGAATGAGCCAGGGATGACCCAGTACTATGGGAGTGAAAGGAGAGCGAAATAACTTAAAGGTGATTGTCTCCCTGTGATTGCCAGAGACGGTGAGGCTCACAGGAAGTGTAACGAAGTCGATCCTGGTGAGAGGACGTCCGTCGAGGGAGTACATGGTGAGGGGAGGGTCTAGAGTCTGAAAAGGTATCTTATTGTCTTTAGCCCATATCTCATCCATAAAGTTACCCTCTGCTCCCGAATCGACGAACGCCGTACAGGAAATGGATGAATCCTTCGTGTGTATCGTGACGTCCATGGACGAACGGGACAGGAGTGATGGGGAGAAAGTTGATGCGCTCGCCAGTAATCCCTTATCTACTGACGAGCGAGGTCTCTTTACTGGGCAAACTTGTGCGAAATGTCCAGCGCCTCCACAGTACATACATAGTCTCGCCGCGAGGCGGCGCTGTCGCTCCGCGGGTGAGAGATGTTTGGCACCCAGTTGCATGGGCTCAGCGACGGAGAAGGACGTCAGTGATGCAGGACCCGGATGAGGAAGAGTGGGCGTTGGAGCAGAACTGCGGACACGGTTGCGTCGATCGAGGCGTCTGTCCACTCTGTGAGCCAGTTCGACCAGAGGATCGAACAGAGTGGGAAGATCATGAACCAGCAACTCGTCCTTAACTTCAGCGTTGAGGCCTTCCAGAAAACGGGCTGTGAGAGCGGGCTCGTTCCAGTCGCAGGTGGCAGCCAGAGTGCGGAACTCAATAGCATAGTCCGCTGCAGATCTTCCTCCCTGGCGAAGAGTGGAGAGGCGACGCGAAGCCTCGCGTCCATAAACTGAGCGGTCGAACACCTTTATCATCTCCTGCTTGAAACTGGGGAAGTGATTACAACAATCAGAATTGGCCTCCCATAGAGCCGCTCCCCAGTCTCTGGCTCGCCCGGTTAGCAGGGAAATTACAAACGCCACTCTGGCGCGATCATTAGAGTAGGTGTTGGGCTGGAGGGATAAAACCACCTCGCACTGAATCAAGAAGGCCCGACACTCAGTGGACTGACCTGAGTAGTGCGGGGGGTTGTTGATCCGCGGTTCTGGAGGATGGTGAAAAGCAGATGCCGGGGTGGTACCGCTACTTAGACCCCGCAGCTGGGCGGTGAGCTTGATGACCCGAGCAGATAAACTCCCAAAGGCGTGCTTTGCGGCTACCAGCTCTTGCTCATGCCGACCCAGCATAATACCATGCATCTTCGCGATGGAGAGTAAGGGGGACTCCGTTGGCGGTTCCATACCGGGAGGTTTGGTCAGATGATTCTGTCAGGCTCGGGCAGAAAACAGAGAGTTTTGCAGTTCAAATAAGGAGTTTATTGAGAATAAGGATAACAAAGGCAGCTGCCGTTCCTCGACCACCCGTGGGAGAACGCAGACTGGCAAACGGGTGTGGAAAATCCCCCTCAGCTCCCTCGGCGCGGAGCGAGGGCTGGAGCTGGCGAGCGCAGGTGAGGAGCTGGGTTTCAACAGCGAGATGACTGCGCAGATCACAGGTAGGCAAAAATAAAGATTAAGAGAACAAATAACTGGACTAGACTAGACTGGAGTAAAAAGGGTTATTCATGCATAGAGAGAGCGTCCTTAGCTTTAATGAACACAATCATCTGACAACATGTGATAAGATAAGACAAGTATAAGTAGAGAGGCGAATCAGATCCAAAATAGAAACAGGTGATCAATGCATGTGCGCTAATGCTGATTGTAAGAGGCAACAGCTGAAGTGAACAGAAACTGGTTAGATCAAACCTGACTCATGACAGACATTGCATTTTTTTTGGAAATGAAAATCGGGTTGAAGACAGAACCCAACGTCCAACCTAAAATCAACCAAATATCAATGTCTAGTGATGTTAGAGCTTGACGTTGTGTGGATGTTACTACTATGGCGTCTATCAGACGTTGGATTTAAGTTGCCATACCTGATGAATAAATCTCAGTATTTGACGTCAATATAATGTTGGTTTAAGATGTTGGCTCGACATTGGATTTTTGTAACGTTCAAACACAACCTAAAATCAACCAAATATCAACATCATTTGACGTTCTTATTGGACATCAAATGAGAACGTCCAAAAGGTGGTTAGGCAAAAGGTGGCAAGCCTAAATGCATCTTTAAAGCAGTGCTGTTGCAGCTAGATATATTGCTGACATATTTAGAATATGCAAGAAGGCTTGTGTTATATTTTTGATCGTCTTGCTGAGAGTTGTATTTTAGTATAGCATGTTACGTTAAAAATAGTGTAACATTTAAAAGTGTCTATCATAACCCTCAAAACTTGCTAATTATCTGTCAGGGGCTTCCATAAGACACCCATTGATAAGCACATGTAGCTTTTGCTTAGTTATATTATTAAAAATGACTTGACTATTTGTCATCTAAATAATTTATGCTTATACTGTTTAATTAAAATAGGCCAAGCACAGGCCTAAATTGGTCATCAACATAGTTGACCTGTTAAAATAGATCGCCATCTGTACTTTCAATACGGCACACGTATATATGGTCATGTGCAAAAATAACGTCTTAGCAAAGGTGAAGACTCTACCTTATCTTTTGGCTTCCTAAATGTGTCACATGTGGTTAATCCATACAGCCTCTACACTGCAGCACCTGCTACTAGATGACCCTGTTCTCACCTGGACGACTTATATCTTGATCGCAGCATATGCTTAAGTTGCATATCTGCCAGCTAGGTCATTGGCCGTCAGGCTGTTGCATTCATTCATTTATAGATTGTTGAACATCTGTGGTTTCGTGGGTGATACAGACTTTATAACTATAACCATTTCTACCATATATACAGTATAAGTATCTTGATTAGATGAGCAAGAAATATCAAGGTTAAAGTAGTAGAAGCCATTTGACTTTGATTATCTTATGCGCTAACATTATTGTATTTGTGTGGCTTAGAAGTACTTGCCATAGCGAGTCAAAATTTAGCAAATGTCTATTTGCCATAATCATACTACTTTCTCATGTAATTCTTCACTTATTGAACAACCTTAGACTAACTGCTAAACAACATGTTTGTTTTATACATTGAAATATAAAGATTTTTCCTAACTGCGTTTGCAACTGGCGATACATCTTGGCATACTGTACATCCCTTAGTTTTCGATCATACCTGTAAGCACTCTCATTTTTCCAGAGAGTCTACCATATTTCACACCCTTCTCCCGCCACCATCCCATTTAGTTATTTCTCCCGGAAAACCTCCCAGTCCTCTACTTTTTGGTACAGTCTTCAACACCCCCCTCCCGGGGGCTCAACCTTGGTAGTATCAGATTTGCAGCCGCCGCCCGAAACCCACTCCATGGTACAGCTACTAATACCACATAATCTAACCGACCGCTGCCCACCCCCGGTTCTCAACTTTGTTACTCAGAAGACCCCAACCCCTCCAAGTCTAGTCTTTAGATCCAACCATAAATAAACCACACCTAAACCAAACAATCAAAATTAAATCTCTAAATCTTCAGGCAGATGTGTTCAACCAAGTTGCTGGAACTTTGCAAGGAGATTGATCTCTAGGACCAAAGATGATATAATGTCCCTTATTCCGTGGTGGGTTGAAATTCTTGATTCTGATTGGCTGGAGGGTGTGCATTATTTTTGTTGAAACGCACAGGTAGTTCCAGTCAGTTTTGATCACATTCAAAGACTATAGAATACACCAGTGGTTCCTAACAGGGGGGTCCCGGCCCACAATGGGGGCCTCAGCGAGCTTTTTTTTTCGTTAACTTCCGCCGAATTATTTATATTATATATTAAATTTCCCGTTTAATTAATTTTATTAACGTCTACTCCCAACCCGACCCTAAACCCAATGTCACAGTAATGTAAAAACAGTAGTTGTACTGAGTATTATTTATGCTATCTATTAAATTACCCAATAAATTGTATTTTTTAATGCCTAATCCCCACCCCAACCCTAAACCCAACCGTCACAGTACTGTAAAAATATTAATTATTATTAAACAGTGTCATAAAAATGCTGCTATATTGTTGTGCATATCACACTACCGGCCGGCCGCATATTCGATCTAGACTTTACCCTGATTCTCCAAGGGAGGAGCTCAGACCACCCTTGAATTTCTGCAGAGTTTGTGTGATTCGAACGTTTAGAAATGAAACTAAAGACACAGTTGTTGTTTAATTTTATTGTTTATTCCCTAATATGAAATTTAATCATAAGCTTGACAAGCAATTTTGGAGAATTTGAATGCCTGAGCATACTGCCCGAGAGGCGTTTTAATAATGGTCGCCAAGTGAAATGACTTGCCTTAAAGAGACTTTGTCACAGTTCGAAATAAATGTGCTTCTCCCAAACGTTTGTAGCTACCATTGCAATTCACACATGTGCTGCACAGGAAACGGATGGGGATGTTTAATGGCGAATAGAAATTCCGCAAAATGTAAAAAAAAACTCATCAATTTTGCCACAAAATCAAGTTTTAAGAGTTTTTCAAGCGAGAATATAGTTATTTTAAAGTCAGATCGGTAGTATATGTATAAGTATAGCGCGTCTTTAAAAATTTCAAAAGCTTCAGGTGGTCAGGGGCAGCTCTGCGAATGGCTCCCCCCCAAGCGAAGCTTTATATTGGCCAGACCATCTCAGGATCTGCGCTGGATCTCATCTCTTGCATCTCTGTTGTTAAAATGTGATATGTAATTATTCTTTGGTGTATCAAACGGTCAGTATTTGGACTTTTTTTTGTCTGAGGTGTATTTTTTGGCGGATCGCAAAGATAAGTTTCATAGTTAATTTATGACCGTATGTTTTTTTTTTCTTTTGCAAAATGTCCTTACATATTTACATCCCTACATGTGGATGCTGTGTATGTGGGCATTGCAAGCATGTCCAGACATGGCACTTCCAGCAGAGTTTAGCTCTAGCCCTAATTACAAGGGTGCAAACTCTCCAAAGTTGAAAAAGATGACAACAAAAGGTGGTTTTGTGGAATGACATTTGTAAAGTGCTTTGGGTGTATGGCCATACATGCTATATAAATGCACATTACATTACATTACAATATATTTTGGATGCATTTAAAGAAAATAGTTTTATCAAACAATATTTTTTTTTAAATAAGAGTGTGCTAACCTAGCATTTTTAGAAATAATATAGAATAATATTATCAAATATTCAATACTCTTTATATTGATACTCTTTAAATTAATATTCAATATTCATAGTTAATATTTGTACTGATGTTAGCACCGTCATCTTAAGTTATTATGTTAGATTAGTTCCATTAATTATACATGAGCGCTGACCTTTAAACTGTTATTCCTGCCAATGCAAAACAAACCATGTTCTCTCAACGTTCTCTGTGTGCATGTCTCAGTAAAACAGGGAGCTCTGTCAGTATGCGGGGATTCAGGCACTTTTAAGCTCGGTTAGTCAATGTGTCTGCGGGAACATCTGCTCATGAAGGAGTTTACAGAGCATCAGATTCGCGGCTCATCTAGTGCACTGTTAAGACACGAAGAGCGAAACACGTGTACTCAGTCTGTTCAAGTTTGAATGTATCTGCACCAAATCTATTCTAAACCAAAGTCCCTATAGTCTGTCGAAACTCTGTCATCGGCAAAAAAGTCTAAGCACTCACCCCCAAACCCTACAGATCTAAATGATTCATGTGAATGACCTATTTCAAGATGAAAACGATTCATTTTACTGAAAGGTGACAAGTTTGCACCCCCATTAAAGACTTTTGAACCAAGATCTTCAGGATAGCTGGATAAGTCCAGGACTGTGGGATGGAGCTTTGGAAGAAAGTTTGGACACCTCTGGGGTAACGTATTTGTTTCAAATACTTTACAACTCTGATCCCAATCCAAATACCTCTCTGAAGAAATTTGAGAGAAGCTGTAAAGTTTTAACAACAGTTCCAGGCTGTTCTATTTTATAACCATTTTATTTCCAGAAGGCCTGTAATGTCACAGTAGATGTCACATTGAAAACCCCAGTGGCCATGTGATTACAGGCAACACGTCTATTACATAACCACTGAGTGAAGCGACTGATGTGATATGTCTAAGGTATTCCAAAAGTCACTTATAATGTAAACACTAAGTTGGTAAACACATTCCCATTCTCACAGTTGATGGCAGGTGCGCAAGATCCAATTTGTCCTCTCCTAAGTGGCGCTGAGAGATGTGGGTATACACATTAGACCCTAAGCCCCATGGATGAAACAGTCAGAAATATTATCCTGTATGGAGGCAAATGGTGGAGGTATCACTATGAAGGGCAGGGCTAGTTCTCCCCTCTCTTCGTGCTGTAGCAAGAGAAACCACAGCTTATGCGAGCATGCCGGGAGATAAGATTTCCTCTCTGCACTTCACTGCTGTTTGTCAGCGTCCTGGGGGAATGTGAGCAGTGGAGGGGAGGAAATATCTCTGGCTCTGTCTCCAGGATACGGCCGCTGGGAGGGAGGAGTTACCACAGGTCCCAGCAGAATCTGCTTCTCCTGCCCCTGAGTGGAGATCCGCTGTCAGGGATCACTCCCCTGATGCTTCCCATAGAGGAAGAGGAAGATGGCACTGAGAGCCCCGCTGCTCAGTCTCCGGCTCAGGATGGCTCCCTTGTGGAGTCTCGTCCACACGTCACCAATCTCTCCGTGTGAACCCCATGTTACCACCCATTTATCCCTGCCTGCAGCACACATCTCCGAGCAGAGATGCAGAGCTGGCATGTAAAATGTGCTCCTAGATCTAATGCACAAAGGCAAGTGTGACTAAATCGAGTGCTTGCACATCCTTTAGACAAGCAAGTGTCTGAAGAAGTTTGAGAGGAGGGGGATCTCTTTGGGCTGCTCAGTGTGAACCCTAGATCTCTAGATCCTTGAAGAATGAAGAAGCGTCTTGGGTAATTCAGCGTTCTGTAAAGGACAGAGGACTGAGGCCTGTGGTTACAGCAGCATGGAGAGATCCCATCATGGTTGGAGAAGGGACCACGCCATCTTGCTGTGGCTTTGAGATCCTCCAGAAATGCTGGGGTACCCGACAGAGTCACAGGAACAGGAGAGTTCAACCCAAGGTAAAGATTTCTGGAGTTCTGCCAACAGAATGTGCCTTCTCCTAAAATGTCCACCCCCTGGATTAGTTCTAATGAATCATAGATAAGTGTTCCTACAACTCTACATCAGCTAGATTGCAATTCAACGTCTTTCTAACATGTACATGAAACTGTAGATGCTTTAGAAAACACTTTGTTCACATCTCAGATTTTGTTTGGAGTTGAGAACTATGGGAATGTTTCATAGATTTTGATACAAGCAACAAGTGTGTAGGTCTTATTTTTTTGATGCTTAAAAGCATAGTTTACCTAAATATGTCCTGTTTTGCACCCAGTAGCTGGCAACAAGCATGGAACAAGTGTGCAAATACTGAACTTGTATACCTGTACACTGGGACTGTCCCCTTAATGGCACCCGTAAAAGGGGCATGTTGATTAGTATCTAGGCATGGGCAGGTATAAGATTCTGATGGTATGATAACCTTGGATAACACTATCACTGCATCACGGTATTGTGATTACTGCTCCAAATTGAACAAAATATATTTATTTTAAGAAAGATTTTAAATATTTTGGACCAGTAGCTTTTGATGTAGATGTTCCTTTTCTGCTGAAGATACTGTTGCCCTAAAAAACGAAATAAAATAGTTGTAAAAAATGTAAATATAAAAACAAAAAAACTTACATATACCTTAAGAATGGTACCTTTTCCAAACCGTGGTAAACCTTCAAACCAGTTATCGTCCCATGACTATTACTATCATAATACTATATGGTATGTTTTGATGCTGGTATGCTGGTCTTGTTGGTTTCAATGCTGGTCTTGCTGGTTTCAATACTGCTCTTGCGGGTCTCAATGCTGGTTCTGCTGGTTTCAATGCTGGTTTTGCTGGTTTCAGTGCTGGTCTTGCTGGTCTCAATGCTGGTCTTGTTGGTCAGGAGCACTGAGACCAGCAAGACCAGCATTGAGACTAGCAAGACCAGCATTGAAACCAGCAACACTAGCATCAAAACATACCTTACTAGCATATGTTTTGTTTCAACAGGGATGCACCGTCAAAGACCCATACTTATATTTATGCGTCGAGCGATTAGCATGACACATGGCACCTGCCTTGCACGTTGTCCTGCATTTATACTTCTGCGTGCTGTTTGTGTTGCTCTGCAATAACACTTCTAAAACGCTAGCTGGCAGCAGGATTTTATGTTCCTCTGTCTCGAGTTTCTTCGCGTGTGTTTTGTTTTGTCTGAACGCTATCTCAATATACAAGTAGCTCAAACTCGCTCATTCAGAGGCGGGAACCGGCGGACGTGCAACAACTTTAATCGTAGGGTAAACACAAAACAAAAGTTTCCATCTGGAGCTCCTTCACGCAACTCAACACTTGTAAACAATTGCTCTATCGACCTTGCGGCTCTCAGCAAGGCCCACGCTCATCACCCCTATCAAGCCGACCATTCATAGAGCTTGCGCTAAGCTTCGTTGTGACATGTAGTTACATTTTTTGAGAGATGCACCAGAGCATACACGTGCTGTTGACGCAGAAGTATGAATTAGTATTAAGGTACTGCTATTAACCTTGTATGGGTAATTAAGTTTGTTGTGCCCCTAAAATTGTAGCGGTAAATGTACAATTATTTCATTTCATTATGTCTGTCAACAAAACAAAAACACATCTTTCTTCTGAAGACTTCAAATACTGTTTAGTGCATGAATTACATGGGCTACTTTTATTTGTTTTTGTATTTTAGAAATCCTTATACTTTCTGGTAACCCTGCTACCTTTGGTCCATTTGTACTGCTTTATGTTCTATGGAAAAAGGCAACATTGAAATAGATGATCACAGTTTTAATTTTCAGATGAAGTATTGAAATGATCAGATTTTACTTAGCCAACTTCAAAAATTCTGATCAGTTGTTTCTATCATCTCCTTGTTCCATCTAAGGCCTTCGTGGTCATATATTAAACATGTATGCTAATGAAATACTTTACTAAAAGGTGTAAATGCTACTTCAGATGGCTGATTATTAAATGCAAATAAGAAGTCTATCGCCTTGCAATCATTACTACATCTACAACAGTGACTGTGAGTGAAGTTACCTAACACGTTTCCAAGACTGGCTTCAGTCATGCAGAGTTGTTATTTACTTAATAAAGAAGCCTTCAATGGGACGCTGGCAGGCTGATGGGGATTGGGCTGGGAAAGAGGTGTCATGCGTGTGCCCTCTCTGAGCTCCATTGTGCTGAAGAAGCTCTCCCATCAGAACAGTTCATCCCCATAGCTCACCATGATTACTAGAGTGCCTCTGTGTTACATAACATAACACTAATCATAATCAGGCCTCCTTCCCCACGTCCTGTCACAGCAAGTGTGTTGGTTCTTCTTCCCCACACCTTTGTGTCTATACCAATCTGTCCTTGCTTCAGTAGACAATCGAGAGTTAATTGGTTATCAGGGAACTCAATATTCCATTCATACTGAATACTCTTTAGTATTAGGGTAGGTATGTATAGAAATAAAACCCAATCCAATATCGATATATGACGCTATGCCTGTTTGTTTAAATATCCCCGGGATTCAAATAAAATTCTCATCTTTATTTTGTCTATCCCATCACTCATTTTCAGAACTAAGGGCGCTATTTGTCTTATGCCTACATTTGTATAGACACAGGCTGCCTGAGTCTGACATTTAAGAAAGATGGTTTAATAATAAGCCTATAGTGAGTCACGTTGTATCAGCAGCAGTACACAGCTTCTGCCTCTGCTGCGCTTGTTACATGTTAGCAGTGCAGTCCATAGGGAATAGGTGTGAAAAAAAGTGTCAACTTGCTACCTTCTATATTTGCCATTCATGACTGCTTGAAGATTTTTGTGTAACTAGGATAAGTCAAATCGAGTCTAGTTAAAGGGACTCTCTTGATCATCTGGTGATCATTCAATAGATGTTACCAAATGCAATTTAAATATTGCAACTTAAATTCAATTCAATTCAATTTATCTTTATTTGTATAGCGCTTATACAATGTAGATTGTGTCAAAGCAACTTCACATGAAAGATTATAGTGAATTGAAACAGTGTCAGTTCAGTTTTCAGAGATTAAGTTCAATTCAGATTAGCTCAGTTCAGTGAGGGTTAATAATCACTACTGAGAGTCCAAACACTGAATAGCAATCCATCGATGCGCAGCTCTACAGATCCCGAACCATGCAAGCCAGTGGCGACAGCGGCGAGGAAAAAACTTCACCAATTGGCGAAAGTGAAGATTTTAAAAAACTTCGAGAGAAACCTGGCTCAGTTGGGCACGACCATTTCCCCTATGGCCAAACGTCTTGTGCAGAGCTGCAGTCTAGGCGCAGGAAGCTGGACCTCAGCGAAGAATCTTTAGATTAAATCTTTTAGTTCACTGGCTCGGGACACTTTCTAAAGTTGACTTATGAGTAGGCGCGCGCAGATTTCCACAGATTTTTAGCCCATCATTAATTCTGTTTATTTACTTGAGTAAATGTGAGTAAATCTAAATTTATTCAGTTTTTAAATTAATTACAGTAATATTATTGACTAATATGAAAATGTTCATCTGATTTATGTACAATGCAGTTTGTAAAGTAATATTTTCTGTGTTTTAGTAGATATATTATATGAGAGACTTGCTTTGTTTACCAAATACAGTGAATATTATTGGATTTGCATTTTAAACATTTTAAAAAGTTAAAAAGGTATTACTTTTTATTTCACATATTAAGGTTTTAGTTATGATACTCCCAAAATAATTCCGGAGAAATCCGCAGATTTTTACCAAAATTCTCCGCAGAAATAGCAAAAAACGTCCACAGATTCCGTCTGGCCCTACTAACGAGTATTGTATTTGTATGAATTAGCCACTTTTATTATAATACGTAAAATTTCCCCAAGAGATCGGGCGGAAAAATCTCATAATGCTTCAATTTGCATAGTCTTGTGGATAGGCAAAATGCTACTTTTGGAAACAATGACATCACAGTGACTATGAAGAAAAAGGATGGACGCCGCACGTCACAACCGATGTCAACAACAATAGCGGATTATAGAGCTGTGTTTGTGCTGCAGGCGCTGCTAAGTATATTAGCACTATTAAAACAAAACCTGTTAATGTTGTCTCAACTAGACGACCAGCGAAGATGCATTAACAGTTACACTCGTTAGATATTTTTAAATCCCCCACGGTGTCCAGTTTATGTCAGTATACTCATCAAGCTAAAGAACTTCATGCGCATGCTCACTGCATTCTTCTGTGATTTTAGTGTATCCTGCAGCTTTGTCTGATGTTTACCCCACCACATGGCATATGTATTACACCTTTTAACCCAGTTTTCTCATTTCCATGTGGACACAGACATTTATTGAAACGATACATATAGAATATTGTAAGAAGCTTTGAGTATTATTAATATTAATTTTAAATAATAATAATAATTTTAAGTTTTTTGAATGTATATACTTTTTTGACCGCTATTTCCAAGTGCTGTAACTTGTGATTTGGATTTTATGCATCACCAAGACGCACAGTTTTAGCTAAAAATCTTCTTTAATGTTCTGCTGAATGGCCTAAGGGTGAATATCAGCTTTTTTTAGGCAAACATAATTTCTGTTTAAGTTTTTAAGCATTTTAGACATTGTTCAGACTGCATGTCAACTAACACTATAGCATTAGTAAAGTATTAACACTTATTTTTAGCTTTAGGGTTAGTAGAATAAGCCGACATGTAGTTAATCAACTTATAATCAACAGAATGGCTGTTGGGGGTCCTTCGAAATCAGGTGATTGCAGACAGACAACTAAAGACTGCAGTTAGTAGTATGTCTAAAGTGGACTATCCAGTTTATTTAATTCATATGCAGACATGCAGTATTTCTCACCAGTAATACATGACTACAATACAATATTTTGTCAGAGTAGGGCTGGGCGATTTGGCCTAAAATCTAAATCTCGATTAATTGAACATTTTAGCTCGATTACAATTAATGAACGATTATTTTATTTGTTTATTTAATTTTTTTGCCCTCACATGCTTATGTGAGTAAGTCTCCCTCACAGTTCACTGACAGGTTTGTATAGTAAATATGCTCACATATTACAAGTGAGAGATTTTTGAATGAAGGGTGCATTACTTGATTTTAAAAGGATGCGCCTTACCATACCTATGCGTTCGACGCAGAAGTATAAATTAGCCATAACAAAGCAGGGTCACATGACTCCACACATGAATGGGAAAGTAACTGAAAAAATTGACCTAGAAAAAATTGATTGATTATAGGTTCTGAATGTCGATTTCGATTACTTTTCGATTAATCGCCAAGTCCTAGTTGTGAGATCTCAAAATAGCCTCTGTCACAAGAGGATACCACCTTTAAAGTTAGCATGAAATGGAGTCCTTTTCCCCTATGGTGACGTACAGTACATCTACTTGAAATGGTTTCTGAAATGAGGGAAAAAAACATAGGACGATGCATGATGTCATCTTTGGGAACAGATTGGACAGTTGGTAAATGAGCATTGCTAACAAAATGGAGGAAGATTTGAATGCCAGTTTGTACTCGGTTGTGGAGGATTTTACTGTCCACTGGAATCACCGTCGGCATCCTCTGGTGCAGAATGTTTTCAGATGGAATCCTATCAAATCATATTTGTTCTAACCACTGCCTCCCATGAAGACAGGCCAGAAACGACACACACACTGATAAAGACTGATAGCCCAGCCACTTAAGGTATTCCATGTGACTAAGTGAAGAAAATTGTTTTGAGGGGGGAGGAAAGGTTAGGACATTTGGTGGCACGGTGGCTCAGTAGTTAGCAAGAAGTTCGCTGGTTCGAGTCCTGGCTGGGCCAGGTGGTATATCTGTGTGAAGTTTGCATGTTCGCGTGGGTTTCCTCTGGGTGCTATGTTTTCCCCACAGTCCAAAGACATGCAAAATATTTGAATTGGGTAAACTAAATTACCCGTAGTGAATGCTTGTGTGTGTGAATGAGAGAGTTTATAGGTGGTTCCCAGTGCTGGGTTGCAGCTGAAAGGGCAACTGGTGATTCATTTCACTGTGGCAAACCTGATAGTGAGTGAGTGATATACTGTATGCATATAAATACAAGAAGAGTACAGGTTGATTTCATGCCGACTTTAAGTGTAATCAACTGTCGAATCTTTGATTTTTCCCAGAGGAACTACACATTTTTAGAATAAAATATCCTTTTTTTCCACACAGCCTCAATTTCAAATCAAAGCTCACTCAATCACAGAGCTAATAAGGTTGAATGAGGGGCGTTTTCAGCTTTTGGCTCGCCCACTGCTCCTCTGACACTTTGAAAATTGCGAGTGACGATGTACTGATAGGCGTTATTTATTGGGGTCCCGTCGTTCGTTGACAGATGGAAACTTAAAGAGAGGGCAGTAAACAGATAGTGGCAAAGGCGGTGCTGTTCATACCCAAAGCTCGTGTCAAAGCGAGGAAATTGTCAGCGACGGCAAGTACACGCTAAAAAACTCAACTCCGCTCGTGTTATTAGAGCTCGTCTTGTACAGCTGCACATTCGGACATTGTGCCATATCTGTCCTGGATTACCACTTTAGGAGCGCCATGACTTGGCAAACAAACGCTGCGCGCTAGGATGGCAGGAATATGGGTTCAGTGATAGGTAAGCGCACGTAAACAAATCTATATAGAGTGCAGTCGAGGCTGGAAAACCTGAACAGGTGGCATATCTCGGGGCATACACGTCAAGTGGAGCAGACCGACAGCTTGCCTCTTTTCGTTAATCCTCTGCTGACGACGCTTTTCAGCCCCTCTCCTCCTCGCCGGGGAAAGACTTCATTTCGTGAAGTTCTCGCCGCGGTTTTGCAGTGCTGACAGGACGGGCTCCGGTGTCTTACAGGATTCTGGAGATGCGCGTGCAAGTTTCCCGCTGGATTTAACAACAAGCGCGTTCTTTCTTTCTCACTCCTTATGCCTTATGACTTGGATGTGTTGAATATCCACGTGTCAAAAAGCGACATGTTTCCTGAAATTAATAACAAGGTAATGTATTATATCACTTTATGTTTTCATATGTATGCGCTCCTGCAAATAAGTTTATATTATATGTGCAGCATTTTCTTGTTCTGACTGCACTGGAGTATCAGCCTTTAATAGGTTTAAATATGTTTAAATTTTAAATGTTATTTGATATACATGACATAATGTATTATGCTTAACAGGCATTTGATTAATGGTTCATATTAACTATTAGTTTTAAAATTGAACTTACAGTGTATTTATTACCATACTTAAGCTAAACAGCTTATATAATGTCACAAAGCTTATTGTTATTAAAAGGAAGAACTAAAATAAGTTAACAGCAAGATTGAAATATTCTGGAAAAGGTTGTTACACTGTTATATTAATACAGATATTAAAATGTTTTACTATTATTTACATATGTTGTAGTTTAACATATATATGATGTGTGTATAATATACAGCTAAAGAAAAAAGAGACAATTCTTTACTGTCAGTTTCTCTGCATTTATGATTTATAGGTTGAGTAAAATGGATTTTTTGTTTGAGTCTGCAAACAAACAACATTTATTCCCATTTAGAGCATTTTTTGCATTAAATAACATAAACCTGACAAAATTCACATTAATTTTAGACAAAATATAAGTGTTTAAACTTTAAAAGAATTATAAAAGTAAAACAATCCTGTTTTAGGAATTTGTTATTCTGACCAATTTCTATGTGTGTTGTTGAATTATTCAATATGTGTGTATAATCTATATAAAAGTATACTTTTCAGAAGCAGAAACTGTTTACCATGCCAATTATTGCCAGGGACTAAACAACCTTCTCACATTGTTTTTTTTTTTTTTTTTTTGTTACTTGCTCAAATTTCACTGCATTTCGCCTTCTAAGAAACGTAACTCACAGTAACACGAGAGCGCTTGATTGCATTCTGTTCTGAGTATTTTCAGTTTTATTAGTATAATGCTATAGTGCAAGGTTACAAATAAATTATGTAAGTCCCAATCCTCTGTTCATCCCACCAGTACATCATTGAGATTTATTTCGCAGCTCTGTATAATGAAATAAACTGCACTGACAGCTGTAATTTGTCAGAGATTGATGTTATTAGCGCCTTGCTGCATGAGTATATTTGGTCTGAACATGTGATGGTTCGCTTGGTTAAAATCCTCAGTGTCTAAGTATGAACTTAAGGCAATTGAACTTCAAGTTACTATGAAAGGCACTGAGAGTTCTGAGTATTAATATATATTAAAGGCATATGATGTATTTTTGATCCTTTCAGGGTGTGGTTTGAATTTTGCTCATGACCATATTTTTTTTTCAATGTGGTGACCCAAATTGGTTTGTCTTAGTATGTGCTACCAAAACGTCTAGGCATTGCCGTAGCTTTAATTTCAATTAATCTGTTAAATAGCATTCAGGATATAACATTTGGGGAAATTCTAAAGTGAAAGTCATTTAGATATGAGTAGGGCCTTTCAGGAGTATTATAGTAAACTAACACTAAAGTCAAAATTGTTTCATGAAATAAAAGAAATCTTTACTGCAAAAGAATATTAATAATAATTAAAAAAAGGTATGCTAATTTTATTTTAGCTAGTTTAAAAACGTAATTAAATCAGCAATAAACATAAAAATACACAAAAACACTACCAGATTTAAAGAAAATTAAAATAAAAACCCAATGATATTAAAATGATATAAAAATTAAGGATTCACGTGAAAACTAATATGGCCAATATTAAAATAATATTTAGATATCAACATAAAAATGTATGACTGTCAAAAATGTTCAAACTATATTGCAAATATAAAGTTTTTCATTTTTTACATTTTCTACAAATTCCATTTTATAGTATTGCATTTTAAATTAAGTATTGTAAATGCTTAAACATTTGATTTAAAAGTCCCATGACAATGGAAGTCTTACTGAGTTATGAGTTTTTTACTTTTTTATTAGTTTAGTTTGTTATTAGCTGTTAATTTTTGAAACTGTATTAGGGATTACTAATAAAATACATTTAAGTGAGTGTTTGATAGTGAAATGATCATGCACAATTTGATATCTGATATCAACCAACAGCAATAAATAAACAATAATGCAGACTGATAATCCTTTATGATACCAGTATACTGTGCAGTAAAGAAACAAACATATTTTCAACTATTTCATTGGCGAATGAACCTGACACATTAATTTGCTTAAGAAAAGCACTAACCCACAAATTGTAACACAAACCCTTTGGTCCCGAACATAGAAACTCAAAGGTGTTAATATTTGAATGAGTCTTTTAAAGCCCGAGGCTCACATTGCACATCTGACCGCACGCAGTCTAAATGCAACAAATTTTTACTGCCTGTTTTCTAAATACATCTCTTTGTTGCTATCCGTGTCCTCTCTGATCCCTCTGTAAGCCTGTACAGTAAATGAATCCAGATAAGACCCGACACATCTGCATAGCTAAACCCTCCGATGCTCTCTGCCAAAAACCACCATATGTTTTAGACTGACCCCTGTGGATTAAGAGTGTGAGAGAGCCATATTAGTATGTATTTGGGTGTATTGTCTGTGTTTCTTGGTCAATCTGTTTGACTTCTTCTCTACACTGTATTTACCAAATATTTTTACTCAAATATTACTTAAAGTTGGTTGTACTTGGAAAAAAATCTTATGGGAACTCAGTAACTCAATATATTAAGCAGAACCCAAATAGAATGAGTTAACGCTAATGTATAGTTCCAATCATGCTTTTATTTTGACTCTTAAAGGAAACCAAATGTTAAAATTAAGTGAATTTTTGCTCAAGTTATATTTAGGTAGTTTTTTAGTGTAATAATATTAATTATATATTAATATTAATATTATTAATACATATATTAATAATAATATTATGTTATGTTAAGATTAAAAGGATTTCGTTGACCGCAGATGATTGGAGCTGGTGACAGTTGACCGAAGATCATTCCCTGCTGGCACAGGACGTCAACATGATGTCATATTGATGTTGTACCCCAACGTCATGGGGACGTTGGATATTGTTTGGAAATTAAAATCGGGTTGACGTCAGAACCCAACGTCAGGCCGACGTCAATGTCCAATGTCCAACCTAAAATCAACCAAATATCAACCTCTAGTCATGTTACACCTTGACGTTTTGTGGACGTTACCACTATGACATCTACCAGACGGTGGATTTGGTCACTTTTCAACAACCTAAAATCAAACAAATTTCATCGTAATTTGACGTTGTTATTGGACGTCAAAATAACGTCGTCCTTAGACGCTGGCTAGACATAAAATTTTGGTCACCTGACGTCATGACCTAAATCTAACCTATGATTAATGTCTTATGATGCTGTGTGCCTGCTGGGTTAGGATCATTTTTATTTTATTTTAAGGGCAATGAATGTGCATACTTTGCCACAAGTACAGTCTCTTTTATGACAACGTTGGTGTACTGTATGTACTTTTTAAAAATAAAAGATATGAGTAATTTAATGGAGTTTTATTAAATGAAACTAATATCCAGAAACTCAGTTCAATTAAATTAAATGTAAAAATGTACTTCAACATGCAGAATGATGGCAACAACTTTTGTTCCTTTTCACGTTAATGATATTTACAGGAATATATTTTGGACAAATGTAGGATTATTTTTGAGCAGTTTTTGCCCTACACCAAATAAATACCACAAATCAACTAAACATTAGCTATGTTTCCATCCACCTATTTTATGTGCATTTTGGATATGCACATAAAAAAAACGGTTGATGGAAATGCCAAGATGTGTTTTTTTGAAAATGCGCATAACTGAGTAGGATAAACTTTTTATTTGGTAAGAAAGGATGTGCGTAAACTACAATGAAAACACTTTTACTGAACATATTCCAGTATATGCGCTTTAAAAAAAGGTCATGTGATTTTGTTATATAAGATCATTAGATGATAAAAATGTGTGTGAATAGACAAACCAGCAGACTGAGCACATTATAAAACATCTGAAATGTTTTGGTCATTCTAAAATGCCTAACCATTTCAGTATTAGTGTTATTATATTATTAATTATTTTCAGAATTGTTAAGAGTGCCACGTGTCACGCCTTCAAACGACACCACGCTTTCATTATGTGTCGGCATTGTCTTCTGAGGCGCAAGTAATTTATTAAAAAAAGAAAACATTCACAGATTCGCAGTAAATTCCACTTTTACTTTTGATATTTGGCGCCAGTTAATCAGGAAGTGACGATTTTGTAATCTTTGACTCATTGGATGAAAACGCTGCTTTATTCGCAGGTCTTTTATGCGATATTCCAGTTTTATGCATAAATTTAATTCGCATCTTTGGATGGAAACATAGCTAGTGTCTATGATTTGTAATTAAATACGTTCACCAACTCAATAGCTCACTTTCTTGTGATGCAGAGCACTCTTGTTCAAATCCGGTGAAGCAAGATTCCACAAAAAGCTAAAATCAATGTAAAATCAAGGTAAATGTATGTGGCTGTGATGGACTTTCTCTTATGTTTGCTTTTTAAAACACTAGAGTAAAGAGTTTAGGTCAATCATTAGCAAGGTGATTTGTAGGACAAGTCTCGCCTTCTCATGGACTTGCACAAAAAGGATGTGTATCTGACACGTATAACAAAACATAGCCTAAGTAACGCATTTCAGATTCGCAAAAATGTAAACAGCACCCTCTAGTGGATTTGTCATCTAAAATGTGCAATGAAACATACCCAGAGCAACGTATACGCAAAAATGTAAGCTGAGGCATGTATTTTTATTTTATTTAAGTTTCATATGAGTATTTAATTGGAATTATAATTTTACGTTATAATTTGTGAAGTTCACATTACTCATAAATATTCGTTTTTAAAATTAAATGGGTTGACATTTAGTTTCCTTAACCTGTTGTGTTTTACAGTGTACCGGTATGTGTTTAACATGCTCTGTTTGTATGGCAGCCCATACCGAGAGGTGCTAAGTTTAGCTGGAGCTTTTCATCTGTCCTTATGTTGTCTGTCAGCGCTATTGACGCAAGCTCAGACCTGATTAAGATGAATGTGGGCCTGTTTACTCGCGGGTCCGCAATCATGAGTGATTGTAGTCATCGCTGATATCCTTGATCGCTCGAGGGGGAATATAAGTTGGGAGATGATTGCTGTGAAGTGTGAAGCATCAAGTCAAGCAGTCTAGACGTCACCAATGCCCTTTGCAAGAAAAAGAAATTCCGAAAACAAAGAAGAAGAAGAAAAAAAAAGTGGCAGATTTGCTTGCCAAATCAGTTAAAAATACAGTAAAAATGTAAACAACCTAAGAAAATAACAAATAATAATTAAAGTAACAAATTATAATAATAAAAGTATACAGACATATTAAAAACCTAACAAAAATGAGAAAACACAAGTAAATTACCAAACTAAAATGAACATGAATAGAAACTACTATTCAAACTATAATAGCAGTTTAGCAATTCTACTAATATAACATAACTACACTGTAAAAAATCCTGGTTGCCTTAAATTTTTAAGCTGAATCAAATGAACTTTTTGAGTCCATTCATTCATTCATTCATTTTCTTGTCGGCTTTGTCCCTTGCGGGGTCGCCACAGCGGAATGAACCGCCAACTTATCCAGCACGATTTTACGCAGCGGATGCCCTTCCAGCCGCAACCCATCTCTGGGAACTTCCACACACACATTCACACTCATACACTATGGACAATTTAGCTTACCCAATTCACCTGTACTGCATGTCTTTGGACTGTGGGGGAAACCGGAGCACCCGGAGGAAACCCACGCAAACCCAGGGAGAACATGCAAACTCCACACAGAAACGCCAACTGACCCAGCCCAGCCGAGGTTCGAACCTGCGACCCAGCGACGTTCTTGCTGTGAGGCAACAGCACTACCCACTGCGCCACTGGGTTGCCCTTTTTGAGTCCATTGAACTTATAATTTTCAGTTTATGTTAAACTGACTTAAAACTGCTTGCATAACTTATTAAACTAAGTTAATCATGTTCTAACTTATTTTAGATGAGTTACTTTGAATTAAAAACATATGCTGTCATGACTAATTGTTCATATAATCTTTTGCAGAGTATTAACATTTAAATTTATATATATATATATATATATATATATATATATATATATATATATATATATATATATATATATATATATATATATATATATATATATATATATATATATATAATTATAATTATAAACAACATGCACTGTAAAAAAATGCTGGGTTCCACACAATTCCTTTATGTTGTCTCAACAGAAATCAATTAAAGGTAAAATGAATGTTTTTTACAAATTCAAGTGGATTGAATGTAAAACAATTAAGTGGTTCCCCCCAAAAAATCAAGAATTGTGTTGTTTCAGCTCATTTTAATTAAGTAGTTTGGACAAACAGCAAAAATAATTTATTGAGAGTGTTTTAAAACTGTAATTTACAAAATAGAGAAAGAAATCAAACAAAAAATCTACCAAAATTGAGTAAAATTGTGAACTTATTTTTTAGTTCATTCTGTAAACTTTCCTATTTAATGTAACTGACAAAAAATGTAAATTGTGGTCATAAACAGGTTTACATTACAAAAAACATTCTACTATATATTTAAAATTAATTTACAAAAGAAATCCTGCTGTTTTTAATCCCCCCACAACGTTAAAAGTCTGATCGTTTACTGGTTATCCTTGTAAATAATATAAAACGTATTGAACACCTTTTAAAATCATGCACTTTAACTTGTTTTTTACTGTACTGTAGCTCTTTCACAGTTAGTATCACAATCATATTTACAGTGCGATGTGAGGCCAAACTGATCATCAGTTGTGAACGAGGGCGTCATAGAAATAGCTTTTGAATTGAAATCAAGAAAGCTCAGTGTACTGAAGATGAGTCATTGGGCTGTGTTGAATAACAGAAATGATTCGCACAGTTATATAGGCATCATCCCACACGTTCGGCTGCGGATGTTCATGACGTCTCTCCTCCGCTCTCTTTCACAGTCAGCCAGACCCGAGGCTTTCCCTCACCCACACAGGGCTCAGGCCGACAACACTAAAATAGGACCCAACTGCACCTACACACAGGTGAGCCCTTGGTCATGGAGAAAAACATAAGCGCTGATGATTTGATCGAGATGATCAAAGGGAGGAAATTTGTGAGGAGGTGCAGAAGATTTTGGTTCAACTGATGAATTGAAATGTCAAGGACGCAAAGCAGTCTAATAAGGCTGGAAGAACTTTAAATTGCTATTGAATTTATTTTGGGGCCAGTACATTCCTTGCATTTATGGTTGCATGAAAATACTTCAAAATCACATCAAAAGGTGCTTTATAGTGGTTTAGGTTATTAAAATGTTAAAGGACTGCTTATTGAATGGTCCTTTTATGGTATTTTGTGTATTTGTGGACACTAAATTGATCTAAAGTGAGAGTAACGGCATTTTTAATGTTAAAGGGATAGTTCACACAAAAACTTAATCAATATTTACTCAAACCTTTTATGAATTTCTTTATTCTGTTGAACACAAAGTAGATAATTTGAAGAAAGATGAAAATCAGTCACCATTGACTTGTTAAAGGGATAGTTCACCCAAAAATGTACTCACTATTTACTCAAACCTTTAATTCTGCTGAACACAAAGTAGATATTTTGAAGAAAGATGAAAATCAGTCACCATTGATTGTTAAAGGGATAGTTCACCCAAAAATTTACTCACTATTTACTCAAACCTTTTATGAATTTCTAAATTCTGTTAAACACAAAACTAGATATTTTGAAGAAAGATGAAAATCAGTCACTATTGACTTGTTTGACAAAGGAAGTCAATGGTTACAGGTTTCCATCCTTCTTCAAAATATCTTCTTTTGCGTTCAATAGTAAAAAGAAAGGTTTGTGATAAGTAAATTATAAGCAAATAATGATGTTTTTGGTGAACTATCCCTTTAAAAAAAGACTTGTTTCAAATAAATTACTTTTTTAAAACTTCCTTTACATCAAATAATAAAAAAGTTATTTCTTTTAACCTCTTAAAGCTGTTTTTTATATGCATTTTTATTTCTCTTTGCTATTTGGGCTTATTGGAACCTAATTAGAATATAAAAGTAGAAGTATCATCTTTTGATATGATGTACTTTTAGAGAAAAATGATGTCCCTATACAGTATGTGGACTCGTGGTCCGAATTTCCATAAAACACAATAAAGTCTTTAAAAAAAACTCTTTATTTCTGCCTTGAACACGGCAGTTTTTTCCTGACTGTTTTTTAATGCATTAATAACACATGCACACATATTTTTGAACATGTTTTGACTCAGTAAAAACAACATTATTTGCCCATTTTGGACAGTTAAAATAGTGTTTGGGACGTTTCATATGCTGCAAAACAGTTGCAGGATGACACTGTATGTCTGTAACAAAATAAAAACATAAGACATAAGAGCTAAAATGTGCTGTCCACGTATGTGGCCACTAAGCCCTAGGAGGTTAAGCAGAGATGCCCAAACTATAGGGCCCGCGGGCAAATGATTGGGAGGAGTTGGGAAATGCCTTTAACAGAAATTCTCATTTCTATTTTAATGTAACCTTTTGTTTGTTTGTTTGTTTGTTTGTTTGTTTTATTGAGCTACAAAAAAGCAAACTGAAATTAAATGTTTTAATTAAATGTTGTAAATGAATCAGATCTTTTTTTTTAAATGTACAATACTGTCACTTAATGAATAAGGATCAAAGCAGAAGACATCGGCAAGCAAATCAAGGCAAAGGCAGGTCCAGCATGACTAGTGTATTCGGCATTGAACTCCTTATTGTAGTAAGTTTGTTAAAATAATATACATTTTCAAAAAAAATTTAATGCATTAGTAAATACGGTTGAAGTACTTTTTTTTATTTATTTATAAATATTATGAGATAAATTAGGAAATTAGTTTGGGCACCCCTGCTTTTAAGTATATCACAATTGCTTTTTATTTTTCTGTTTTCAGAAAAGTAAGACTTACAGTGTTTTTCGTTTTTAAAAACTGATGCATTTACAATACATTGTGCAAAGCCGATGATATTGATATATTTAACAGTATTCATTCTAATAGTTTTCTAAACCTTTCACTTCTCCTCAATGTTTAAATTTGCCTTAAAGGTCTCGTGAAGTGCTTTGAAATGTGCATTTTTATTCGATGTTTCACATAATCTCAACCGAAACATGAAGAGAGGGTGGGGCATAGTGTAGCTCCTCCCCTTTTTTTAAAACAGCCAATAGCCTTTTGTTTAATCACCACTCTGTCAGTGAGAGCGGTTGAGCTCAAGCGCATCAAATGAAAAGCAAATGAGAAGCGTCTTGAAGGGGGCAGAGCATGTCAGATACTAGAGAGCATTTGATTATTATTTGATATTATTATGATTATTTGGTTATGATGTGATGAGAAACTGTATGTAGGTGTAAGTATGAGGTGACGTGAATAAAACCGTTGATCAATTTAGGTGGAAGTGACTACAAGCTTTACATGTTTATATCAGTTTTACATCTCCTAAACGTGAATTTTGTCACTGTTTTGGAGTACACTAGCTTTTAGATGTTATACTAACATCTAAAAAACTTTATTTTAATTTCATGGGACCTTTAAATATGCACATCTTCATTCAGCTGATGCTTTAGTGTGAATAGGTTCTTCCATTGTTTCTCCGCTATCTATAGATAACAATAGACGATCCCTCCAAGCACCTATGGAAAGCGTTAGTGTTAAATGTTTAATGTTGAGGGTGATCTCTTCACACGCACTTTTAATAAAGCACCTGGCATGGATTCAGCTGTGGGTTTTAATGCACAGCTGCTGTACCTGAATTGTTTACGCGGAGCCTACTGTATTCTTGTAGGTCTCTGCAGGTTCCCCAACGCTATATTTAGCTTCTGTTTCTATGCGTCACGATCAAGTTGGCAGATGCCGCAGTATCTCCAGAACATATGAAATTGAATATCGCATCTATCTATAGACACACATGCTCTTTTTTCAGCCCAGAAGTTTGTCGAGCGTTGGCTTTGAACCGTGAGATGGGGGAAAACCTGCAAGCTACGAATGAGCCCCTCCCTTGTGCGGTGCCCTACATTCACTTCACAGCAAACCTTTCGTTAAAATCCTTCCAAAAGAAGATACTGACAAAATGAAGGAGCGTGCAAGTGAAAACCGGTATACCTCATTCTTGTTCTATATAAAAATGTGAGATTTATGGTATATAGTGTGATTCTGAAAGACTGCCCAATCGCTGCTTTTGTCCCCACCTCAGTCTGAAGCTGAAATTCCATCCTCCACGCAGGGGGTCGGTTCACTGAGGCCGTTGGCCACGCAGCTTGTGTGAAGCTCACGTATCTTTCCCCCCGTTGGCCCTTGTTACTGATTTGTAGAGTTTTTAATGTTGAACGGTGTATTGTATTCTTTTCTTTTCTAGAAGTGTGGGACAGGCGTTGGTACTTTGCCCCAACTAGAGGCTCCTGTCAAGCAAGTTTTGGTGACCAATGGCAAACTTCTGCATTCGAATGGAACCTTACCAAGCATTGTCAAACAGTTGGTACAAAGCACTCAGGGGAATCAGGTAAGATAACACCTGCTGTAAAGCATAGCACAACCTTTTTAGAACTAGAAAAAAAATGGTAAACACTAGGCATCATTTGGTCTTGCAAAGTCAGAATCTCAGACTGATAGCAGAAGGTTTGGAGTGCTTTGCAGTTTTTAATGGTCAAGGGCACCACAAGAGGTTAAATGACTGACATAGTAAACCAGTCACAGTTCATTTTGCTTAGCTGTATGTTTATGGGTGTATAACTTGAACCCTAACTACAGTAACCCATACAAAACTGTGCAGAAATCCTGTAGATGTCATCCAATATTAAATCACTTCAAAACTCCTGAGGTGTTTACAATGACACTGGTCCACTACTATGGTGAGACAATGTGTCCCGATTATTTTGAGTATACAAATGTAACCACAATTATTTACCTCTCGAGCTGTGAGACAATCTGTAAACTAGTATAGAGTGCTACTTATATACATCGTAATATACATACAGTGAAACCATCAAATTATCTTAAATTGATAATGTGCAAAAGTGTGCACCCCCCTCCCCCAAAAGTTCTATTTTGTCCTTTATAACATTCAATACAGCGCCACGGAGGCACAGTGGGTAGCATGACGGCCTCACAGCAAGAAGGTCGCTGGTTCGAGCCCCGGCTGGGTCAGTTGGCATTTCTGTGTGGAGTTTGCATGTTCTCCCTATGTTCTTGTGGGTTTCCTCCGGGTGCTCCAGTTTTCTCCACAGTCCAAAGACAAGTGCAGTACAAGTGAATTGAATGAGCTAAATTGGCTGTAGTGTATGTTTGTCAAAGAGTGTGTATGGGTGTTTCCCAGTGTTGGGTTGCAGCTGGAAGGCCATCCGCTGCAAAAAACACATGCTGGATAAGTTGGCGGTTCATTCCACTGTGATGACTCCTGATTAATAAAGGGACTAAGCCAAATAGAAAATGATGATGAATACATGTAGCCTCTGGCCATTTACAAATATCTTTCACTTCTTCACAGGAATCCTCGCCTGCATCTCAACTTAAGATCACTGATAATCTTTGCTTTTTGCATCATCATGGCTTTCTTTAATCTCTGCATTTAAATTCGGAGACTAAACAGTTCACTCAAGAATATTACACAGCATTTCTTTAATTAAGCTTCAGTGGATTTGGATTTCTTCATTGGAATGATTGTCTTGGTGCAAGGTGAAATTATCTTCACTCTTCAGACTATAGAGTGAGATTCATCACACATTTCCTGAATTTGTAAATCAGGGGTTCCCATCCTGACGGGTCACAATTTGTAATTTGTAATGTCCAAAATCATTGTGAACTTCATTGATTGCTCTCATTCTGTCCCATAGTGCACCAACAAGTCCAGGTTATTATTGTCTCAACAGCTCAACCCATAATGCATTATAATGGCATTGCTGATTCAATTCCTGTATGTCAATTGAAGATGATGCTTGCAGCTGAGTCATACGTCCATCTTTGGAATCTTGCAATCTGGAGAGTTCAAGTATAATGTGACAGAGTGAATGAGTCAAATGAAGAGCTACAGCCTTTCTGGCGCAACCAGTGTTGGAATTACTAATATTCACTCATTTTCATTTAATCATTCAAGTGGACGAATGTAGGGAATAGTGAACAAATTATATTAGGGCCATTACAAGGCTTTTAGGCTTGTTGAAGCTAAAATTGAAGGACGCTGGCACTCCAGGAGCAGGATTATAATGATTAAAATAGAAAAACTGGGCGTTATACACTAAATCAGAGGTCTCTGAACCTTGTTCCTGGACAGTTCAGCGCCATCCCTAATTAAACATCCGAAGTATGAGAATCATGATTTTCAGCCTCACTGTAAGCTTCCTGATAGGTGTGTTGGAGGTAAAATTGTCATGAGCAGGATTGGGTACCACTGTGGTAAAATGCTACCAGGCTTTCAAGTATTTCTAAATAAAACGAACACAGAATCATGTACCCTGTTACATCGAGATGCAAAATCTCAATCTAACACAGGGGTCACCAAACCTGTTCGTGGAGGGCTGGTGTCCTGCATAGTTTAGCTCCTACCCTAATCAAACACACCTAAACCAGCTAATTAAGGTCTTACTAGGTATACATGAAACTTACAGGCAGATGTGTTGAGGCAAGTTGGAGCTAAACTCTGCATGGACACCGACCGGCCCTTCAGGACCGAAATTGGTGACCCCTGGCCTAACACATCATGTCCACATATTTACATGCGTTCATGCATTTGGTAGAAATTGTTTACAACTATGAGAAAGAGCACTAGTTAGGACCAAAGCAAATGCAGAAGACAATGTTGCTGAATTTATGATTTTTAGGGCGCAAGCCAGTTTGCAATTGTAGATATGTTACAATCAAGAAGCTGAACAAAAATGAACTGTGACTGGTTTCTTTAAATGTCAGATGACCTCTTGGGTGGTTCTTGATCAATAAAAACTGTGATAAAGTCAACACAGGCTCATTCTGAAAATGTACCCCCATATACATTTCTGGAGGGCGCGAATTATGTAGCCAGAGCTGCGTATAGCTGCATTTCATCTTTAAAACGAACGCTACAGGACGGTATGACGCCGCAAATAGCTTCTGTTTCTTTTAGCGCCACCAGCTGACCACTTACCAGTTTGCCCAGTAGCTCGCCATGTACATCGGCGGACATGAGACACAGAGCAGACTAGATCATGACGACGAGGTTCAAGTCTCGTGCAGAACGGTTCCAGAAAGCAGGTAAAACAAAAACAAAAAATAGTAAAAAAATTAAAAAAGGAAACAATAACAGGGTGAGAACATGGTAAGATCTGAAAATGTGGTAAAAATCAGGTGAGGGCTTTTCTTTTTCTGGATTGCTTTTGAAAATACTGTCGGTTGGGTTTAGGCAAGGGGGAGGGTGGGGATATCGGTTGGTGGGTCAGTCAGTCAGTCAGTCAGTCAGTCAGTCAGTCAACATCGGCCTCTGGTGGATTTATGCAAGAACAGCAGGCGCAAAAAGCACTCGCAAGAGAAATTTGAGATCTGAAAAAGCATACACAGCAGCCTCTGGAGGATTCGCAAAAAACAAAAACTGCAAAAAAAAGTACTTCCTAGGATGTATTTTGCGCTGTCCAGAAATGTATAGGGGTACGTATCAATAATGAGCCTGGGTTGGATAAAGTCCAGACCTTCTGCCATCTGTCTGTGCAAGACTAATCTTGGGTGTGTTTCCCAAAAAACAACGTAAGTCACATATGCACCAAAGTACAATATCAGTATCATTCCATAAATCAAATATGTAGTGCAGGGGTGCTCAACCCTGTTCCTGGAGACTTTGCTGCAGAGTTCAGCTCCAACCCTGATCAAACACAACTAAACCAACTTAGTAGGATATGAAGGAGCACTTGTTTATTAAAGACAGGTGTGTTTGATCAAGGTTGCAGCTGAACTTTGCAGGAAGATAGATCTCCAGAAACAGGATTGGGCACCCCTGATGTAGTGACAAGTGTTATCCAAACTGCTGCAAATCTATTGTTTGAACTACATTTGTTACAACAGAAGGCCGCTCCTTAAGGAGCTTTTTTTTGTGCTTTTTTATATGATTAAATATAAATTAATATAATTATTTTTAGTATATAATAATAGTAATATAATTATTCATGCACTATATATACACTGTAAAAAGTGATTAGTTACTTTAAGTAAGTAAGCAAGCCCGTTGCCTTAAAAGCAACATTTTATAATTGCACACATAGTTTGTTCACTTAATAATTATAAGGTAACGAGTTTACTCTCTTTTATTTTAAGTAAAGTCAACTAATCGATTTTTACATTGTATACACATTATGTATGTTATTAACATGTATACAACAACAACATAAAGTTGAATAAAAGGCAGGTCAGTTACTGAAGACAGCTTTGAGTGTACAATCCATATAGTATAATAGTCAAAACGTCTGCATAAGGACTATTTTCATCCTTCCTTCATTTCTTATAACACAGGAGGAGAGACCAAGGCCGCAGTTTCCCAATCGCTTTGGTTCATCAGTGGAAAACCTGTCTGAATCCTTAACCAGGAGCATTATTAATAAGTTTGAGAAGATCAGAACATATGAAGGACAGAGGCTGCCAATGTCTCCAACAAGTACGACATGCATTTTTTTAAAATTAATAAATTAATATTTTAGTCAACAATTTGCTACTAAAATAACAAAAAATAGCATTTGGTCTGTTTTGCTTTTTCAGATATTTCTCTGGTTAATTGGATCATGTAGTTGTATATTATGTTATATATATATATATGTGTGTGTTTGTGTGTGTAGTATATTAATGTATATTGTTTATCATCCTCAAAACAGCGGCACTGAAACACTTCCAGAACCAGTTAACAGAATATGAGCGGGAGGAGATCATGGATTACTCTGAGATCTGGTATCTGGGTTTGGACACAAAGAAGATTGAAGGCTCCCAGGGATCCCCACAGAATGCTGGCTATGACGATGAACATGGCAGCTACTTAAAGGTTAGATATTATATGTTTTATATCTTTTTTCCTGCCAGTTATTTTGGTAACACTTTACAATAAGGTTGTATTGGTTAATGCATTTACTAACATGAACAATTAACAATATATTTATTTCAGTATTTGTTCATGTTATTTAACGTTAGTTGATACAGCTGTTCATTGTTAGTTTATATTAACTCACGGTGCATTGACTAATGTTAACAAGCATGAATTTGGTTGTTAATAATGCATTAGTAAATGTTGAACTATGATTAATAAATGCTGTACAAGTTTTGTTCATGATTAGTTAATGTTAGTAAATACATTAACTAATGAAAACCTATTGTAAAGTGTGACCGTTATTTTATTATCATAATAGAATTGAATAATAATATGTAGAATTATTTTTGTTAGTCATTTTCATTAGCTTTTGTTTTTTAAAATGTGTATATGTTTTTGATTGTTTGATTAGCATGCTATAAAGTTTTTAACTTAAGGGATAATGTTAATTTCCTGGCAGTGTTGTTTTAGAATCATTGAGAATGTGATTTAGAATTGATTAATATAAATACATTTATTTTATTATGTTTTTGTAAATCGTTTTAATTTTTATTAACTTTTTTATTAGGTGTTTAATCATGGCAATAAGTATGCCAACTACTTAAATCAAGGTCATGATATATCATATATCTTCTTGCGATTATATTACTTGCCTGGCAATGTTATTTTAGAATCATGGAGCTCTTGTTACTATTTCTATAAATAGCTTTAAAAGTCTATAAATAATTTATTCATATTTATTTTCATATTTTAATTTAAAATAATTTTTGGAATTTTGTTATATTTTCACCATGTGTATTATATTTATTTCTATGCATAACATATTATTATTCAGTATTCATTAAATAACACAAAAATAAAAAAAGGATAAAAAATATATTTTTTTTTTGTCAGTTAACTATAATAACGCTGTTGCCTAGCAGAGTTATCATTTGATATACATGATAAGATTGCTGTCAGATTACTGGCTGACATACTGACCTCATTTTCAACTTATAAATGATGAACTCAACTCAACTTGATAAATGATGAAATTGCATTACAGCACGAGTTTAGATGATTCATTTACAGGCAGTCTGCTGTCAGCACCGTCAATGTGCCTTTTCACAAAACGTTTACTGGCCATTAGACTGAATTCCTTCAGCCTTGACCATTTAAAGACTCACAGTGCTGGCATTTGCAGTCGAAACATGTAAACAAAGTCCCATGTCAAACAGTCCAGATGTGCTTTCCTTCTGAAATCTATCAGGAAAAATGTAACAGGTAGTAACAGGAAGTCTATTCCTGATCATTTAATCGTAATTAACCGTCTGTAAAATGTCATATCTAATAAATATTTATATTAGCAGTGTTGTTAATCATGATTAGCCCAATTTTAGAAAGGAATGCACAGTTCTGTCATTTATTATTTTTATATATATATATATATATATATATATATATATATATATGTATTACCTTGTATAATCACACTTAATATAACTGTTTCTAATTAATGTTTGTTATGATTTAGTGCTACTAATATTGATTATCCAATTAAAACCAATTTTGAAAATCAACCAATTAGCTGCACATTTTTGTAATAAATTGCAATTAATCATGATTACTCACATTTGTAATTAACATCATATTATATATTTGCATATATTAACATTATATCATATATAATTAGGCTATATATTATTGTCATTCCCAGTACTGGGTTGCAGCTGGAAGGGCATCCGCTGTGTAAAACATATGCTTGAATAGTTGGCGGTTCATTCTGCTGTAGCGACCCCTGATGAAAAAAGGGACTAAGCCGAAGGAGAATGAATGAATTATTGTCGTTAATAATGATTAATCAGATCGAATATAAGATTGTCTGCTTTACATGTATGTTAGTGCTGTTGATTAAAACAATTTCAAAAGCAACTAATCACATTTTCTAAAATTAATTAATCAGATATTGCGATTGTGTGTGTGTGTGTGTATACATACAGTATAGTTAAAGTCAACACTCTTGTTATGGAGCTGAAAATATGCCAAAACAGTCTGAATTTGAATTGTGTTCATTTGAATTTTTAACAATTGTAATTTAATAAAACTGAATATTATATGCCATTAAATATTGTTTTGAATTTGAATTTCTTAATTTGAATTTTGAACAGCTGAAATTTAAAACAACCAATTTTTTAGGTCAGATTTTTTTAGATGTATTTTGTTTAAGTGCGTTGACATATAGCACCGTGGTGCTTACTGCAACCCGAGTTCGATTTCCGGTTCGAGGTCCTTTGCCAACCCTTCCCCTCTCTCTGCTCCCAATACTTTCCTGTCCATAACCTCCACTGTCCTATCCTAATAAAAGGGTGAAAAACCCTAAAAAAAATTTTTTTTTTTTTTTAAATACAGTTTCAAGTTTTTAAGATGAAGAAAATCGTCAAATTCAATATACTAAAATTCCAAACTAGAAATTCTAATTAAATTAAATTAAATTAAATTAAATTAAATTAAATTAAATTAAATTAAATTAAATTAAATTAAATTAAATTAAATTTCATTTCATTTCATTTAATTAAAAACAATATTTAATGGCATATAATATTCAGTTTTATTAAATTACAATTATTAACAATTCAAATGAACACAATTCAAATTCAGATTGTTTTGGCATATTTTAAGCTCCATATCTTGTGAAATTTAGATTTTTTTTTATATTTCCCGGCGGCTGTTTAACAGATATTTTCAACACATTTTTATACATATTAGTTTTAATTACACATTCTAATATCTAATTTGTCATGCTGACAGAACATAATAATTTTCTTTAATAATTTTGCATGATATTAGTATTCAGCATAAACTGCAACTAAAAGGCTTTTTTTATTTTAAAAATAATTTAATATTAATAACATTATTGTAATAAAATTGTGTTGTTTATCATAATTACCTAAACAAAATTAACAAAAAGAATGCATTTTGCAATCGAAACGTAAACCAAAGTCACATATAGTCCAGCCCAGATGTGAATAACTTCAGAAATCCACAAAAGAGAAAGGTTTCTGCATCTCAATATTACCATTGCGATGTTTCTCTAAGTAACAGGAAGTCTGGCACTGTAAAAAGAGACATAAATAATCCTGCTGAGCTGTTCGTCAGCTGACTCTGTCCTCTAAATACTCTGTGCAGGTCCTGCATGACCATATAGGCTATCGCTATGAAGTGCTGGAGGTGATTGGGAAAGGATCGTTTGGCCAAGTCTTGAAGTGTTTGGATCACAAGACAAATGAGATGGTGGCCATCAAGATCATTCGAAATAAGAAGAGGTAAAGTGAACCGCGGTCTTAAAGGGGAAATGAAGCACTCAGTCAAGTTTACCTTATTTTGTACATTTTATTCCACTTTAATGAAAATATAATAAACAAACTCGATTAATGTAACCATTTAGCAGAAAACGGCATGTTTTACTGTAGATTTTAGACCTAGGGCGCCGCCATCTTGGAATATCGCTGTCTCTGACGTCACGGGGTTGGTTTGCGGCGATAAGCTGAACGGACACAATAGAAGTAAAGGAGTGAACGCGGAGACTGGACAGCCTAATTTAACCCAATGCGTGAAGTTGTGGGCGTGGAGCTGCTGCAAATACAAGCATCAGATGTGTGTCTAATATAAAAGTATATAAATGTATTCTATTTTTCTTTTTTCCTCCTTTAATCACCGATCATTTGATGCGCTTTGATTCACTCTCTGTATTACTCTGCCTGACTGCCTGTCTGGGTTTCAAACGTGACTGTAACGGACTAAACACGGACACTGAACAGCTTAATTTAACCCAATGCATGAAGTTGTGGATGTGCATCACAGAGCTGGTGAAAACACAACAAATACAAGCATTTAAGTGTCTTGAGTTGTGTATTTTTCTTTTGCTAATACCTCTCGTTTGATGCGCTGTGATCAACTCTTTCACGCTGCTCCAGCACTGCATGACGAGGGGATTTACATTCAGACTAATGCAATGATTTAAATCATACATGACTTCATGCTTTACTAAGTCACGTCTGTCTGGATTGTCAAGACATATTCCCTCTTCAAGTCCATAGACTCGATCTCTCAACATGTATGAAGGATAAAAACCTGCCATAAGAAACACCGCGCTGATCTGAGTTTGGTTTAAACACGAGCAGAGGCGAGGGGGTGTAGCGGTGAAAAGTGAAAGTATCCGCCCCATGACGCTTACACCGGACCTAGTTGAAAACCACAGTATTGGGAGAGTGAATCATTACTGACGTCATGGGGGCGGATACTTTCACTTTTCACCGCTACACCCCCTCGCCTCTGCTCGTGTTTAAACCAAACTCAGATCAGCGCGGTGTTTCTTATGGCAGGTTTTTATCCTTCATACATGTTGAGAGATCGAGTCTATGGACTTGAAGAGGGAATATGTCTTGACAATCCAGACAGACGTGACTTAGTAAAGCATGAAGTCATGTATGATTTAAATCATTGCATTAGTCTGAATGTAAATCCCCTCGTCATGCAGTGCTGGAGCAGCGTGAAAGAGTTGATCACAGCGCATCAAACGAGAGGTATTAGCAAAAGAAAAATACACAACTCAAGACACTTAAATGCTTGTATTTGTTGTGTTTTCACCAGCTCTGTGATGCACATCCACAACTTCATGCATTGGGTTAAATTAAGCTGTTCAGTGTCCGTGTTTAGTCCGTTACAGTCACGTTTGAAACCCAGACAGGCAGTCAGGCAGAGTAATACAGAGAGTGAATCAAAGCGCATCAAATGATCGGTGATTAAAGGAGGAAAAAAGGAAAGTAGAATACATTTATATACTTTTATATTAGACACACATCTGATGCTTGTATTTGCAGCAGCTCCACGCCCACAACTTCACGCATTGGGTTAAATTAGGCTGTCCAGTCTCCGCGTTCACTCCTTTACTTCCATTGTGTCCGTTCAGCTTATCACCGCAAACCAACCCCGTGACGTCAGAGACAGCGATATTCCAAGATGGCGGCGCCCTAGGTCTAAAATCTACAGTAAAACATGCCGTTTTCTGCTAAATGGTTACATTAATCGAGTTTGTTTATTATATTTTCATTAAAGTGGAATAAAATGTACAAAATAAGGTAAACTTGACTGAGTGCTTCATTTCCCCTTTAAGTGTTCATTCTCATTTTCAGTACAATCGAAGTCAGCGACCACAAGGGGGCTGTAGGGGTGCTGCAGCTCTTTTTTTGTGTAAAATTCAACCATACTATAATATTAAGACACTGAAGGTGAATAGGGTAAAACAATTATTAAAAGTATACTTCCCCAATTGATTGATTACATTATAAATCACCAAAAAATATATTACAAGTTTTCAAAAAGATTATATTTAAATATGCAAATAAGAAAAATTTATCCATAAAATTGAGTTCGAAATTCTTGTTTACTATTATTTTTTATACATATTAGAGTCAAAAGAGGAGATTTTCAGTATGTTTTTAATCACTTCCTAATTCAGAAAATATACTGCAAAAAGCCAGTAAAAAACACAGCATTTTGGCAATAATTTGTAGAATAAAATGTTGTATCCTAATTCAGAAAATATACTGCAAACAGCCAGTAAAAAAATTACTATTTGGCTATTTTTATAGAATAAAAATATATGTAATATTGCAAATTATGAATATAGATATAGACCAAACTTTGAGGTTTGGGCTGCTTAAGTGGAGATTTATAGCTCAATCCAAAGAAATAATAATTTTGAGAAAACAAACTATTAAACATGGATTATAATTGAAATCTAAAGACTGAAATTGATTGAGAAAGAATTAAAAGTGTATTTTGGATGTTTTCTTTCCATTATTCTGAGAGAAAAAGCTATTTATGAAAAGCTAAAAAAAACTTAAAGACTTGAAGTAATGTACAATTCTAATGACATAAGTAAAAACTGAATTATTACACTTATTTAAATATTTAAATGAAATTAAATTAAACCCTTTTCCCACTTTTTTTTTCTTTGTAAAACTATGAGAAGCTCTTCGGCAAGCTTTTATCTGGGTCATTGTTTACAATGGAGCTGATACAGTGAAGGGTGTTAAAAGGTGTCAGTTGTGTATCTCATTACATGGTTGAGCAGATCTGATCTCCTGGCCTTTGACTGCCATCGCACCTGCTTTGACTGATGGTTTTACAGTACTTAAAGCCCTCTCAAAATGCAAAGCCCTGTACAGCTTTTCTGATGCTTTCAGTTCAGCTGTAGAGTTAAGGGCAATATTTTCTGCTCTCTATATTTGGGCTGTTTAATGTGGTTGATTTTTTTTTATGTCATTAATTGCGATTAATCATGATTAATTGCACCAAATGTTCATAATTGCACCAAATAATTGCATTAATGTTAATAATGACAGACTGTCATTATTAAAACAAATTTAAAGAAGTTACTAATTTATTGCACATTTTTAATGCAATTTATCAGAATTAACTTTTTTTAAAAACCCAAATGTTCTGTAATTCATCATGATTCATTTCAATCAAGCGTGAGTATTTGCACGTTATTAATGTTTCTAATATAAATATTATTAGTTGATCTATTTGTTGATTATTATATTGATATGTTAATCAAAATGAAAAACAAAAATCTGAAATTAATGAGTAATCATGCATAATAATCACATTTCTAATATATATATATTATATATATATTAACATTATTATTATTAAAGCTGTTGGTTAGCTTGTGTTTTTAATGTTTTATTTTTAATCAGTTTTACTAAATATGAACATAAATACTTGTATATTAGAGCTGTTATTCATGACTGTTTTAAACTAATTTAAACATTAAATTAATTGTGATTAATTGTATCTAATATCAACATTTCTAGTAATAATATATCATATAATCTTCATTATACATCAATACATACATTAATAATGATTGGCTGACAAGATTGATTAGTTAATAAATTATTGCTACACTTCTGTAAACCATAGTAAAAATTTATATTTCTGTACACTTTAAAAAATCATAGGGGCGGTACATTTTCAAAAGTTAAATTTTTGTTCCTAACAGGTCCTTAAAAAGGTACATATCAATACCTAAAACATACAAATGTATACCTTACAGTAACTTAAAGGTACAAATATCAACCGTAAAAGTACAAAAGTGTACCCTGAAGGTACTAATGTCTTCCATTATAGTACAAAAGTGTACTCTACAGTAAATGTTCTAATGTCCACCAGTATGGTAAAAAAGTGTACCCTACAGGTACTTATGTCCACCAGTTTGATACAAAAGTAAACCTTAAAGGTGTAAAAGTGTACCCTAAAGGTACTAATATATAGCAATATGGTACAAAAGTGTAGCCTAAAGGTTCTTATGTCCACCAGTATGGTACAAAGTTGTACCCTAAAAATACTAATGTCCACCAGTATGGTACAAAAGTGTACCCTAAATGTACTTATGTCCACCAGTTTGGTATACAAAAGTGAACCCTAAAGGTACTATTGTCTACCAATATGGTACAAAAGTGTACCCTAAAGGTACTAACGTCTACCAATATGGTATGAAAGTGTACCCTAAAGGTACTAATGTCCACCAGTATGGTACAAAAGTGTACCCTAAAGGTACTAATGTCTACCAATATGGTACAAAAGTGTACCCTAAAGGTACTAACGTCCATCAATATGGTACAAAAATGTACAAAGGTACTAATGTCTACCAATTTGGTACAAAAGTGTACCCTAAAGGTACTAATGTCTACCAATATGGTACAAAAGTGTACCCTAAAGGTACTAACGTCCATCAATATAGTACAAAACTGTACAAAGGTACTAATGTCTACCAATATGGTACAAAAGTGTACCCTAAAGGTACTAACGTCTACCGATACGGTACAAAAGTGTATAAAGGTACTAATGTCTACCAATATGGTACAAAAGTGTACCCTAAAGGTACTAATGTGCACCAGTATGGTACAAAAGTGTACCCTAAAGGTACTAATGTGCACCAGTATGGTACAAAAGTGTACCCTAAAGGTACTAATGTGCCCCAGGATGGTACAAAAGTGTACCCTAAAGGTACTAATGTGCACCAGTATGGTACAAAATGTACCCTAAAGGTACTAATGTGCCCCAGTATGGTACAAAAGTGTACCTTTTAAAAAGGTACCACCCCAGTGACAGATTTTGTACCTTTATTTCTGAGAGTGTATGTATGTGTGTATGTATATTATTTTAATTAATTTTACTGCATAATGCTATAATAATACAGGACTCATTCTAATGTACTTAAACTTTAGCCTATAAAACACTGGACAGATGAAATTAACATTAAATGTATCATTAAAATACATGAACATGTGAGAAACAATATTCTAATAAGCTCCATATTGATAACTACTACTTCACAATAATAATGATTTTTTTTTTTTTGCCCTGCAGGTTTCATCATCAGGCTCTGGTCGAGCTGAAGATCCTGGATGCTGTGCGGAGAAGAGACAGAGATAACTGCCACAATGTTATTCACATGAAGGAGTATTTCTACTTCCGCAACCACCTGTGCATCTCCTTTGAGCTGCTCGGGTGAGTGAAGATTCATTGACATGCTCTCCATTTACTCTGTCTTAAACCTGTCTAGTAACTCGCGTTAAACAGAGAGTCACAGAGCTTACTTAAATAGAAGACTTCTCTGTTACTTCAGCTTATTATAGAGAGCTATTTCAAGAGAATATCAACACATTTTTTGCCTTCATATTTATGGGTGAAACAGTATATTCATTTCAAAATAATAATCTATCTAAATCTATCTCTCAATAGACAAATATAACCAGTACAGATCGTCTTATCAGTTACATTTTATTTAAAACAAATTCATATTTATTATTTGTGCAGAAAAAAACATTTATTTTATAATATTTTATTTTATAAAGTATTATTATATTATATTATATTATATTATATTATATTATATTATATTATATTATATTATATTATATTATATTATATTATATTATATTATATTATATTATAGTATTATTCATTCATTCATTCATTTTCTTGTCGGCTTTGTCCCTTGCGGGGTCGCCACAGTGGAATGAACCACCAACTTATCCAGCACGATTTTACGCAACGGATGCCCTTCCAGCCGCAACCCATCTCTGGGAATTTCCACATTCACACTCATACACTATGGACAATTTAGCTTACCCAATTCACCTGTACTGCATGTCTTTGGACTGTGGGGGAAACCGGAGCACCCGGAGGAAACCCACGCAAACGCAGGGAGAACATGCAAACTCCACACAGAAACGCCAACTGACCCAGCCCAGCCGAGGTTCGAACCTGCGACCCAGCGACGTTCTTGCTGTGAGGCAACAGCACTACCTACTGCGCCACTGCGTTGCCATATTATATTATATTATATTATATTATATTATATTATATTATATTATATTATATTATATTATATTATATTATATTATATTTAGATAAAAACAATACCAAATACCAACATGGTAATTCAATTATTCTATGGATATGTAAGAAAAACATTTATTTATTTATTTAATTTTTTATATTAATTATATATTTATTGTAAAAAATTATTTAACATTACAGTGTTAATAGATTTTTTTGCAAGAAGTAATAATTATCATCACAGATCAAGCAGATCATCACATTAGTTTTGTAAAATTATGTATTATTTCTTTCTTTCTTATTTGTTCTAGGAATAATCCTTTTAATAATTTAGATTTTGAATTTGTAAAATATTTTTGTTGTTTAATAAATAATTGCATCATTGCATCACATTTATGATTAAAAAATTATTTCAAATTATTTAATTTATTTTGTTTCATTTTATTTTTAAATTTGGGTCCATTTTAAATTCATGTTGACAAGATAGACAAGATTGGCAAAGAAAGAAAACTTTTGTATACAACCAGTACAGAGTACCATGTTAGTTATTCAATTAATATTCAATGGATATTAAATTTAAAAATATATAGGTAATAATGTCCAACAGTATAGTACAAAAGTGAACCTTAAAGGTACAAAAGTGTACCCTAAGTACTAATGTCTACCAATATGGTGTGTGTGTTTTTCTTTTCTTTTTTCTTTTTTCCCTTAAAATACTGTATACTGTTTATGTTCTACTCATTCCTGTGCATACAACTCATTCTGAAAAATTCAATAAAAAGAAAAACATTTTATTTATTTATTTATTTATTTATTTAAATGTTTATATTAATCGTCTGCGCTAGTGGTGTAGTGGTTAGTGCGTCGACACATGCACTCCGGTGCTCACGGCGACACGAGTTCGAATCCCGACTCGAGGTCCTATGCCGATCCTTCCCTCTATCTCCTCCCCACACTTTCCTGTCAATACTCTCTACTATCCTGTCTATTAAAGGTGAAAATCCCAAAAAAATAATAAAAAAAAAAAAAAAATGTTTATATTAATTATGTATTAGTAATAATTTAACATTACAACGTAAACGTTTTTTTGCAAGAAGTAATAATTATTAAGCAGATCATCACATTAGTTTTGATTTTAAAATTATGTATTATTTATTTTTTTCTTATTTGTTTAAGGAATAATGTTTTAAAAATTTATAATTCATTCATTCATTCATTTTCTTTTCGGCTTAGTTCCTTTATTAATCCGGGGTCGCCACAGCGGAATGAACCGCCAACTTAACCAGCTTGTTTTTACGCAGCGGATGCCATTCCAGCCGCAACCCATCTCTGGGAAAAAAAAATTATAATTCAATAATTTGTAAAATCTTGTTGTTCAATAAATATTGTATCATATCATTTATGATTAAACAATTATTACAAATTATTTAATTTATTTATTTTTATTTATTTTTTTATAAAAAAAAATTGTTTTAGTACATTATATTTAATTTTATTTATTTTATTTAAATTTTATTTTTAAATCAGCTTTAATTTCATGTTAACAAGATAAAAACTTTTTTTATACGAACAGTACAGAGTACCATGTTAGGTATTGAATTAATATTCAATGGATATTCAATTCAAAAATATATTTATATACAATTTGTTTTCATGTGGATGTTACAGTAAACCAGAAAGCTACTGTTTAAAAACAAAAAAGCCTAAAAATATTAAATTTTTTGAGAAAAAAAACATACGTAGTGCAGATCATCGAAGTATCTCTGATTCCCTAGTTAGTTTGTCACATTAGTAGTAATTTATCACCCGTGCCACTGGTTCATCCCATCACTTATATCCGCGAAGTGAGAGTTTCCTCCCTCAGGACCTTTAGGACTCTGGCTAAAGTGCACAATTAAGTCTCTTCGCAGAAAAAGCAGCTTCATCTCTGACAGAGCCTGACCTTTAGAGATGCGTCGCTCCCTATCTAGGATTACCGTCACTGAATCCTTTACTTAATGCCTTGATTAGACCCCTATCTCTTTCTCTGCCCACTCGTGGTGTGAAGTCTCTGGTTACATGAAGCTGTTCACAGCTGCCGTTTTAGGCCTCCTCACTGCCAAACATAATGACTTTCATGAGTTTCTCTCTAAGGGCTCTTTAGCATAACGATTTAGCGGTTAACAGACTAACAGTGAGATTTTCTTTTATGGAAGCGTTTAAAGACGGGAGCTCGTTGAGTGACAATGGATGTGTTTGTGTCAAGGTTTGGCATGAGGTTGCACTAAAAGTGACTGTGCTGCCATCTTGAGGTATTCAGAGAACATTTACTTTACCTTTTACATGATTTATTTAGCAGACCCTTTATCCAAACCAGCTTACAAAAGAGGGAAATAGAAGCAAGTCACTAGAACAGCAACAATATGTGGATGCTGTGACAAGTCTTAGTCTACACTGTAAAACCTACACTGCAAAAACATATGTGGAATCTTATTTCATCAAAACATTTGAGTAAACGACCACAGTTTTATGTTAGTAGAACTACAATTACATTTTTTTGTGATGATAACTGTGGTGCATGGTGTCTCTTAACCTCAGTTCTCACATCTTTTCACCCCTTTCAACTCATCACGATAGCTGGGCTTCAATCACCAAGTGTTAATGTGCATTTTAAAGTATCATATGAGAAACGATCGATGGAAATGACAAATTCTGAATACAAATCTCCTAATTTGCCAAGAAAAAGTTAAGCTTGAGCTGGATTGCGAATAATGGAAGATGGAAACGCATTTGCCATTATACTCTGATGTAGCAAACACTGAAAAAAATTATTTTGGCTGGATGTTCAAACTTCTTATTTAAAATGAGCTGAATCAACACAATTCTTGAGTTTTGGGGGAGACGACTAAATTGTTTTATGTTCAATCCACTTAAATTTGCAACAACAAAAAAAGTCGATAAAAAAAACTTGATCAATTTGTGAGACAACATGAAGGAAATGTGTGGAACCCAGCATTTTTTTACAGTAAAGATTACACCGACATGACCAACCAGCTACCTGCATTATGCTTGCCTCTGAAGAAATCTTGTACAGATCATCATCTCATTTATGATTAAAAATGTATTCAAATTTATTTATTTACTTCTTTTTTATTTGGGTCCATTTTAATTTCATGTTGACAAGATAGACAAGACTGGCAAGGGAAAAAAAATTGTACATATTACTATGTTAGTTATTCAATTAATATTCTATTTAAAAATATATTACAACACAATTCTTGAGTTTTTGGGGGGACAACTTAATTGTTTTATCTTCAATTCACTTAAATTTGCAAAAAAACGTTAATAAAAAAAACTTTATCAATTTGTGGGACAACATGAAGCAATTGTGTGAAACCCATCATTTTTACAGTGAAGATTACACCCACGTTACCAACCAGCTGTCTCCATTATGCTTGCCTTACTTACTGTTGGTTGCTAGGTTACCAATACTACAGTCGGCCACTCTCTTGATTGAAAGCACTTAATTTACATTTGTGATTTTTCCTCTTTTTATGAGAACTTTGAAAATGTTGGCTTCATTTTATGATGGTTAATGGTGTAATTACCATTTCATAAACATTTTGAATAAACTAACTCATGCAGTTGTTTGCATTGACATCACATAAACAATCTATATGATTAAGTGTTAGTTATCATCAACACAACATTTTGAATAAAAGTCCCTTATTTCCCAGTAATTTTTGGGTGGTTTTGGACTAAATAAATCTCCAAATGTGAATAATAGGATGATATAAATAACCAATTCCTAAAAATGGGAATAATATGAATAGCATGTTTTTATGTGACCATCAAAGAGACATTTTACTTGAATTATTGTTGTGGATCATGCAGTATAAACTTTAAGTTTTTTTTTTAGCCCTTTCTTAGCCAAACCACATACTTTACGACTCTTGTTACGCTCTTTTTAATGGTAACAGATAAAGAACAAACAATTAAATCAATTTAGAATCAAATTGGAAGTGCGGGTGTTGGAGGATCAAATGTTGACTAAACAGATGCGTCTTTAGTCTTTTCTATACTGTTATTATATATTTGCTATACTGTAATCTTAAAGAGTTAAATTCAGAGAAAGGGGTGCAGACAGAGCCAGAAGTTAGGCAAAGTAGACTACACTTGAATTTCATGCGAGGGACAATTGGCAACCAGAGTAAATGGAAGAACAAATGTGTGAAATGTGCACTGTTACTCTTTCAATCAGTCTGGCTGCCATATTCTGGATCAGTTGACGAAGCTTGATAGTACTAGAAAAAGGATGCATTCCACTAACCTATCATTCATTCACAATGAATTAGCATTAATCAACAGAGAGCTAACTGAACAATTATTTGTCTGCTTTCTTAACAGGGCAAACCTGTATGAGCTGATCAAGAAGAACAACTTCCAGGGCTTCAGTCTGGGTCTGATTCGCCGTTTCGCTCATTCCCTGCTCAAGTGCCTCCAGATGCTGCACAAAGAGAAGATCATCCACTGTGACCTTAAACCGGTAAACATCAGTTTACTCACAATATGAAGTAATATTTTTGTGTTCTTTTAGAAGCGAGTTCTTTTCATGACAGGCAAAATGTTTACAATTACGTATTTGTGACCAGCTCTGTGATCTTGAAATAGAGTCTTTTAACATGTCAGTTAACATGCCTGGCTGGATTTTTGACCCATATATTAAATGTTTTTGAGTGATATTGTCTATACAATAAATGCGGAAGAAAGTTTAAACAAAAGCAGATTAGAAAATCTTCTTACACTGTCTTCAGTTTGATTTTAAACCATTTTATCTGTTCACCAAAAACATCTTGCTAATAAATACTGTGATTTTCCTCTTAATAGGAGAACATACTGCTTTCTCAAAGGGGGCAAGGTAACATCAAGGTGGTTGACTTTGGATCAAGCTGCTATGAGCAACAGAGAGGTAAACCAAACCCCTGTATATTGAACAGTACATAACAAAATCTGCAATTGTTTGATTTAATGCATTGGGAAACACTTTCACCTTGTTCAAATCACTGTATTATTATTTGCATTTATTTACTAACATTTACTCTCTCTCAAGTAGATTGTAGTAGTATTTATCCATTGGTATCCACACAAAAAAACACACACTAGGCAACACTAGGAGGGTTGATTTTCATTTTCAAAACAAACTTGTGACATACCGAATGAAAACAAATATTTCGATGCATTTAAGCAAGACATTGTAGATGAATAGGGTTAAGAATGGATTAATAGTTCCACCATACGCCCAGTTAATTGATTACATAAAAAAAAAAATTTTGGTATTAAATTCATAAAATAGTATAAATTGTTACGTTTAAATAAGCAAATGAGGCATTATTTAATTCACTGTGTGTAATTTGCATACATTTCTAGCAGAAATATTTGAACTTTTACATTAGGCCAGGTTTAAAATTCTTGTTTCTTTTATTTTCTTCTTAAGGTTTTTACAGATTAGATTTTGGGAATCTCAAATCTTTGGGAAAATATTGTGAACAGCAAAAAAAAATTAAAAACTTTTTGTAGAAGAAAATGTTAGACACTTCTGCCAGAATCTTTAGAATAAATAAAACTGTGAAGTTTATTGTATGTAATTAAAATATAGTAATAGTGATGAACAATACTTCGTTATAAGAATACGATAGTGTCATTCAAAAGAAACAAATGCATTTTCTTTTCATGAAATCGTGATAATGAAAGCGTGATGAAATCAAATAAGTGTTGCTGAAGATTTATGGCTCAGTGAAGCCTATAAATATATATATACACACACACAGTTGAAGTCAGGATTATTAACCCCGTTTTAAAATTTTTTTCTCTTTTTTAAATATTTCCCAAATGATGTTTAACAGAGCAAGGAAATTTTCACACTATGTCTGATATTTTGAATGAATTTTTTTTCTGGAGAAAGTCTTATTTGTTTTATTTAGCTAATATAAAAAGCAGAATAAAAAGCAGTTTTTAATTTTTTGAACACCATTTTAAGGTCAAAATGATTAGCCCCTTTAGGCTAATTTTTTTTCGATAGTCTACAGAACAAACCATCGTTATACAATGACTTGCCTTATTACCCTAACCTGCCTAGTTAACCTAATTAACCTAGTTAAGCCTTTGAATGTCACTTTAAGCTGTATAGAAGTGTCTTGAAAAACATCTAGTAAAATATTATTTACTGTCACCATGGCAAAGATAAAATAAAACCGTTATTAGAGATGAGTTATTAAAACTATTATGTTTAGAAATGTGTTGAAAAAATCTGCTCTCCGTTAAACAGAAAACGGGGAAAAAATAAACAGGGGGGCTAATAATTCTGACTTCAACTGTATATATACTAAATCAGATCTACAGATACAAATTGATAAAGAGTGACAAAAGAAACACTTTAGAATAGATTTTGGATGTTTTCTTTCCATTAGACTGAAAAAAAGCTCAATGTTGAGAGTGTTTTCACCTGCAGTGTCTTGTCTTAAAAGGATAGTTCACCCAAAACTGAAAATTCTGTCATCATTTACTCCCCCTTTACATGTTTCAATACTGTATGACTTTCCTTTTCCTGTTGAACTCAAAAGAAGATATTTTGAAGAATGCTGGAAACCTGTAACCTATGGACTTTCCTATGGACGTCAATGGTTACCAGTTTCCAACGTTCATCAGAATATCTACTTTAGTGTTCAACAGAATAAAAAAAAGATTTGGAACCACTTGAGAGAGAGTAAATACTGTGTACATTTTCATTTTTGAGTAAACTATCCCTTTAATCTGATTCATTTTGTTAAATGTCTATATCTCTAACAGAGCTCTTGTATTTCTGCAGTGTACACTTACATCCAGAGCCGCTTCTACCGCTCACCAGAGGTGATTCTGGGTCATCCGTACAGCATGGCTATAGACATGTGGAGTCTGGGCTGTATTTTGGCGGAGCTTTACACCGGTTATCCGCTCTTTCCAGGAGAGAGTGAAGTGGAGCAGATCGCCTGTATCATGGAGGTCAGAAACTGTGCTAATAGTTTAAAAAGCTCTGTTTGCTTGTGTTATTAAAGTGATAGTTCACCCCAAAAATGAACATTTCCTCACCATTTTGACACACTCAAGGGGCTCTAAACATTTATGATTTTCTTTCTACTGATGAACACAAAAACAAGATATTCTGAAGACTGTTTGGAAAAGCAGCCATTGACATCCATAATAGGAGCTAAAAAATACTATGGAAGTCAATGGCTGTTTTTTTCCCCAACATTCAGAATATCTTCCTTTGTGTTCAACAGAAGAAAGAAACTGGTTTGGATCAAGTGGAGGATGATTAAATGATGACAGAATTTTCTTTTTGAGTGAACTCTTCCTTTAAGATGTGTTTTTCTAAAATGTACCGGAAAGAGATTCACAAAATTATTCAAAAATAATGGGAAAGATTTTTTTTTTACTGTAGGTATACCTTTTGAATTGTACAGTGGAACTGTGTCTTGATCATGATAAATAATGTGTATTGAATTTTTGTATATACTTAGGCAAAAAAAATGTATATTATTATTATGGTGAACTGCCTGGATACCTTCAGTCAATGTGAGTCAGGCCACCAGGCTCTTACCACTGGAAAAATTAACCTATGATTTACATTAAAAATCAGAGGTGTTCTGGTGCATTTGGTCAGCCCTCAGGAATTTTCTTTAGGATACTTAGTGTTTGTCTTTCTAAATTCGGCTTATAATTTCCTTTTATTTTTGTTTTTGCTTTTAAGCATTTGTGTGCATTTGAATGTCTAATAAAAACTGCTGTACTTGCGTTACGAGATACCAGTACCACTGTTGTTCTGCTAAAAAATTCAAGTAAAAAAAAGATGTGTTTTTCTGTCAAATCCCTAAAGCAGCTATTTGACCCCTTTCAGATGTGATGGAAAACACTTATTGTTCCAATGCAGCTTTACAAAAGGTCCAGCTTATTAAATTACTTTACAAAATCAAAGTTAAGGTGTTGTGTATGGTGTAAACAGTATGTAGTTAAAAATATGCATCTGACAATAAAGTAATTCATGCTTGTTAATGATTTTTTCTATAGCTATTGGTTACTAATAGATGGTTTATTTATTTATTTTTTAATTCTGCAGATCATGGGACTTCCTCCAAATGACTTTGTTCAGACTGCATCGAGACGGAGGTTATTTTTTGGTAAGCTTACTAATTAGGAAATAATTGCTTAATGCTGGTTTATTTTGGTTACTGTATATATTAATGGGAATATTTTCTAAAGTGTTACACAAATAATAAAATAATGAGGTTTCTTTTTACTGTTCTAATGTTCTGATCAGATTCGAAAGGAAACCCGAGGAATATCACCAACAGCAAAGGAAAGAAACGTCGACCCAGCTCTAAAGATCTGGCCAGTGTGCTGAAGACAAACGATCCACTTTTTCTTGACTTCATTCAACGATGCCTTGTGTATGTATAAATCATTTTGTATTTATTCTATTTTATTTTTGTTTATATTATATTATTTGTTTTTATATTTTTATATTTGTAATGCATCTAATTGTTAATATAATTATATAACTTATAATTTGAATATAACTATACAATTATATTTTACTTTATTATATTCATTATATATATATATATATATATATATATATATATATATATATATATATATATATATATATATATATATATATATATATATATATATATATATATATATATATATATACAGTTGAAGTCAGAATTATTAGCCCTCTTTTGAATTTTTTTTCTTTTTTAAATATTTCCCAAATGATGTTTAACAGAGCAAGGGAATTTTCACAGTATGTCTGATAATATTTTTTCTTCTGAAAAAAGTCTTATTTGTTTTATTTCGGCTAGAATGAAAAATATTTGAAGATCAAAATTATTAGCACCTTTAAGCTATATTTTTTTTCGATAGTTTATAATAAAGAAAATAATGTAAATAATAATATAATTGTAATTATTTCTTTTTTTTTCTTTTTTTTGTATTTATTTAATATTTCAATATTATTATTTATATTCTATTTTATTTATGTTGTTTTATTATTTATTATTTTAACGCTAAATATAATATAGAATTAGAATATTTAATAAATAATTTTTATTATATTTTATATTATCTATATTATTATATTTTATATTTATTATTTAGTATAGCTATCATTGTAATTATTTATATTTTCTTTAATATTTTATATTATGTTACTATAATTATTATAACAATCAATAAAATTAAAAAAAATTAATAATTTAAAAATAAAATATATTATTAATAATTATATTACTCTTTTTATTTATTCTGTTTTATTATTATTTATTATAAATAATATTTATTCTAATATAGGTTAAGAATGGATTTTATAAGGTTGTCTTACCTGGTACTGTTGTGTTGTTGTAGGTGGGATCCCACAAAGCGCATGACACCTGATGAAGCGATGCAGCATGAGTGGATCACAGAGGGACGCCTCAACAGACTCCATCCGAAACCTCGCCCTCTACGAAAAGACAGTGACAACAATTATGAATTTACCTACCGCAAAGCCACTGGAAACAGGACAGGTGAGGGCAAAATATGTGCCATTAGAGAAACATACAGTGATGTCAAAAAAATATTCTGATACCTGAGTTATGTCTAAAAATGCACAAACTTTTTAAATGAATGAATGAATGAACGAATGAATGAATGAATGAATGAATTAGGTACAAAATGAAATTAAATGTTGTATAATTATATAATATAAAATATAAAAATGTAATAAAACTTTTAGTAATAGTTAGTAAAATTCATATTATATATTAATATTCATTACAATATGAAATTAAATTTGATATAATTATAATATCAAAATGTAAATAAATATAACAAATACATAAATGTCCTAAATTAATAATTAGAGTAAAAATGAAATCTTATAAAAGTATAAGACAGTATAATTATAATGTGAATTATTTTAATTTATAATTAATTATAATATTGAATAATATTTTGTATAATTACAAAATCTAATTAAATGTAATGTTTTTATTTTATATTATATTATTTATATTAACATGTTCCAAATTATTAATTAGAGTATAATACAATAAAAATTTACAAAAATATAATATAATGGAAATATAATTATAATGTGAATTATGTTTATTTATTATTAATAAATACATTTTTATATTACATAAAATGTTATATGTTATATAGTAATGTTGTTATAATATATAACATTTTTGTCAAAAAAGTATATATAATGTGAAATAAAATAATAATTATAATATTCATAATTATTATTATAATGATAATGTAATAATTTGTTAATTGTTATTAATAATTTAATTATATATTTTGAATTAATTATTTGTATAACATATCTTTATTGAGTTTTTCAAGGTTTTACAAAAATTCAAACCCCCATATTATTATTCAATGATATAATCTAAATGATTTATAATGAATAATTATTGTATATGGTTTATTTTATTGTCATGATGCGATTTATTTATTTTTATTATTTATTATAATATAAAGTAAAACATTCTATAATTATATTATGTTATTTATTTATTTTTATTATTTATTATAATATAAAGTAAAACATTCTATAATTATATTATGTTATTATAAAATACTAAAATAAAGAAATATAGTTATAATAAATGTGTGAATGTTTTAAAATTAAATTATTGGTTAAAATATGAAGCTAAAGGTTTTGTGATATAGTATAAATATATCATTAAAGTAGATTCCTAAATTAAATTATTTCTTTTTACCCTTTCTTTTTAATTTTAGTTATGATATGCGTTATGTAATGTTATGTTATGTACGTGCTGTATAATTAAACAACTATCATGTTAAACTGTGACTCGAATGGCATCTGCCGCATAAAACATACAAGTAATTGGCGGTTCATTCCTCTGTGGTGACACCTAATAAATCAGGACTAGGCCGAAAGATAGTGAGTGAATAATGTTAAATCCATTCCATTATGCAAAGTCGACACAATTCCTTCATGTTGTCCCAGCACGTGTCGATTTAGTTAACAATATTTTACTACTAATTTAAGTGGATTGAACATTAAAAAATTAAGTTGTCCCCCCAAAAATGTAAGAATTGCATTGATTCGGCTCATTTTAAATAAGTAGTTTGCACAACAGCAAAAATCTTTTTTATGAGTGTAGAAATAATAACTTTTCTCTCTCCACAGCTGATAAATCAGGATCCGATGAGAAACTGAAGAGGGTCAGTGACGCCTCAAGCAAAGGAGGAAAGACGGTCTCAGAAGAGCGCCTGCGTCCCATAGGAGCCTCAGCCGAGGAAGAAAACAGCGAGAATTCAAGCAAAAGCCTGAGCAAAGACAGCAAGACGGACTCGAGTGGCGAACGATCCGTTCAGATCATCATCAAACCTCAGACGGGCTCCAGCTCTGATTCCTCATCCTCTGAAGGACCAGAGCCTCAGTTTCTGCCCCCTATTGTATAACAGCCACAGCAAAGTGTTTCTTACTGCAGCCGCTTGGTCTGGATTTACCGTTTGTGCGGCTTATTAGAGAGAGTTTGACTTTGAGTTTTTGAAATGTTCGAGAAAGTCAGACTAATTTAATTTATTTTTAGCTGTTTATTCATTGTGGTATGAAAAGGTGCCATCATACTAGAGTTCGAGAATTGTTTAGCCACAAATTTTGAAGATGTGATGCTAGATGTTGGTTTTAATAATTTGCTAAATAATATTTTTAATCATAAAATCAGATATTTAAAATACATCAAATGAAATAATGATTGAATTAATGTGCAAAAATTATTTTTAAATTAAAGTATTTAAATTAAACACATATAATAAAGTATTTAATTATTTAAACAAATTAAATATTGAAAAAAATCAATTAAATCAAAAATTATTAAATTAATTTTAATTTACAAAAGGAGTTTTCAAATAAAGGATTTAAATTAAACACCTTTAACAAAATATTTGATTAAATAAAATAAGAATTAATAAAATACAATTGAATGCTTAAAAAATGTAATTAAATCAAATAATTATTGAATTAATTTAGAAAATAATTTTCAAATAAAATATTTTAATTAATCACCTTAAATAGAATATTTATTTAATCAAAATAAGAATTAATAAAATAAAATTAAATGTTTAAAAATGTAATTAAATCAAATAACTATTGGATTAATTTACAAAATAATTTTAAAAATATAAAATATTTAAATTAAGCACATTTAATAAATTATTTAATTAATTAAAATAATAATTAATTAAATCTACTCAAACATTGAAAGAATTAAAAGAATATTAAATAATTTACCAAATAATTTTAAAAAGATAGTGAATAAAATCTAATCAAATATTGAACAATTTTAATTAAATAATTATTATTTAATTCACTAAAGTAATTTGAAAAATAAAATATTTAATTAATTAAAGTAATAATGAATAAAATCTAATCAAATATTGAAAATGTTAAATTAAATAATTATCAATTAATTTACTAAATAATTTGAAAAATAAAATATTTAATTACATAAAATAATAACAAATCAAATCAAACATTTAAAAATGTAATTCAGTTCATTTAATCATCTGCAGTCTAGTGTGATCGCACCTTCACTTTCCAGTCTAGAACAATTACATTAGTGGAAGAGCATTCGATTGTGTTTTTACTATTAAAAACCGTCTTGTTGATTTGGAAGTAAAGTGAATATCATTTTGGTGCTTGTGATGTATTTGGAAAGGATTATTGTTTGTGACACTGGCATATTTTGCTGAGCATCATGCTATGTGCATGTTTATTGGGTCTAGTGTGCTTTTTCATTTTCATTTTTTTAAGCATCAAAGCTTTTAGCAACGTCATTAATAGAGCTCAAGCAAACCTTGAGTACCAAAGCTGCTTTATTGTGCAATATTTACTGCATGGATTAACAGTGTTTGTATATTTTCTTGTCGTTTGCCAGATTAAAATTTTTTTAATGAGTTAGTATGCTTGTCAGTGCAATAATAACTGAGCCAAAGAGATTTATCGTACATGTTTTACTCTAGAAGAACAAATCCTCAGACTAAATCTGACGGAAAGCACACTAGATCATCAAAATGTGCACAAGAATTGCGTGATTTTTATTGATGATTGTTATGATTTCGAGGGAGGTCAAGAACACTGTTTAGAGTAAAAGTACAACGTTTTACGGATTGTAATAGTTTCTTTTCTTGTAAATAGAGTTCTTAAGATACAGTAAATACCATGCACCCTATGCGGATGCCATCAAGTCGTGTAAACATTAGACAAGGTTTTACTTGTTCTTGTTATTGTTTTATCTGTTATAATTGATACAAATGGAGATTTTTACTACCGTATGCTCTCTCTTTCTCCCTTGTTGTTTTGTTTATAGGGTTTTAGAAGAAAGTCTTGGACGGAGGGTGTTAGGTAGTGCCTTTCAGTATTAGAATAATCGTCTCTTTAATAATGTCTGTAATGTACTGTCATAATTATGACAATAAAGATGTAATATGGAACTAAATGTGAATTTTTAAATGCAAACACGGTCTGGACTTGATTGATTTAGTGGAAATGGCTTTTATATGTTCATCAAGGGGATGTGTATGCATTAAAATAAAGCACTTGTGATAAATGTGAAAAAGTTTTCTCACTTTTCATGTTGATTTAAAAATTATCTCACAAATCGAAATCAATGTGTGCAAGTGGATGGCCTTGTTTCTAGTACTTTGAAATACAATATTATATATAAATAATATTGATCAAAATATCAAAAATGCAAATTTCCATTATTACGCTGATGATACAGTCATTTACACAGATGCATCTACACCCAATCTGGCTCTTTCTCAAATACAGATTGTTAGTTTTTGTTAGTTGATAGTTAAAACTAGTTTTAAATGCAGAAAAAAAACTAAACTTATGTTAATTTCAAATTCAAAACAAACTAAGCAAAATCCAGGTTCTATTACTACTACTCATGGTGCAGAGATTGAATTGGTGTCCCAGTACAAATATCTTGGAATTTTAATTGATGATACACTTTCTTTTAGTTCTTACACATACAAAGTTGCAGTTTAAAGAATTGATTTTTCACTAAATTGACACACAGGCTTGTAGATGTTTTGAATGGTTTGTTTGTCAATGTGTGATTTATGTTAACTCGCAATTGTTTTTTGTTTGTTGTCATGTGACATGTATACTGCCTAATCTTGGCCAGGATGCTCTTGTAAAAGAGATTTTTAATCTCAATGTGTCTTTCCTGGTAAAATAAAAGTTTTAATAATAATAATAATAATGTTTTTATGGCTAGATATATTTTAAAGAATTAATCACTTTAAAACATTATAAGGGACTAGAAAGTGATATAAATAACCAACAACATGGATCATAACTCATTTTATGCTAATGCCAGTGTTAATGCAATTTGTAGTTTGATTATGAAGTGAGAATTATTTTTACCACAATAAAGTATTAGAGAGAAGTAAAGACTTGAAAGTTATAATTAAAATATGGATATGGAAATATGGAAGTTATAATTAAAAATAGTTTAAACAATCAAATAAGTAAAAAACTATTAACAATTAAACTATTTAAAATAACTAAATAAATAAAGTGTGAGAAAAATACAGGCAGTGAAGAATTATTAGGCAAATGAGTATTTTGACCACATCATCCTCTTTATGCATGTTGTCTTACTCCAAAGCTGTATTGCCTCGAAAGCCTACTACCAATTAAGCATATTAGGTGATGTGCATCTCTGTAATGAGAAGGGGTGTGGTCTAATGACATCAACACCCTATATCAGGTGTGCATAATTATTAGGCAACTTCCTTTCCTTTGGCAAAATGGGTCAAAAGAAGGACTTGACAGGCTCCGAAAAGTCAAAAATAGTGAGATATCTTGCAGAGGGATGCAGCACTCTTAAATTGCCAAGCTTCTGAAGCGTGATCATCGAACAATCAAGCGTTTTATTCAAAATAGTCAACAGGGTCACAAGAAACATGTGGAAAAACCAAGCCGAAAAATAACTGCCCATAAACTGAGAAAAGTCAAGCGTGCAGCTGCCAAGATGCCACTTGCCACCAGTTTTGCCATATTTCAGAGCTGCAACATCACTGGAGTGCCCAAAAGCACAAGGTGTGCAATACTCAGAGACATGGCCAAGGTAAGAAAGGCTGAAAAACGACCACCACTAAACAAGACACACAAGCTGAAACGTCAAGACTGGGCCAAGAAATATCTCAAGACTGATTTTTCTAAGGTTTTATGGACTGATGAAATGAGACTGAGTCTTGATGGGCCCGTGGCTGGATCGGTAAAGGGCAAAGAGCTCCAGTCCGACTCAGATGCCAGCAAGGTGGAGGTGCAGTACTGGTTTGGGCTGGTATCATCAAAGATGAGCTTGTGGGGCCTTTTCGGGTTGAGGATGGAGTCAAGCTCAACTCCCAGTCCTACTGCCAGTTTCTGGAAGACACCTTCAAGCAGTGGTACAGGAAGAAGTCTGCATCCTTCAAGAAAAACATGATTTTCATGCAGGACAATGCTCCATCACACGCGTCCAAGTACTCCACAGCTTGGCTGGCAAGAAAGGGTCTAAAAGAAGAAAAACAAATTGACATGGCCTCCTTGTTCGCCTAATCTGAACCTCATAGAGAACCTGTGGTCCATCATCAAATGTGAGATTTACAAGGAGGGAAAACAGTACACCTCTCTGAACAGTGTCTGGGAGGCTGTGGTTGCTGCTGCATGCAATGTTGATGGTGAACAGATCAAAACACTGACAGAATCCATGGATGGCAGGCTTTTGAGTGTCCTTGCAAAGAAAGGTGGCTATATTGGTCACTGATTTGTTTTTGTTTTGTTTTTGAATGTCAGAAATGTATATTTGTGAATGTTGAGATGTTATATTGGTTTCACTGGTGAAAATAAATAATTGAAATGGGTATATATTTGTTTTTTGTTAAGCTGCCTAATATTTATGCACAGTAATAGTCACCTGCACACACAGATATCCTCCTAAAATAGCTAAAACTAAAAACAAACTAAAAACTACTTCCAAAAATATTCAGCTTTGATATTAATGAGTTTTTTGGTTTCATTGAGAACATGGTTGTTGTTCAATAATAAAATTAATCCTCAAAAATACAACTTGCCTAATAATTCTGCACTCCCTGTATAGTGTCTGAAGCCTTATATTATAATATATTTATAGTTTATCATTATAAATATACATATATAAATAATTTCATTAATGCATTAAAATGCTTTCTACATGTTCCTAAACTAGTGCAGTGGGTAGCACAATCGCCTCACAGCAAGAAGGTCGCTGGTTCGAGCCCCGGCTGGGTCAGTTGTCATTTCAGTGTGGAGTTTCTCCCTGTGTTTGCGTGGTTTCCTCTGGGTGCTCCGGTTTCCCCCACAAGTCCAAAGACGTGGTAGGTGAATTGGGTAAGCTAAATTGTCCGTAGTGTATGTGTGTGAATGAGTGTGCATGGATGTTTCCCAGTGATGGGTTGCAGCTGAAAGGGCATCCGCTGTGTAAAACATATGCTGGATAAGTTGGCGGTTCATTCCGCTGTGGCGACCCCAGAATAATAAATGGACTAAGCCGAAAAGAAAATGAATGAATGTTCCTAAACTATTAGAATTATGACAAAGATATCTAATATACAATTAATACAAATATTATATCATTGAAGTACAAATTTAAGTACAAATTAAGTCTGGATTTAATTTCTTTAGTGTTTTTATTATATATTAAAATAAATAATTTCTGATACATTTGTGTTAATATCTACATTTTTAAAATCATTATAAAATATTAAATTAAACTCATAACTTGGAGCAGAATTTATTTACACAACAATTACGAACTATAAATAAGTATAAAATGACAAAAATTATAGATTTAGATATAAAGATTATTACAAAGCGAATTTAAGACAACATTAATAAGTGTGTAAACCGTTAAATAAACGTTTACCTCTGAGGTTAAAAAGCTGTGTTCGAACTGTTCGTACAACTGTGGAAAGAACCATTTATAGCGTCGTAAATGTTCGGTTTTCCCTTTACAGTGTACTGATAACTAAGTTGTGTTTCGTTGACTCCCAAATAAACGACACAACTGTGAAAACTTAAACGCTTAACAAGCTCTTACCGTACCATTCATAGAAAGTCACATTTCGCGGTTTTTGCTTTGCGTTTGAGCCTCCTCAGCTTCCGTCTCCGTTCTGGCCATAATCATGGCGGCTGTCACTCTGATTTGCCGCCCTGTGGGTGTCCTTCCTAAGCTTTCAGGTGAGTTCGCTGTTACATTACTTTACAATACACTCGCTTTTACTGTACATTAACGCTGTTATGGCTGAAGCTGTCAATACGATGATTAATACAGCCATCAGGTGATGTTTGAGGAAATCGTTGTCTTATGTTTTGTGACCCCGACTGAAGACAACAGGCCTCAATTGTAACGTTACACGAATACTCATGTATTAGTATAAATGTGTTATTATGACATTTAAAATAACAAACGAAAGGGATTTTACTGCAAGACTGTTTTTAAAAAATATTTAACCAATAAGTTGCATGCAACGTAATGTAATACAATCCGAGGAAATGTTTCAAAACAGTAAGTTCACTTTCTAGTTATTGGGGTAAAGTTGGCTTTATATTCGCACATTCTCATTAATGTTAGTATGACCGTGTCACTGTTCAAAATTGAATATAAAATCATCTTTATTTGAGATAAAAAACACTGGTTTTATATTTGCACATTCGTTCATTTTTGAACATTGCCACGGTCCCTATGTTGTTTTGAAATAGTCGGTCTGAAATCGCATGCAAGTAGACTTCACAACATTATTAGCACTATTTAATTGACTGCGAACAATGTTGTACGTTGGTGGTCATTGCTAATATGATTTCTCTGTTTAAAATTTCCAAATAATACTTTTCTGGAGTTATATTATTGAGTGTGCGAGTATAAAACCAACGTTACCCCAATTTTCTAGCTAGCATCACAGAACAGAAGTCCATAAGATGCACAAGGGGCTTCTTAAGTTAACTTTAAAAACTCTGCAACATTTAAAATAAATATATACAATATATTTTTTTAGTATAAACTCGGCATTTGATATGTAAAATAATGTGTGCATAATGACAATTAATACATTTAATCATATAACCTCTTTATATGATACATAAAATAGTGTGTGTATGTGGGTGTGTATACATCATTTTATATATTAGGGCTGGGCGATCTGGCCTAAAATCAAAATCATGATTAATTGAACATTTTAACTCTTACGATTAATTTTTTTTTTTAGTCCTCACCGTTCACCGACAGGTTTTGTACAGTAATATGCTCACATATTACAAGTCAGAGGTTTTTGAATGAAGGGTGCATTACTTGATTTTAAAATAATTGAAGGAAGCACACACTACCTACTGCCTATGATTATTTATTGAGCATCAATGTTGAACAACTAAAATTAAAACATACGCTGCCAAAATTAACCCTTTTTTCTTCTTTATTATTTTTATATTAATAACTTCAGGCTTGGCCTCAGCCATAGCGAGGGGTATGTGACTGCGTGAAGGATGTGCTGGACCAAATGTGTGCGCGCTTGATACAGAAGTATAAACAGAGTGGGGTCATGTGACTCCACACACCGTAGAGAAATTAATTGAAAAAATTACCTGGAAAAATCAGATCGATTATAGTTTTTGAATTCCGATTTCGGTTACTTTTTCGATTAATCGCCCAGCCCTATTATATATTAAATGCAGAGTTTATAAAAAATTCAGTTGGATCTCATATAACAAAAAAATTTTCAATGTTTTTTTATTTATTACATATTTTATTTATTAAGTTAAAGTAACTTAAAGCATATGTTGCCATAGCTTAATTGTGATGCTATGAAAATACTATTTCAACATGTACCCGACCAAATATTTGGCTAAATAAATATTTCCGGAAACAAAAGTTTAATTTATTTAATAATCACTTCAATTTCAGCGAAAAGGGAATAAAAAAAAGAAGTTTGCACACATTTAATCACACATTAAACCATTTTATATGAATTTACTCTTACTGTTTTGAGGTCAATACTTATGTTTTGTTGATTTCTTAGTCTTTCCGCAGTCGAGGCACATATTTAGCAATAAATTGGCAATTTTTTTTTTGAATCCACAATTTCAGTCTGAAATGCTTTATTTTAGGTACCTGTTCTCCAGTGTTGCTGGCAGCAGCTCCTGTGACAGTACAGCAGAGGAAGATCCATCATGCCGTGGTGCCCCGTGGAAAAGGAGGCCGCTCATCCTCAAGTGGACTCGCTGCCACTGTTTTTGGAGCCACTGGCTTTCTTGGCCGATATGTAGTCAACCGTCTTGGTTAGTCATCGCCAAAACCAGAATGAGCATCATTCACTTACAAGCAGTGGTGTAAAGTAACAAATGACAAAAATGCTCAAATTACTGTAATTGAGTAGTTTTTCTCAGGAATTGTAAATGATTTAAAAATGTGTACTTTTACTTTCACCTGAGCACATTTTTAGTGCTGTTTAGGTCACTATTTTCCTTCTCCTGCTACTTTATTTTTTACTTATATTTTCTTATATTTGATAGGCTAAGTAGATTAATAAGTCCTATCATCCCCATCCAATCAAATGCGCATAGAAAAATCGCATCATACAGAACAACCTCAAGACACGGCCAACATGTACAGCATTAAATGTGTCCAAGAAGACACTATATCATTACACACAATTCCAGAGAGACTTTAGATGATGATGTAGATAAATATGTCAACTCTACACTCCCTAACAAAAGTCTTGCCATAGATCCCAGTTGTAAGAGCAACAAATAATAACTTCTAGTTGATCATTTGGAAAAGTGGGAGACGGTAGATTTTTTTTTAGATGAATCATCTGTTTAACTGCATCCCAATCATCACAAATACTGCAGAAGACCTATTAGAACCTGCATGGACCCAAGATTCTCATAGAAATCAGTCAAGTTGGGTAAAGGAAAAATCATGGTTTGGGGTTACATTCAGTATGGGGTGTGCGAGAGCTCTGCAGAGTGGATGGCAACATCAACAGCCTGAGGTATCAAGACATTTGTGCTGCCCATTACATTACAAACCACAGGAGCGGGCAAGTTCTTCAGCAGGATAGTGTTCCTTCTCATGCTTCAGCCTCCACGTCAAAGTTCCGGAAAGCAAAGAAGGTCAAGGTGCATTATTGAGCATGTCTGGGGTAAAATGAAGGAGGAGGCATTGAAGATGAATCCAAAGAATCTTGATGAACTCTGGGAGTCCTGCAGGAAAGCTTTCTTTGCCATTCCAGATGACTTTATCAATAAGTTATTTGAGTCATTGCAGAGATGTATGGATGCAGTCCTCCAAGCTCATGGGAGTCAAACACAATATTAATTCTTTTTCCACAGCACCATGATTTTATATTCTGTATATACTGTAAATTATTTTTGTTAAGTGACAAGACTTTTGTCTAAGCAAAGTCAGACCTTACTGTCCTAATTAAATAATTAGAAATCAAGGCATAATTATATTTTATTTTGGTAAAATAAGCATAATCTAGAGGCCTTTGCCTTTCATATAAGCCACTTCTGATACCAAATGATCAACTAGAAGTCAAGTTATTATTGGTTGTTCCTAAAACTTGGATGGGTGACAAGACTTTTGTCATGTAGTGTATGAGATCTGAAATCACCAAATGGCCTCAAACAATCACTAAATTCCCTACAGAATGTTAAGTTTTTACACACACATATGCACAAATAGCATGTTAACGCGCCAGCCTTTCACATCTTCCTACTCTTGAGAACTTTGAAATTGGCTACTATTTTCTCATACTTTGAGTAATATTTACAACAGATACTTTTACTCGCACTACTTTTTGGGCAAGTAATGGTACTTTTACTTGAGTATAACTTTTCAGTACTCTTTCTGCCATTGTACTATTGGTGTTTCCATTAATTTAAAAATGTGGGTTTGTTTTAGGACGTATGGGTTCCCAGGTTGTGATCCCTTACCGATGTGACCAGTATGATCTCATGTACCTCAGACCTATGGGCGATTTGGGACAAATCATCTTTATGGTGAGTGTACCCAATATAGTGTGTGTTATATAAGAGAACAGAAATGAAAGTGAACTACATGAATAAAATATTTTTTGGTGCTTTTTTTTCAAGGAATGGGATGCAAGAAACAAGGAATCAATCCAAAGAGCAATCTCTCACTCCAACGTGGTCATCAACCTTGTCGGAAGAGAATGGGAGACCAGGTACTGGAATATCAGCTTCATGATTTCGGAGGGAAAAAATTGAATTGCGAATAAAAAAAAATGTGGTTTAATCATGCTCCTGGAAAAAAAATGTTTGACCTCATTGGAAATTAAAGGGAAAGGAATTGTAGCTAGTGAAAGTGATTTGTGCTGTGCTAAAAAAAAAATTGAACCTTGCCGAAAACTAATTTGTGAGATATTCAAATTTGAACTCAACTTTTTGAACAGTTTTAGAGTAAGTTTTAGTTATTAAATGGCATTTTTCATAACAATGAACAACAAACCTCTATAACTTTTTTTTTAAATGTAATCTTTATTAAGAATAATTTGCCATTTGCCTGTAAAATAAGACCAAATCAGATCAAACTTGTTTCAAAGTATTCAATGTTTATTACCATTTAAGTTATTACCATTTAAGTTTAAACTTTTCCTTTTTCAGGTTTTTGCTAAGAAAGTGGTAATAAAGATTGCATAAATATAATTTGGTACCATGAATTGCCCTAAAAACAGATATTAATAAAATGGATATTAATAAATATTCAGTAAACTAACAGGACATTCTACATATTTAGTCATCTGGTGTAGTACATTAGTCTAATTGAAATAATAAAAGAATATTCTGTAATGTAGCAGCTCATTTTCATTTAAAGCCACAGGCTATAAAAACAGCTACACTCTACTCAGACACCAAAATGGGCAAAATCTGGAGGCTATAAAAAATAATCTGATGGGTATTTTGTAGGGTTGGGCGATCTTGACCAATTTAGCATCGTACAATGTCTAATGTGAAACATCGCGATAGACAATGGCATCGTCTTCATAGGCGGAGGTGATTAATTATTTATGAATAATTAATTAATTCATAACGAATTAAATATTTGTAGCCTACCGTTTCATCCACCACCGCGGTGGATGGCAGAGGGGTGTCGCGGACGAAAGTGAGCGGCGAGGGGGTGTCGCGGACGAAAGTGAAGAGGGTTGGGGAGTCACGGAAGAAAGTGAAAATGAACAGCGGACAGAGGAGGAGGGCGGGTGAGGAGGGAGATCGGTAAAATGAGGTGCCTCATCCGGATCTGGCGTGTTCTGGCACACATTAAGCCCTGGATAGAAACAAGATTAATTAAATATCACGTTTAACAACTATAGTGAGACACAATCCAGTGATACATGCTTGATTAACTGTCCGACGTACACTGTTCTCTGGAGCTCAGACGAGCGCATGACAGTGTGTGTTGCTGTCTGTGTGTGTGTGTGTGGCTGTGTCTGTGTGGGTGTGGTCACGTGATGTGCGTTTTCAGTGGACAGAGGGCTGTTCAGAAATGCTAGATGAAACACCAGTGTGGACGTTGGATATTTTTGTTCTAAAATGCCATTTTAAAACTACGCTGTATTAGTGTAAAGGGGCCTGAGTGTGTATTTTTCACGAGCAGGTTTGCGACGGGGGCGAGGCGGAGGATCGGCATGCCGGCTCAGCATCGTGATGTCTATCGGGCATCGGCGATGGACGATGGCATAGTCTATCGGCCCAACCCTAGTATTTTGAGCTGAAACTTTACAGACACATTCCGGAGACCTTAGATCTTGTAAAAGGGCAAAAATAGGTGCCCTTTAAATGTAACAAAATCTTAACTTCAAAACTTTGATGTGATTTGCAGATATGTTCAAATAGATTATTTCTATAATTCACACTGCCTATCCCCCCCCCCCCCCCTTTTTTTTTTTAAAGCAACTACAAGTTCGAAGATGTGTTCGTCTCCATCCCTCAGCAGATCGCGAGGGCAACTCGTGAAGCTGGAATTAAAAAGTTCATCCATATGTCGCACCTTAACGCAGACATCCGCAGCCCCTCCAAGTATCTAAGAAATAAGGTAATGATAACATCCCTACATGAAAACCAAGTGCGTAGTTAATAATTGTTCCCAATTAAGAAAATAAAAACGTGAAAGAAGAAATGTCATCCAATTTTAAAAACTGTACCTCAACAATAAATTCTAGTTCCTTTACTGACTAAATCTAGGTTGAAATTAATTAAAAATAATTTTTGTTAAAAATTAATTTTAACCAACAGCCAAATAATCATTCTAAGGGAATGTTCATCCAAAAGTTCCAAAATATTTAATTTTATCACTCATGATTTAAGTGACATTTTACCTTAGTGCATTAAAGAGGATTTTTATTGAAATTTTTAAACACGATGACAATGGTCTAATCTTGGGTTTTGCGATGTAATCAAGGTGAATTTCATGTGCATCTTGTCAGTAAAGCCATTTCTAGTGAAGTTCTAGCATGTGCGTTTAGATGAAGCAGAGTTTAAAGGTGCAGTATGTATGTTTGACACCCAGTGGTTGAACTAGGTATTGCTTACCTGCTTCAAAACAAATAAAAGCGCAGGTTGCCAGATTGACGACACTGCCGATCCTAAAGGCTGATTTAAATCGTGTTCTGAATCAAAACAACGGCCTAATTTCCAAATAAACAGAAGAGTGTTCCTTTAAGGGAGATTATTGCACTTTTTTTTTTTTTTTCTATCATAATGAGTAATGATGTGTTGGGTCTTGCAGGCAGTAGGCGAGGAGGCGGTGAGAAACGAGTTCCCTGATGCCATCATTATGAAACCCTCTGAGCTCTTTGGAAGAGAGGACCGGTTCTTAAACCACTTTGCTAGTAAGTGTCTTGAAAACAGTTATTCCTCTTAACAACTTTAAATTTTGTGGTGTGTTGTTTCTGAAAATAAAAATAGCATTTAGTAAAGCTTAAGGGGAAATTTCACACACAGAAATAAAATAATTTCTATCAAAGTGTCGAACAGTCTTAAACACTATATTTATCAACAAAGGCCCTATTTACATTTTTGTTTAAGGGTTTTTTTAGGTGCTATTTACACTTGTGCATTTGTGTTTCAAAACATAAGTTTTGTTAAGGTTAGGCCTGGAGTTTACATTACCCTGACATCTTCGACCCATTAAAAATGTAACATTTTCTAAACTCTAAAGACCCTGATTTAAAAATGCTGGTCTTCAGTTTCAATATAGATGGACTGAAATGCAAATTGTAACAAGTAGATTGCAAGTATGAATGATATATGCACAAACGTGAATGGTCATGTTTCAGGTGTATTGCATGTTGTGGATGGATGACAAGCCATTTAAAATTGTGCCAACTAAGTGAAATTTAAAAGCATAATTGTTCAGTAAAATGCAATTAAAATGTCTTTTAAATTTGTTTATATTTCTTTGCACAGTAAGTTTGCATAACGTCAATATAAAATATTGCATTTAAAGTGCTATTTCAGCCAAAACTGAAAATTCTCGCCCACCACTTGTTCCAAACCTCTTTGAGTTTTTTTTCTTGAGTTAAAAATAAGATATTTTAAAGAATGATGGAAGTCAATAGCCATTGACATACTTTGAGCATAATATACTTTTTCTTCTGCTATGGATGTCAGTGGTTTTTTAATTTTCAATCATTCTTCAAAATATATTAAAAATGTATTTTTACGTGTTCAACAAAAGAAAGATCCTTTTAGCAAAGTTTTCTTGACATTTGAAGTTCAATTAAATTCATGTTTATTTATGTAGCGCTTTTGTGTCAAAGCAGCTTAACAGAGAATTTCTGATAAATTGTGTCAGTCCAGTTTTCAGAGTTCAGTTTAGTTCTGTTCAGTGTAGTTTAATTTTAAAAGTCCAACCACTAAAGAGCAAATCCATTGATGCGCAGCTCCACAAGTCCCGAATCATGCAAGCCAGTGGCAAGGAATAAACTTCACCAATTGACGAAAGTAAAAAAAAAAAACCCGGAGAGAAACCAGGCTCAGTTTGGCACGTCCATTTCTCCTCTGGCCAAACTTCTTGTGCAGAGCTGCAGTCTAGGTGCCTGAGGCTGGAGAATGCTGGACGTCCATCGTGGAGAAGCTGCAAGTGTTCACCACCAGGTGTCCACAGGAATAATGCGGAGACTCATCTGTCGCTGGGGTCTTTCACAAATAGGCACAGCCTGGTCCAGGATTATGGAGACCTCGGGATAAGGAAAAACAGACTAACATAAGCGTAGATGCCGTTCAAATTATAATGTCTTTTATGAAGTATTCTCTGATGCGGTTGCCCTAATTAATGCAACCTTACAATCTTTAGAGGATTTGGATTTCAAAAGCATTTGTGTTTTATGTGTATGCTAATAGAAAGATATATGTCTTTAATCTAGTTTTAGACTGACAGTGTGTCTGCCTCCCGAACTGTGCTAGGAAGGCTGTTACAGAGTTTAGGTGCCAGATATGAGAAAGATCTACCACCTACAGTTAATTTTGATATTCTGGGAGTAATCAATTGTCCAGAATTAATTGAGCTTTGTGGACGTGAGGGGCAGTAATACACCAAGACTGCCTCAAATACTGGAGCTAAGCCGTTCAGTATCAACATTGAATTTTTTTAATAAATTATTATTTTTTTTAAATTAAGTTTAAGTTTTCACAGATCACAAAATTGTATTGTTGACACCAAACTCAGAGTTTGTGTGTGTGTCTATTAATTTATTAATTTGTATTTTTTTTTTATACATAGACATGCGCTGGTTTGGCACAGCTGTACCTCTAATTGCAATGGGCAAGAAGACAGTCAAGCAGCCTGTTCATGTAAGTATTAATCAATCTAAAAACACAAGCAAATCTTACAGTTAATATTTCTGATAATTTATTATTCCATGTTGTTATTATTATTCCCCTTTACTTTTGAAGGTGGTAGATGTGGCCAAAGCCATCCTTAATGCTATCCAGGACCCTGAAGCTAATGGGAAAACCTATGCACTAGTTGGGTAAGAACTGCCTTAGTCATCTAAAGGCCCTTTCATTAATTGAAAAATCGCTAATTTATTGAGTCTGAAAATATGAATCTCTTGCTCAACAGGCCCAATCGGTATCTACTTCATGATTTGGTTGAATATTTATACTCCGTGGCCCACAGGCCATTTTTGCCATACCCTTTGCCTCGCCCTCTCTATCAGTAAGCATGTCCTTAATATCAACTCAAAACTTAATGTAATCGTTTATTTAGCTATTCATTCATTCCCTTTGTGTTGTCTGGTTTTAGCCTCGTCGCAAGGTTTTTTGAGATGAACCCTTTCGAGCCCTGGACAACCCGTGATAAAGTCGACCGGGTATGTGTATATTACAATGTCATAACAGATTAAGTGCGCTGTTGATTAATATTTGGCATAATTAATAGAAGGGGTGGCTCAATGGTTAGCACTGTCGCCTCACAGCAAGGAGGTTGCTGGTTCGATTACTGGCTGGGAAAGTTGTCATTTCTGTGTGGAGACAAGTGCTATAAGTGCATTGAATAAAATAAAGTGGCCGTAGTGTATGAATGTAAGAGTGTATGGGTGTTTCCCAGTACTGGGTTGCGGCTGGAAGGGCATCCACTGTGTAAAACATATGCCAGGATAGTTGGCTGCGGCGACCCCTGATAAATAAGGGACTAAGCCGAAGGAAAATGAATGAATAAAGAGTCTTGGCATAATAGATCATGTGACTTGGTTGGAGTAACAATGCTGAAAATTAAGCTTTGTCATGAATAAATTTGAACATGAATATTAAAATTTATTTATCGAAATCATTATGCCTAGTTGCACACATCGGACTTGAAGTACCCTGACCTCCCGGGACTAGAGGATTTGGGCATCACGCCTGCTTCTATCGAGCAGAAGGCCATTGAAACCTTGCGCCGCCATCGTCGTCAACGATTCTTTGAAGCAGCGGTTGGAGAGACTAAGTCCTCCAAAACAGTCAACTTTTAAACAAGAAGTGGTCGCTCTTGTGTCCAGTATGCTCTCTGCTGGTCCTCACGTTGTCTAGATTTACTTTTTGCTGTACATAAATAAAAATATTCAACCTGTACTTTTGCTGTATGCTTTTTTTTCATGGCTGAGTTTTATTCAGTTGGGTTTTTGAAAAGAATTTTAAAGAACTTTTATGAAAATTTCACCAATTTAATCTAAATATTCAATGTTTTTTTTTGGGGGGGGGGGTTCACAATCAGGAGGGGAAGGGGGGTGTCTCTCCACACCATCACCAGTGTGCAGCATTCACTTGGATCATGCGACAGCAGCCACAGGACAGCGGAGCCAGCACCCTCAACACACACTAGCTATAGGTGGAGTTGAGAGACAGTGATCGAGCCAATTCGTTGGATGGGGATGATTGGAAGGCCATGATGGGCCAATGGAGGGAATTAAGCCAATACACTGAGGTTACACTCCTACTTTTTAGGTGAGGTACCATGAGATTTTTAATGACCACAGAGAGTCAGTACCTCGGTTTAACGGCGGCGCCCACTGGCAGTATAGCGTTCCTTTCACTATATTAGGGGATAAGGACTCACACAGACCACAGGTTGAGCGCCCCCTGCTGGTCTCAATAACCATTTCCAACAGCAACCCAGTTTTCCCCATGTGGTCTCCCATTCAGGTACTTCATTGAGTAACCGGTTTTGGGTTGCAGAGTGATATAGCTGTGGCAATAGTGATAACATGAATGTTAATTGTTAGGTGTTGGGTTCTGCTATGAAATATATTTGTTAATTATATTTCATTGAGGTATCTGAGAACCGGGGGTGTTTGTGGTGTTAGTAACTGTAAGCTACCATGGACCGGGTTTCAGACAGCGGCGCCGATCGAATACTATATGAGAGATGACGACGGTTTTTTTTTTTTTTGGCAAGGTTTTTTTTTTTTTTTAGCTCCGCTCTCTTTTGGAAAGAGTGGTGGGAGCACAATCTCATTTGAATTTAAAGCTACAGTCACCAAAATGGCACAATAAGGATCAAAGCCTAAAAGGAGCAGTTTAAAAGAGATATAAAATATTATATATGGGGTGTTTTGAGCTGAAACTTCACATACACACTCAGGGACATCAGACTTATTTACATCTTACATCAAGGGACATGATAACATAATCTTCTTTAAAATAAATAAACTTTTTGGATAGAAACATGGTCTATTTTCAATATTAAGAGACCAGCAGGTAAACACTCACTCTCCAATATGTCAACACCTGTTCAACAGCATGTTAAAGCATATATCTGGTCAGCTGTTCATTTCAGTACATTCAGGGTTGTAAACTCGGTCAATACATTTTTGGAAATGTCCTGACACATTTTGCCATTGCAAGAGTAAATTATTGTGAATTTATTAAAATCATGTTAAAATAATAATAATAATGCATTAGTATGTATCCATCTTTAAAAAAAAAAACAGGTAATACACTATCATTAATTTTATTTTGGTCACACTACATTAAGATTTCATTAGTTAATGTTTTACTAACATGAATTATGAACAGTACTTTACAGCAGTTATTAATCAAAGTTCAACATTAAAAGCAGAATTCATGCTTGTTAACGTTAGTTAATGCACTGAGTTAACATGAACAAACAATGAACAACTGTAATATTATAAACAATAACCTCTTAAGATCCAGGCTGTTTTTTTACATGCATTTTTATTTCTCTTTGCTATTTGGGCTTATTGGAACCTAAGAATAAAACCCAAGTATCATCTTTTGATATGATGTACTTTTAGAGAAAAATTATGTCCATATATGTGGACTCGTGGTCCGAATTTCCATAAAACACAATAAAGTCATCTTCGTGTAATAGAATGAAAATCTCTTTATTTCTGCCTCGAACACGGCAGTTTTTTTCCTGACTGTTTTTTAATGCATTAATAACACATACACACATATTTTTTTGAACATGTTTCGACTCAGTAAAAACAACATTTTTGCCCATTTTGGACAGTTAAAATAGTGTTTGGGACGTTTCATATGGTGCAAAACAGTTGCAGGATGACACTGTATGTCTGTAACAAAATATAAAATATAAAACATAAGAGCTAAAATGTGCTGTTCATGTATGTGGCCCTAGGAGGTTAAAAACCATTAATAAATACTGTAGTAGATGTATTGTATATTGTTTGTACATTTTTGTTACTAAACGCAACATTAACTAACACAACCTTATTGTAAAGTGTTACCATTTATTTCTCTGCAGGAACTTTGACTTCATCTTACAAAATAAGCAATTGCTTTAACCACTCCCTTATTTTATATCAGACGCTTCTTAAGTAAAGTGAACACCTTTGTTGACAGACAACTTCATTGAAAGACAACTGTGTAATTCATAAAGATTTGTCCTATTAATCACGACGGCAAGGATCTTTACTGAAAATGAGAATCGGTGCAAGAGTCAGTGTGTTAGTTATTGGTATCATAATTTACAGTTTTGTGTACTTGTCATTTATCAGACCAGATCAAAGCAATGAAAGCAGGTCAAAAAAAACAGAAGATCTGGAAGTTCTTCAAAGACTGACGAGAATAGAAGATCAGGTTCAAAAAATAGGTGAGTTTATATTTTAAGAAATTTATCAGAGACTGACAAAACATTTTAATATTTGTGATCAACAGTTGTGGACTATTTTTTTCAGCTAAATTCATAAAAGTTGATGAGGCTGTCGTAAAGCAGAAAGATACAAAGAAAACTGAGGTGAAGAAGTTGTATCCGAAGTCAGCTCTTTTTAAGACATGGGGAGCCGAACTGACAGAGGAGGAACAGATGGAAGCAGAGAAACAGTTTCAGGAGTTTGGATACAATGTTTTCCTCAGTAACAGATTACCATTGAACAGAACAATCCCTGATACTCGAGACCCCAGGTAACTGTTTTACAGTTTTTCTCAGTCGCTTTGGTGCATTTCTCACAACACTATTTACATTTGCACAACAGTTCATGCATTTCTCAAAAGAATTAGTCATTTGTGCACATCATAGTAGCAGTTTCTCATTCCTTTCAACAAATTACGAATGCTTTTGGACATGCATCAATTGCTTTTATACAACTCTCTGCTGTTTATAACATTATCATTTGCTTACGTCATGTCAGTCAAAATTAACTAAACTTGGGGATGCTGAATAGTCATTCCATATAAAACTAATAGTCCTCATTTCATTACTTGAGCCATTACATACATAAATGTTAAGCTAGCGGTCAAAATCTGTCAAGCAAAATTTATTTTAAAGATGTTAAATCTTTTTTTCCTGAAAATGTCTCCTAATTTGAACAATTTGATAAATGATTTACAGACCTGTGTATGTTGTAGGTTCAGTTCCAATATGTACTGCAATATTGTTTACAGTTGTGCACGGCTCTACCCAAAGGGAGTTTTTGTTTGTTGTAAATAAGGGTGTATTTATTCTTTTGCACAATGCTGTGAATAAATTTGAATTGCAAAGAGCAAATGCAGTAAAAATGTGAAACATACATATTCAGTGTCTTGTACTCAGATACCTCACTAAATGCAGTGATGTCTAACTTTACTGTAGTTTTCAAATGGCTGCTAATAGTATATAGTGCTGTCTTCAGCATTTTCAGGACGTGTCACCAAAATCTGACTTTTTGCATTGGAAAAAATGTACAGAGTAAACTGCCATAATGAAAACATGACAAAGCCATTTGACTATCTTGTTCATAAACAATGCTGTCAGGACTTTTCATCTTGATGACACTGACACTTTCATTAACATGATTACTTGCTTTTGAGGAATGAGCTCTCCATTTTAAGCAAGTGACACGCTTTTGCAGGTTCTCCACTAGGTTTTGCAGTTTGCACTAATTGTTTTAAGAAGTGCATTAACTGTTGTGCAAATGTAAATAGTGTTGTGAGAAATGCACCAAAGCCACTGAGAAAAACTGTAACAACATTAACTTAGCTTAAAATGTTATTGAATATTGAAACCCATTTGCGCCACGAGATTTAAAGTTATGTAATTGTGACTTTTCATCTGACAATTCATTTTTCCCCCAGCAATTATTTTATGAATTTAGAGAAAGGACTGTAAAAATTTAATTACAAAAAGCCATGACAACATATATTTTTTGTTACTTTTACTTAATTTAATAAAATTACAAAGTTAAACAAATATGTTTAGTCAGTTTGACTGATTTAAGATGACTAATTGTGAGCTTAAAAAGTATGAACTGTGAAATGTACAACTGCTCAAATGACCAGTTCATTATTTGTATTTATTTTGAAAACGTTAGCAGTTTTCCATGTCATATAACCCTTTAGACATTTTATGCTGACAGGGTTTAGTGTAAATTAGTTACAAAGTAACTAGTTGCTGTAATTAAATTACTTTTCTGCTGAAAAAAGTAAATTAAGGGATTACTACTTTTAGTGTTTCTGCAATTCATTCATTCATTTTCCTTCTGCTTAGTCCCTTTAGTCATCAGGGGTTGCCACAGCGGAATGAACCACCAACTTATCCAGCACATGTTTTACACAGCGGATGCCCTTCAAGCCGCAACCCAGTACTGGGAAACACCCACACACACTCACTCACACACATACACAAACAATTTAGTTTACCCAATTCACCTATAGCATTTGGACTGTGGCAACCGGAGCACCCAGAGGAAACCCATGCGAACACGGGGAGAACATGCAAACTCCAAAATGAAATGCCAGCTGACCCAGCTGGGACTTGAACCAGCAACCCTTTTACTTATGAGGCGACAGTGCTAACCAGTTTTGTATAAATCAATTCAGAGAAGCAGAGTAATTTATGTTTTGCAGAATTATTCTAATTTTCAACTAAAGAATGACTCTTTCATCACAACAACTTAGTTTAATTAGGAAAAAAAATATTAATTAAGAAATTAGTTCACAACAATGTAAGGTATAAATTCAGAGCAGCAAAGTAATAGTATATACATACCATTTTTCAACTAAATAACATTTATTTGTCCGACAACTGCATATGGTTAAGAAACAAATACATTTAAATTTATGCCATGTCTATGCCAATTTAATTCAATGAAATATAGTGTCATTACTTTGAAACGTTTTGTGTTTTGATACATTTGTGGTTTACATTTTAAGTGTTAAAAATTAAAAAGGTCTTGTTTAACGCAGATTTATAGAATTAAGAGTATGAGTTCTATTGTATATGCATTGAGAATTATGTGGGTTAGTGTTAAGTAATTCATTGATTTATTGAGTAACTATAGTTACTTTTCATACAAAGTAATTAGTAAGGTAATTTGGATACAATTGTAATGATGTTATTAATCATTTTTTAAAGTAACTTACCCAACATTGTATGCTGATTATGTGCCGAAAGTCAATATTGATCAGTATCAATTTACTTAAAAATATGTGGGAACATAAATGTTTTTTAAAACAATGTATATTTGCAGATGTGCTCTGAAGATCTACCCTAAGGACTTGCCAAGCATTAGTGTGATTCTGATTTATTTAAATGAGGCTCTGTCAGTCATTAAAAGAGCCATTCAGAGCATCATTGATAAAACTCCGGCTCATCTGCTAAAGGAGATTGTCCTGGTTGACGACAACAGCTCCAATGGTTTGTTTTACACTAAATGATATTTTTTATTTATTTAAGCAGTAAAATTAAGATACTAAAGTTTCAGATAATATATTTACAACTGCATTTTTAGTTTTCTTTAAATAGTTTTGTCATGTCCCAGGAGCTACGTTTTTTTGCAGTATTTGTTTTCGCGAATTCGCCATAGGCCGCTATGTACGCTTTTTGAGAACTCAAATTTCTCTCGCGTAAATCCACCAGAGAGCGCTGTCGACTAACTCACTGACTGACTGACTGACCAACCAACCGACCGATGCCCCCACACTCCCCCTTCTCTAAACTCAGCCAATATTATTTTTAAAAGCATCTATTGACCCGCCCACCCCCTTCCCTAAACCCAACTGCAGTGCTGTAAAAAGCGATCCAGAAAAAGAAAAGCCCCCTGATTTTTACCACGTGTTTAGATTTTACCACATTCTCACCCTGTTATTTACTTGTTTATTTTATTTTTTGGCTTCTGTTTTTGTCTTACCTGCTTTCTGGAACATTCTACACCAGACCTGAACCCCATCGTCACGGTCAACTCCGCTCTGCATCTAAAGTCCGCTAACATATGTGTCGAGCTAACCTGAAAACTGGTAACAGTTGGAAAGCCATCCAAATGCTGGAAAAGGTCAAATCGTTAGCGAGAAACGGATTGGCGTCAAACCGCCCCGTAGAGTTCGTTTGAAAGAAGCTATTTGAAAGCTTCGATTACAAATTTACTCTGGATTTTGTATTGCTATACTGTATGTTCACTACTTTGATTTCAAAAGTACATCAAATTGACATCTGCTGGCGTCAAAATGTTAGATGTCAATTAGATGTTCTTTTTACATCAAGTTAGTCAACTGACATAAAATCTATTTGCATTTTTGACATCAAGGTGCCTGCTGAGATTTATATTACATGTTTCTCGTTTCTTGCCAGAGGATCTGCAATTGCCTTTAGATGAATATATCAATCTAATTAATAAAAGCAAACCTGGATTAATCAAGGAAGTGCGACACAAAAGGCAGATGGGCCTCGCCAAGGCAAGAATGTCAGGCTGGGAAGCAGCCACAGGTCAGGTGGTTGCCATTCTGGATGCCCACATTGAAGTTCATAAAGAATGGTAACAGTATATATATATATTTTTTTTACTAAATGAACATTTGCTGGATAAACATAGCTTATGCCCTTCAGACTGTTTATTGGTTGCTGCTATGATGATCATTAATTAATGGTTTAGTTCTTTATGCGTCATACAATACAATGACTTGAGCAATAATTCACTAATTAACAATTTATTAGTGCAATTGTATTGTAGCTAAGTGTGTTAGCTAACCATTTGACTGCTTTGTAGGGCAGAGCCACTTCTTGCACGAATTAAAGCAGACCGGACAGTTGTGTTATCACCAGTGTTTGACAAAGTGCGTTTTGACACACTGGAGGTTATTAAGTATAATCCTGCTGCTCATGCGTTTGACTGGAAACTTTGGTGCATGTACGAGTCCTTCCGGCCAGAATGGTACCAACTCAAAGACCAATCAGAACCAGGGAAGTAAGTGGCACAACTGTTTCATCTTTGTGAGTAGTTTCACTGTTTGTAGTATTTTAAATACTCTTACAGTTTGACATTAAGAATTAAATGCTGTTTTTGCTCTGCCAAGAAAAATAATCCAAACAATGTCAAAAAAAAAATCAACCTTAACAAGTTTATGGCCAACAAGATGATGCTAATAAATGAATGTGTTTTTAAACAAATCATTTGAGTGACATTTGAGTTTTGTTTTAATAAATAGGCTTAAGATAATGATTCATAATTCAAGTAAAACATTCATTTTATTTCCTGAATTTTTAGGAGTCCTTCAGTCATGGGTATCCTTGTCGCTGATCGTCAGTTCCTGGGAGAAATTGGAGCTTTGGACGAAGGGATGACAATTTATGGTGGTGAAAATGTAGAACTGGGAATTCGTGTAAGTTATAAAGTAACTCCACAAAAATGCATATCATTTACATTATATTGCCAAAAGTTTTGAGACACATAATTAAATTCAGGTGGCTATGTGTGTATCAAGCACTTTGGCATTCAGATGCTTCTACAAACATTTGTGAAAGCTCTCCAGAGCTCAGTGAATTTAAACGTGGTACCTTAATAGGTTGCAGCCGTTCCAATGAGTCCATTTGTGAAAACTTCTATTAAATAATTCACGGTCAACTGTTTGGGGTATTATAATAAAGTGAAAGCAATTGGGAACGACAGCAATTCAGTCATGAAGTTGTAGTCCACATAAAATCACAAAGCAGGGCCAGTGCACAGAAGTCACCAACTTTCTGTAGAGTCGATAGTTACAAAGCTCCAAACTTCATGTGGTTTTCAGATTAGTTCAAGAACAGTAAGTAGAGTAGAGCGTCATGGAATGGGTTTCCATGGCCAGTCCTTGCATCACCAAGTGCAATGAACACATGGGATGCCGTGGTATAAACCCACTGAACTCTAGTGCAGTGGAAACATGTCCTCTGGAGTGACCAATCACGAACTCTCTCGCAATCCGATGGATGAGTCTGGGTTTGGTGGTTGCCAGGAGAATGGTCCTTCCCTGATTATGGTGTGTTGTTGTTTGTCAGGGGTTGACCTTGCCACTTAAGGTTGGTATCCACCATGTCATGGTCGGGCATTGGGCAGTTTATGTGAACTTGAGCATTTAATGCATTCCACAAGCCTTTTGTCTGGCTCACGATAGAGGAAGTTTTGGCCAATTTAGCTGAATGTAGAATTGCCATTGGTGGTCAGTGAAAGCGAAATCTTGTTCAACCATTAATCATAGCATGAAAACAAAATCTAAAGTGACGAATCTAAGCAAACAAGACAAGTCATGAGGGAACAATATAGATTATCAGACATATGAGCAAGATTAAATCAGACTGGCCTGCACAAAATCCTGACCTCAACCCAACTGAGCACCTTTGGATTGAATTAGAGAGGAGACCGCCATTTCATCCAACATCAGTGTCTGACCTCACAAATGTGCTTCTGTGCGTAAATATACTCCTAAACATTCCCAGAAAAGTTGAAGCTATAGGGTGGGCCAACTCAAAATAAACCATAGGGATTAAGATTGGAATGCCATTAAATGTCATGTGCATGTAAAGGCAGATGTGTCAAAACTTTAGGCAGAATAGTGCATGTGAAAAGTGCTTGAGTTTGATCAACTTCTATAAACTATCACTAAATCAGGTCTGGCTCTGTGGTGGGAGTGTTGAAGTGGTGCCTTGTTCAAAGATTGCGCACATTGAAAGAGCACATAAGCCTTATTCACCAGATCTCAGCAAACCCATGATTCGAAATGCACTGAGAGTGGCTGAAATCTGGATGGATGAATATAAATCCAATGTGAATATTGCCTGGAATCTGCCTCTGAAGGTAATATTAAACACTGCTTCAAGGTTAGCTTGAGATAAGATTAATATTAACAGCCTTGTTTATAACTATTTTATTTGCATTCTGATAAAACAATTGTTTCCTAAAGGATCATGGGATTGATATTGGTGATGTAACTGAAAGAAAACAGTTACGGGATAAACTCAAATGTAAACCCTTCAAATGGTATCTGGAAAATGTATATCCTCAGCTCGACAGATGGGACGGCATAATGGGTTATGGTGCGGTAAGCAACAAAGACACTCAGTCTTCTGATTAACACAAATTCCATGCAAAGCAGAGTTAATGTTTCCTTATTATACTCACTCATTCACTCACCTTTGGCTTCCCAATTATACTTTAGATGTATAACCTTTCATCTAGTTTGTAATTCCTTGATTAACAGCTCGTGATTCATGGGTGATTTTATGCTTTCTCTTTGTATGTAAAACCCTGATCTCTTCTCCAACATACTTTGATGATGACAAAGTTAATTCTATTGACATTTTTAGTAGTTTTAAACCATATATTGTCTCGGTTAGTCATGTAAATTACAGTACAATAACCGGTAATCTTTTCTGTTATTTTACAGATTTGTTTCTAAATATATACAGTAATATCTAATACAGTATATTGTTTCAAACTACTATAAATGCCAATAAATGTCACATTCAGATTTTTACATTAACAGTTGTCAGACAGACATCGAGGTCCAATAATACAATTAAAAAATGTAAATAAAGAGAAATTGTGAATGATGGGACATGGGCAGCTATTAATTAACGGATGTGAACATAAAAACTTATACTAAAAGTCGTCAGCAGTGAGTGTAGTGTAGTTTAACTCAAATGACTGCAATTAAATTCCCAGGAATTTATACTTTTATAAGGTGTAGTTTTTAAGAAAAAAAATTACTTTTACTTGAGTACAGTTTTAGTGCTGTAGCTGTACTTTTACTGCACTACTTTCTTTTAGCTTGTGGTCACTTACTTTTTATTGTTTTGTCTACAGAGATTGGCTATAATAGAGTAATCAGTCCCATGATTCATCCAGTTAAACTGTACATGGAAAAATTGCATTAGACAGATCAACCAACAAGGCGCAAAATCGTTACACACATTGACTGAGAAACTTTTAAGACTGCATATCAGTGATAAGATGATGACTGAAATCCTCAAATAGCCTTAAATGCACTACAGAATATTACGTTTTCAAACACATGCACAAATAGTATGCATTCTGTCAGCGCTGCATTTAGCTTTTTTAATCATGGTTCAAAGTGAATAACCTAACATCATCACAGCTAGATTTTTTTGCCCCTTACACAGATTTTGCTCTGCATGAAATGTGCCAATCTGCTTTCGGTCAGCTTATTATCACAGTATATTTTAATGTAATGTGTTCTCACATCAAACTGATCTCAAGTTTAAATTTATAGCCCATGATTGGCATATAATTAACTTACACTTAGAAACACTCTTAAAATAATACTGATCTAAACTACAGTTTTAATTTATAAGATCGAATAATTTTCACAACGTAATACTCACTACTCTTGAGTACTTGTAAGAACCGTAACACTGCTTACAATAAAAAAAAATGGCAAGCAATGGCACTTTTACTTGAGCATGAGTTTTCAGTACTCTTTCCACCTCTGGTTGTGAATAATTCCAGTCTTACATCCAGCACAAACTAAAATAGCTTTATAATTTCAGTTCATGGTCTTGAAAAATCTCCTTTTACCCACAAACGCTAGTAGTTTAATTAACAGATAAAAGCCTGGTCCATCTAAACCATGAACTATCCATGAACGGCTGCTGTTTATTTTTCGTGACAGTTGAAAAATGACCTTTTTGAAAACCATTGCATTGATCAAGGACCTGTTCCTGGAAGTGTGCCTATTCTCTATGGATGTCATTACTACAGCCCTCAGGTATATACTGTAAAAGAAAACCATTGCTTTGAGTAACATCCAAAGGACATTATTCATTTCAACTTCTTCCACAGCATTGCTACTACAGAGTTAATGGAGAGATCTACGTTGGCGGCATTAAATCTCACACTTATAATTCTAACCGTTGTCTAATGGATTCTGGTAGTGGAAGTACGCCAACTTTACATAACTGCAAGAATGCCAAGGAGAAAGGATTGAATATTTACTGGGACTTCACTCAGGTATGGTACTCAAGTGTAGAAAACTATGTTTATATAATTATATGAAATAATATATCTTACATAAGATAATTTAAAGTCCTCAATAAGAAATCACAAGAAACAGACAATAAACACATTTTGAGGAGTCATAAATTTGCTATAATTCACAATTATCAGAATTTTTTTATGTTATGTACAGTATTTATGGTACCATCTTGGAGTGTTTAATTGATTAGAAAGTATTCGAATTGAAATTTCCTGTAAATTTCAATTCCAATCTCTGATTTTGATTTTTAGGTCAATTATGCTTTTAATAAGTGTGTGGTGATTCTCTTTTGTCACATATATTAACATAATTGTAACATGTTCATTGATATGAGTGAAAATTAAATTTTTTAGTTTTTTTACACATTTAGGGAAATGCAATAAGAAACAGAAACACAAAACGATGTCTTGAGATCGGCCAAGGACAGAACTCTGAAGATGCTCTCATTCTGCAAACATGCACAGGACAAACATGGACTATACAACATGTCGTCAAAGATGTTTAAAAATTAGAAAATGTGTTATAGGGTATAAGAAACTTCGTATCAGATGTGTGTGTATCTGTTACAAATGTAACCTGACAGGTGATGGACTTTTTTACGATATCAACTGCATATTAAAAATTAACCTAAGGTCTGTGTCCAATAACAAAAACAAAGAAACATAATTTTTTTTTCTTTTTACATTTGAGTCACTTTTTCGAAGTATAATCAATTCAAAATGTAGCAAAAATTCACAAAAATGATTCAGTGATTTATATATATGGTATATATGCCTATATACTTAAAAACAATAATTTGAAAGTGACAAACTTTCATATGACCTCAAAACCTATAAAAAGGATCAAAGATTTTAAATGTTTTATTATAATGAAAACTTTGATCCTTTTTATAAGTTATGTCACATTTTGTGCTACTTTAAGTTGTAAAACAGTTTACACATATGTTGTAATCCGTAATAAAACTATTTCCAGTTACAATAAAAAAACTGAATCCCCTTAATCTGCAAGACATGTCAATGGAAGCATCAGTAAACTATTATGTGAAGTTAACCATTATAAACTCTGAGGACATAAATTATAGGGGGAACGCATCAGCTTGTCTCTAAACAATCATGTGCAAAATTATTCAACCAAGAAATGTTACATTTTGTAGAAAAGGTTTTATTTTTTATAACTTCAAAAATGTCACCTCTGTACTGGGATCAGTAGTTAGTGTTTGTTTTCATATTCTGCCCTGAAATGTCTTTTCTTCTTTCATCTGGTCAAGTCTTTAGCAAAAACAAAATTGAGGTCAAACTTTTGACAAACATTTTTGTCTCTTAACATCCTCACGTGTTCTGGTAAAACCCATTACAGACTGAATAAAGCTGCAAGACAATTGTTTAATGTCTTACTGTACCCATAGACTTTATAAAGTAATAAAATGATCTTCCCTGTACCTTTGTGAGACTTATATTGATTTGATCATATCTACCACTCTGTGTTAATGGGATAGTTTACCTAAAAATGTTAATAAAGTTATTACTTACCATCATGTCGTAACAAACATTCATTCATCTTTGGAACACAAATCAAGATACTTTACACAAAATATGGGAGCTCCCTCATCCTCCATAAACAACAACAGTCTTGATTCCAGAAAAATAACAAAAATATGGGACTGAATCGATGGTCTGAAGTGAGTTAATTAACTATAAATTTAGTATTTTTGCATATGTGTTAAAGGGTGAGGTCGCCCGAAAAAATGAACATTAATGTTAGGCTAGTTACTCGTTCAAAATCCCTGAAACCTTTCATTTTCAGGAACCCAAATTTTAGAGCTCTCCCATAAAAACATCCTCAAAACATATGCCTTACATGGTTCAATCAGAATATTATCAAGCTGTGAGAATCTTTTTGTGCGAACATAAAACAAAAATAATAATTTTATTCAGCAGTTCTTTTCCTGAGTATAGGGCATGCGCTCACCTACATCTTGGATGACCTGAGGATGAGTAAATTAGCAGGAAATTTTCATTTTTTGGTGACCTTTTATTTATGTGTAGGCTAGCTCAAGCTAAGCAAGTCTTTTTAGTATCGAGTTTTCACACAGCTTTGTGCCCTTATACAGATAGGGGAGAGTGGGGTAAAGTGAGCTAAACTCTAAGCTCTAAGCAATTTAAGCGAGCTAAAATTGTATATCAGTAAAATTGACACATTTCTCATTAATTCATAATGTTTCCTAGCAATGAAATTTATCAGACTGCATTTAGGATAAAGGAAAGAGAAAATATGATTGTTTTAAAAAAAGTTGTTTTGTGTCTCACTTTACCCCAGCTGCGGGGTAAACTGAGACAGACTAAAAAAATGAAAGGGGTAAAGTGAACCAGCCTGGGGTAAACTGATCCACTTACTTTTTCCACTTTGAAACTACCATATAGCAACACATGTTGAATCCTGACAGCTAGCTTGACAACCACACATTTCAGATTTAATGTCGGACTATTAATAATGGATTGAGGATTGGTCAATTAAGCACATTTGTTTTGCTAAACTTGAAATTACTCTGAACAAAATCAAACACAACAATCTAATTCAAACTATTTGAATTTACATTCTATTGACAGATAGAACTAGTTAGATTAGAACACAATCCGGTGGTCAGAACACAAGACCCTTAGAGCCAACTATAGTGTCTGGGGGTCAGAGAAAAGGACAATCAGAACCAGGTAAAACAGCTATGGGCCTCAGAACACAGGACTAGAATGTAGAGTTATGGTTGGCCTTAGGGGTAGGGATTAGGTATGGATTACAATTTACAATAAAAATGATGTTCCAGGATCAACAAAGATGTTAAACTAGGATCACATTGTACTTGGCAAAATCATGACGTGCATATCTCATTATCCTCAACTTTCTTAACCATGCCAATGTAATAAAGGCTTGTGTTTTTGGTTGCAAAGTTAACTATCACAACTATCACAGACAAACTGTGTTTCTTGGATCACTACTCTCATCCTCAAAGCTCTCTTTGTGAGACACATTATCAACTGAGAGTTGCTAACTATGATTTCCTTTTTGGTTGCTTTCTTTTTCGATTTTTTTTCTTTTATTTCCTATTCTTTTGCTTTTCCCTGCTAGTTTTTCTTTCTTTCTTTATAAGCCTTTTCAATTGTCTGCTTCTCGGGAGTATGAGTTAGGATGGCTGTCTTTACACACTTTCGTTTAGATTGTGTTCTGGGGTGACATTTGAGAAGTGGTAGCATTTCATGAGGAGACACATATCCAGGTTGGCTGGAAACACATGGGACATCCATGTAGACCATGCACAGAGAATGGATTAGCATCAGTGAGTGAATTATCTGCAGGTGGATCATCTGCAAGGGGTGGACCATTTAAATCTTCTGCAGTGGCAGGCTGGAGCTCAGGGTTTGGCCAGTCTGACACCATGGATGGTGCAAATTCTTCATCAAAGAAAATTTCTTGGTTATATGGAAAAATTCCAGTGGACCTAAACCCAGAAGTGATGTTGTGTGGTATCACTACTGACATGAAGGCCTCATTCACAAGTCCTGCAGTCTGGTAGACTAAATTTTACTTGAGCCTTATGTCTCACTTTACCCCACAGCATTTGTCTCACTTTACCCCACCACCACATTTTAGAAAAAAAATGATATTTTTTAGCAATTCAGGCTAATCTTCAGCTAGCATCGTCACATGGACTTATATGTTTATAGTTCATCAACATGTATGATATAAGTTTTTCTCCTTGAATCAATTTGCTTTGGCACAACAGTTGATTAAGTTAACAGCAAGAAAATGTACTTTTACATGCATAAAACATATTTTTGTGGAAAAAAACATGCTTTCCACAGCACCATGAATTCCTGTGCTTCATGGTAGAGGGGAAATGGAAGGGGCTTTAAAACAAAATTGTTAGAGTGGTATATAAAACCCGTTGTCTAGATACAGGGGGTGTCTCACATTACCCGATGTCTCACTTTACCCAATTCTCCCCTAAATGACATAAAACAGCATTGTTGAATACAATTGTTGACAATTATGATATTTATATGATTATAACATCACTGTATTACAAAAATAGCCTAGCCTAGTCGGCTAACTCAAAAAAATAAAAATTTCATGGTGACATTACAACTTTTAGTAGGCTATACCATGACTTTTAGATGCATTGGATCTTCAGAAAAGCTTAGATGTGTAGATTTTTACTCAGGGAGTTGAATAATTTTGATTTAAACTATCTTTATGTGTGGTGGTGTAGCTATTTTACGTTATGCCTGTGACCATAAGTCATACCTGTCAACCCTCCCGTTTTTCCCGGGATTCTCCCGTATTTTACAGTTCTATCCCGCTGTCATCCCGTAAAGGTATTTTCCCGTATTTCTCCCGTATTTTTAATCTTTCTGAGAAGAGCTGATCCTCCCTATATGCAACCCATACCGCCGAACCACCAGGGGCCGACCTTGCTCTTAAATGTGAACCAGTTCTGTGCTTTCGTTTCATTTAGGAATGGAAACCTGATGGAAACACTTTGAAATAAACATAAAAACGGCGCGATTCATTTCCTTTTCATTACAATTGCCCCTATGCAATCCTCAAAACAGTCAGTTCATATAAAGATGACTGTCAGCTGATGCTCTCCATAGTGATAATAGACGCTGTTTCCCAAGCGGATTCTGTACGTACGTGATTTGATGCTGAGCTCAAGTGGACACTGGGTTTTGGGTGCGTGTTTGAACAGACATATACACATCATCATCATAATGATAATAGTAATAGCGGTTCATTCCGCTGTGGCGACCACAGATTAATAAAGGGACTAAGCCGAAAAGAAAATAAATGAATGGATAAATAATATTAATAATTGTAACAACATCTAGACATGTCGATCTTGTTGGGTTTTCTTTTAAACACAAATTTTATCTTAAATGAGCATAAACAGTTAGGAAAACAGTCAAATGCTTTCATTATAGATCTGTGCAGTTTTAAAGTGACAGCTCTGTTATTTAATGTAATCAAACCAAAAAAATCTAAATGAGAGATTCATTCGCTGCTCTTTAATCAGAATGTTTCAATTATACAGTGAAGAAAAGATGAGATTTGATAACTTGATTCTATTTCTTTATAATAGCTATTAGTTTTAATGAGCTGAACTGTTTGCTAATTTATTTGCAGCTTTTTCTAATGTATACTAATTATTATATCCTTTGTAAATAATAATAAAAACGTATTTCTGATCGTTTCAGAAGTTTATTTACAATGAAACAGCTCCAGATGTACATATTTATTTATTTATTTATTTATATATATATTTTTTTTTTGGGGGGGGGGGGGGGGGGGGGGGGGGGGATTATCCCTTATTTTTACATCCCAATGTTGACAGGTATGCCATAAGTAAGAGAATCAAAAGATAGAGGGCGCTATTTTCAAACACGTATTTTCAGTTTCTTAGCAACCCGTTTGTTTGCCTCTTGTCTCGTTACAACCTGCAAGTCGATTTATTAACGTGTCAATATATTGCTCGTTATATCGATTTATAGCGGTTATAATGAACCAAGTCGAGAATCTGTCGGACCGAGTCGCAGCTGTTCATCTCGACAGAAGGAGAATCAGGGAGCAGAAGAGGCGAGAGAGGATCTTTAGTGATAAAGTCCGCACTATTGGAGTGAGTTTGTTTACTTAAGAAGTCTTTATACAGCTCGAAACTACATGCAGGTTTGTTTGACTTATTTTTGTTTTGTCAGGTTGATATAGATGCTCTTGACCAACAAATTAAGGAGCGAAGAGAGAAAGAGCAACGAGAAGCGAATGAGCTGAAAGTCTACTGTGAGTTCTGTGAGAACCGAAACCAACGAGAAATAAATAAAATAATCATTTATTTATTTATGGATCCAGGTTCTGTTGTCAGAAAACACTTAAACACTTGTAATACCTTTTTATTTTCACGTTCAATTATTTATTTTAAATGTCCATGTAGTGTGTTTAATACTTTGATATAAAAGAAATCATATAAAGGAAAATAAAATATAAAGAAAACAAACTATATTGATTATATAGATTATAATATAGTAGATTGTATAATATAGTAGAAGTTTATGTAGTTAATATATAGTTACAAGAAAAAAAATAGTATATTAAATATTTAATACATGATGTCATAGAGGAAATATTTCTCAGAGGAAATATAAAAACTACAACATTATTTCAATAATAATAAACCAAGACTGTGCCAAGGTGCTTTAACAAGCTGAAAAAATATATATAAAGAAAAAAAGAACTATATATCTGGTTTCTGCTGTGTGTTTTTAGCTGATGACCTACTGTGCAGTGATGGTATAGCCTGTATCCTGGAGCAGCGGCAGAAGAAAGATGAGCGGCAGCTGAATGAGGACATTGTGCAATTCAGACAACAGTTTCAACAAGCCAGCAGTCGGAGAGAGTTCGATCTGAATGATCCGGAGCTGGTGAAGAAGCAGGAAGGGCAGAGGATACTGCCAGGACTAGCTGGAGAAGATCTGGGTCAGAAGAACAGGCTGAGGAAACAAAAGGAGCAGCTGTACTCATGGACAACACAGCAACAAGAAGAACTGGAAAGAGCAAAACTACAGCGAAAACAAGAAGGTCAATGGGAAGCCCTTTAATCTAAAATGTCAACAATTATTTTACCAATTATTTAGTGATGTTTGGTCCTAATGTTGAAAAATCTTTTTTACCCTGTACCCTATTATTTAAGGCAGAGAAACAAATACAATATATGTATTTATTCACAATTTAAAAATTTGTAATATAAAATATATGTATTAATTAAAACCCCAATCCCCAATTTGATACATATACTATAATAAATACTAGCTATGTCATGTTGTTCAATCTTGATAAACTAAAACTCAAATAATAGATAAATTAAACTAATAATTAAATAAAAACTATAATAAAAATGTGAAGAATTAAAACAATAACTTAAAGCTAAATAAAACTCTTACAGAGTGTCCGCAAGTTCTTAAAATGTCGTACATTTCAAAGTTTTAGGCCTTAAAAAGTCTTAAATTGACTGAAATATTCTCTTGTAGGTCTTAAATCATTTTAAACGACTCTTAATTTTCCTATGTCAATGTGAAACTACTCAATCAGGCAAGCACTCATCCAATCACCAGTAATCCATCACAATAAAAAATGTATTCATTTTCCTTTAGCTTAGTTCTTTTATTTATCAGGCGTCGCCACAGTGGAATGAACCACCAACTTATCCAGCATATGTTTTACACAGTGGATGCCCTTCCAGCTGCAACCTAGTGCTGGGAGACATCCATACACACTCTTTCACACACATACACTAAGGCCAATTTAGTTTATTCAATTCACCTATAGCGCATGTGTTTGGACTGTGGGGGAAACAGGAGCACCCTGAGGAAACCCAGGCAAACACAGGAAGAACATGCAAACTCCTCACAGAAATGCCAACTGACCCAGCTGGGACTTGAACCAGCGAACTTTTTGCTGTGAGGCAGCAGTGCTAACCACTAAGCCACCGTGTCACCCAATGAATTATTTAACAAACTTTATTTATAACTAATATTGTAATAGCTAATTGAATAGTTTATAACTAATATAATTTCATTACATTTTTTACAATAACACTTGTTTGAAAGTTCTCCATGTATTTATAGACCATACAGTATACAGTAGGTTGAGGACATTGATCTGAATAGACTTTTATAGTTTATTATAGTTTTTTTTTTTTTAATTAGCACGTATACAACTAGGATTTGTTTGCTTGTTTGATGCATTATTTAAAATATATGGCTAAGAAATAGATAATTCAATTTTTTGTTGGAGCATGTAAACATCTTTTGCTCTAGACCAGAGATGGTCAAAGTAGAGCCTGCTGGCCAAAGTTGACCCATTGTCACCTATGATTTGGCCCACCGTCCCCTCTGAGAAGAGAGTGAGAAAGATGGGAAGGCGAATGCCTTTAAAGTAGATCATCATTTCTAATTTGATGTAACCTTTTTTTGTTTGTTTGTTTGTTTGTTTGTTTGTTTGTTTGTTTTATTGCCGAGCTACAAAAAAAGCATGTTTCAAATAAATGTCATAAATGAATCTGATTCTTTAAAATGTAAATAATGTCACTCGACAGATAGAGGCCTATGCAGAAGACATTGGTGAGTAAATCAAGGCAAAAACTAATGGAACTCCATGCTGTTATAAATTAAATAGTTTTTGTTTTTACTGTAATAAGGTTCTTATAAAATGTAAAAGAATATAAAGCAATGTTTTCTAGTTATTTCTAAATATTATTAAATAAATTAGGGAATTATCCATGGCAATTATATTTACCTTTGGCCCACTAGCTTTAGACAAGTTTGGTTTTTGGCCCTTCATAAGAAAAAGTTTGGGCACCCCTGCTCTAGACCAACTGGTCCATTTGAAATAAAAAAAAATCCTTAGCATTTAGCCCTGTGTAGGTCTGAAATTCCATTCATAATGGTCTTAAACGGTCTAAAAAGTCTTAAATTTGACTTGGTGAACCTGCAGGAACCCTGTGTTAATTAATTTAAAATGAACTACATAAATATCTCAGTAATATTAAAATAACGAGCACTACAAATAAATTTAACAACTGGATTTTCAAAAGCAATGCCAAATAACCTAAGAGGTTTAAATGGTTAATTTGTGTGTTTTGTAATCTCTTTAATAAGAACATTATTTAAATGATCTTCAATCAAATAAAACCATACAGAATCAAACAGTATTACACTATTTTTCCCAACGTTTGTTTCTTCTAATCACACAGAGAATCAATATGACCAAATCAGAATGTCTCTGGACAGCCGAGCTCTCGAATTGCAGAAAATGGAGGAACAAACCAAGCGAGACTTAGTCATCGCCACCAAAGACTTTAACCTTGCGCTGGTGAGACAAAATGGATGAAACAGCTTTTTATATTTAAAAAATAATCTCAGTAGTATCACTCATGTGTCATTTTCCATTGTTCCTTCCTATATCTTGACTTGCACAGGCTGCAGAAATCACCCATCGACGTCTACAAGAGCGTCACGAAGAAGAGGAGAACAACCAGACGGAGATCTTTAACCAGCTGAATGGAGACCTGCTGATGGAAAACCCTGAGCAGAATGTAAGCGTTTTGGGTTTGTCTCGTCTGCGCAGAGACTGTTACAAGGGAATGAGTCCTCAAGAGCTCCAAACGTACACACAATACCAGCTGCAGCAAGCAGAAGACAGAAAGGTAAGCCAGAGAATGACTTCTACAACTTTTATTGAATAATAAATCACAGGCTGGACGATATTGGAAAAATCTGATATTGCAATATTTAATTTTTATGCGATAAATATTGCAATATAAACACAGTTTCACAAGATGGTTTGAATAGCTCTATGTGGCAGTTTTCTGGGGTGTCTAACAGCATTTAGGTACAAAAATAGAATAATCACAATGCAAAAAGTGCTTTGCTTTTTCTTTTTTCGAGTCTAAATGTCTAAAAATTCTTTGATCAAGTAAAAATATTGTTTTGTTTTCACCTATAGAAGAAATAAGTCAAAACAAATGAAATTATCTGCCAATGTGGTAAGTAAAATAATCATGTTTTCGATTTAAAATGTAGTTATTTGGACTAGAAACAGACAAAGGAAGAAATAGTTTTTTTTAAATCGTATCAATTTTGTTTAAATAAGTAAATTAAGGTGGTTATGACATACCAAAAGCCTCAAACACATTTTTTTCCTCTTTCTCGTGTAAATCTAGGAGAGTTTAATTAGCCACAACATTTTCTAATGAGATTACAATGATAATTTTTTTTGCACTTATTTTAAAGTTTATCTAAGCTTGTATTATACTTACCCCTTCCCCTTGGCCCTTGAAACAGAATGTGAAGGGGAAGGGCTTCAAATTTACCCTTAAGAAATGGGACACTACTACAACACCCGCACAGGTCATTGCAAGATCTTACGTCATATGACATAGACAATGGACGCCTTTAAGCTAAATAGAATTGGGACACCCCTACCTCTTGTTTTGTGCATTGAAGGAGTATGGGTGGGGGGTTTCAATTCTCTTTAGCTTGAAGGCATAGGGCTAAAGGGAAGGGCTGGACGGCCCTTAAAACTGAGATTTTCCAGGACCACACTAGAAACCAGGAATACACCAGCTACATATATAGAATATAGAATAAGGGCCAAGGCATAGAATTGGTATTGGGCCTTACTATGTATACAGGACTCTTAATTTGAAAACTGGTAGGCTTTAGGGAAGAGTAAGCAGTTCCATGCAAGGCCACGGAGCACATGGAGTGGGATATACAAATTATAAATGTATAAATTTTAAGATCTGTTTTTAATGTATCGTTTGTTAGTTTAACGTGTATATTTTGAAATTCTTTGCATATGTTGGTAATGAGGCAACAAATACATGTAGACCGCTGAGTATAAATGTTTAATGCATGTTTATGTCATATTCCTTAACCCTTACAGTCATTTTTCTAGAGTGAAAAGTGATGCCAATGAAACAAAAACTCTGTTTATGAAGAGGTTGAAATTAATTCCTGTCTGTGTTTTTTATATATGTTAAAACCACAAACTACAACTTTAAATACATCTCTGTAGACCCCATTTGTTGAGTAAAATTAAAACCTATTCTATATTTTATCTACAACACAACTCAGGGGAAAACTAGGTTAACTAGCAGCATAAAGACAACTCACTCACTCCTTCTAGCTAAAATAAACCTCTCTACCGATTTAGTTGAAAAGATTGTAATTTAACAAGTAATCTACTCAATTTATTAAAAGATTTTTTTGACAACAGAAGTATGACTATTTTGCACGTGTATATTTCAAAGTACATCACACTTTATGCTGTTTCAAAATTTAAGCTTGAATATCAAATTATTCCAAAATAAAAGTTTATTCTGTTGGGATTCATCACGATTAATAAAAAAAATTGTGATAAATTAGTTTTTTTTACTCCATTTGGAGCACTAATTCAGATACATTTAAATGTTAAAATTTTATAAATCTGTGCAGCGAGCCAACATGGAACGACGGCAGAAGGATCTTCAGGAGCATCAGGAACGCATGAGTTCAGCTCGTGCTGCATTGCTGCTGGAAAGACAACAAGCACGCATCAATAAGGAGCTGCGCAGGGCAATGGACAACGCTAACTCACAGCTGGCCCAGGTCCATGATGCTCGGTGGGTTACGTTGAGTCTGGTTGACTAATACATAAAAAAATATATATATATACATATACAGTTGAAGTCAGAATTATTAGTCCCCCTGTTTATTTTTTTCCCCAATTTCTGTTTAATGGAGAGCAGATTTTTTCAACACATTTCTAAACATAATAGTTTTAATAACTCATCTCTAATAACTGATTTATTTTATCTTTGCCATGATGACAGTAAATAATATTTTACTAGATATTTTTCAAGACACTTCTATACAGCTTAAAGTGACATTTAAAGGCTTAACTTAATTAGGTTAATTAAGCAAGTTAGGGTAATTAGGCAAGTTATTGTATAACGATGGTTTGTTCTGTAGACAATCGAAACAAAAAAAAATGATAGCTTAAAGGGGCTAATAATTTATACCTTAAATAGCTTAAAAAAATTAAAACTGCTTTTATTTTAGCTGAAATAAAACAAATAAGACGTTCTCCTGAAAAATAAAATATTATCGGACATACTGTGAAAAGTTCCTTGCTCTGTTAAACATCATTTGGGTAATATTAAAAAAAAAGAAAAAAAATCAAAGGGGGGCTAATAATTCTGACTTCAACTGTATATATATTTTTTGTCTAATTCTAAATCTAGATTTAAAAAAAATTACAAAAATACTATAATTAGTATTGTTAATGTTACTTCTGTTTATTATTGTGTAACACTGTTTCCATTCACAGGAAGAAACATCTTCAGGATGTGTACACCAACATTCCAGACGAGCGCTATTATTCCCAATTTAACACCAGCAGTAGATAAATGTTACAGAAGGAACCTGAGAGATGATGAATCATTTTATTTTCAACACCGTAAAGTGTTTTGGCTGGGCAAGCTTTGGAAAAAAGATAAACAATTACTATTTGATCACAGTAAAGATGGCTAACATTACGTGGACTATTACTGTTGTTTTTTGTGTGTAAAAAAGAGATATTTCTGTCCTGTTCAAGCAATAAATGAACATTGAGCAGCAAAAGTTTACAGGTCCTGTTGATAAGATTAGATTTTATTTAGTCTTAGAAGGAGTAATACCCGGCTGAAATTCAGCAAGGGATGTAATATCTAGCACATACTAGCATGATATCTCCTATATGAAATACACTAATTTACAGTTTATACTATAGTCAAGTGTATTATACTGTAAATATTATAGTATTTACAACACTTTTTAGTGAATGCTACAGATAAACTGTATTAAACGCTGCAGTATACCTTATTTTTTACTACAGTAATCTGTAGAGTATTGTAATATAGCATTGATAGCTTTAAAAAAACATAATACGGTATTGAGTCATTTGTTTATATTCCTATAGTTGTTGTATTACCATGGTGACTATAGGATTACCAAAAAATCAGTTCAAGTATTTTACTACAGTATGGTTCAAAAACACTATAGTGTTTTCTATAAATTACTGTAGTATTTTTTTAGGTTGGTAATCATGCTGTTCTCAGGCAATATATACTTAAGCTGGAGGAGCTTAAGCATAAATGTTTGTTGTTGTTTAACCAATAAGTGACAGGTTAAATTTTAGACCTCATAACCTTTAAGACCATTTTTGATATTTGAGTTTATAATATATTACGTAATACTAGGTAATATATTGCAATCTTAAATCATTTTACTAATTACAGTGCAAACTGTTCACATTAGCAACAGTTTTCCACACAGGAACTCTTTTAAAACATTGTCTTGATTGTATCAATGAAGTATAAATACTACATCAAACTAAATACAAAAGTAAATACTCTTAATATATGAGTATGCCATAGTCAACTAGTTTACTGTAGTATCTTTTAAACTATACTAATGAATTCACTGTAGACAATTCTATAGGATGCTGTAATAAGATGTAGTATTTATTAATTTATACAACAGTTCTGTCTGGTTCTTGAATCTGATTGGCTTATAGCTGTGTGATATTCTGCAAATAACAGCACTAGTCCAGCCAACTCTTGTGTATTACTCCACCCTCATACAGCGGCAAGCAAGAGGACACTACAGTTTGACAAATATTGCTGCTGTTGGACAACATAATGTACTTTTGAGGCTTTTTAGTTGAAAATGTAGTTGTTTAAATTGCAACTATGCAGTTTATGTATAAGGATAGTGCCTTTTAAATATTTATAATTTCTGAGAGACAGCGCGTCGGCGACCATTAGCCTGTCTTTGAGCAAAGACGGTTGATGATGTTCATCCACAAGATGGTGACAGAGACTGCATAATAAGCCCTAAGAGAAAACCAGCGTAATTTCAAACTACAGCAGATCAAATCATTATTAAACAGATAAATGACTTTTAATCTTAGTCGATCTCTCCCTTTTGTATGTTGTAGTGCTGTATTTATACCATAGTAATAATGTGATCTCCCGACTGCAACAGAGAAATACTGGGAGATATCTCTGTAGACTGATGGCATTTCATGCAGTTCAGCCTTATAATCTTAACATGTGAGCAAAATCACCTGTTTTGTCATCACTTTAGACTTTACACTAGAGAATCATTCAAACTAGCTCTAAAGTGACATTGGTGAATTAGCAACAGTTTCTGCTGTTCTGACGTCAGCTGCAGATGTGAATGAATGGCAGAAGAAAGTAGTTCCTCTTGCAAAAGGGTTTTGAGAATCTCCGTGTTTGATTTTTTTTATATACACGATTATGCCGTCAAACTGTTGTATAAACACACTAGTACTGGTGCATAGTGTTCATCTGCTGTTACTCTTTCTCACCAGCAGGCGGCGGAAGCTGGTGTTTTACAAGACAAAAGTAACAAGTAGAGAGAGAGAATCATTCATTCACAAACAAAGTTTAGCAGAAATTGCGTGTTATCAGGCCAAGAATATATACAAATTCGGTTAATACAAACACAAATGCTGCATTTATACCCACACGAATAAACACTACTGTCATTTATAGCATTGTTTTGAAAATTACAGTTAACTGTTATACTGTATGATTTGCAACACTTTGTTAACAAATTCGGCAGTATATTGTAGTAACTATTATGAACTGAAAAACGGTATTAAATACTTAAGTGTACTTAGTTTTACTACAGTTTTACTGTGGTGTATTGTAGTACAAAATATCCTACAGTTGTTGAAATCCTTGTGCAGTATTTTATTGTTCATATTACTATAGTTGTTGTATTATAATACCAACTATAGCATTACCACAAACAATTATTTATTTAAATACTTTACTGTATTTACTATATATTACTATAGTATTTTTTTCATGAGGGGTTTAAACATCTTTGTGGTTACTCTTTTAAAAAAAAACATTTAGTAATTTCCTATATTAAAAGGAACAGTTTGTCCAGAAATGAATATTCTGTCATCATTTACTCATCTTTCACTTGTTTTAAACTTGTTTGAATTTCTTATGTTCTTAAGATATTTTGAAGAATGCTGAAAACCTGTAATCATTGACTTTCATGTTTTGTATGGAAGTTAATGCTTACAATTTTTCAACTTTCTTCAAAATATCTTCATTTATAATTCAACAGACTAAAAAGCCTTAATAGGTTTGGAACCACTTTAGGGTGAGTAAATAGTAAGTACATTTTCACTTTTGGGGTGAACTATCCCTTTAAATCTGACACTAACTCAAATGTTTACTGGAGGAACTTTGACTTTATGCTCCTTTCAAATCCGCAATTGCTTTAACCACTCCCGTATCTCAGAGATAAAGTGAACACGCTTGTTGACACAACTTTATGAACAGGCATTCATATACTATAGCTAAGGGTTTTTACTTAATAATCACAATCACAGATGTTTTGAAAATGAAGATTGCTACAAGAGTTGGCGTGTTAGTTATTGGTTGCATATTGTATAGTCTCGTGTACATGTTTTTTATCAGACCAGAAAAGAGTAAAGGCAACAGGTTACAAAGGGCAGAAGATCTGGATGTTCTTCAAAGACTAAAGAGAATAGAAGATCAAGTTCATGATTTAGGTGAGTTTGTGTACATTTTGAGAACAAAATCAGTGGCTGAAAGAATAAGTCAATGGTTATATACCTTGTTATATATGTTCAGCTCTAGAGGTCAGAAGTCAAAAAGTCAAAGAGCCTGCTGTGGGACAGAAAATTACAAAGAAAACTGAGGTGAAGAAGTTGTATCCGAATTCACCGCTCTTCAGTTCATGGGGAGCTGAACTGACAGAGGAGGAACAGATGGAAGCAGAGAAACAGTTTCAGGAGTTTGGATACAATGTTTTCCTCAGTAACAGATTACCATTGAACAGAACAATCCCTGATACTCGAGACCCCAGGTAACTGTTTTGAAGTAATGTTTTCATCAGATATTAGTTTAGCATCAATACTCCAGTCTTTAAAGTCACATGATCATTCAAAATGGTTATTATTTGCCAAATTGGTGCTTATGATTATGAACATAGCAAACGTCTTTAATGTTTTCATGGATGCTTACATTTTTTTAGGACTGAGTGACAGAAAGTTGTGTCAATATAACATTTAAAAAACTGTTGATCTTGAGCAATTTAAAGGGATACTTTACAAAAAAAAAAAAATTCTGAAGATTTTAGCTGTTTTTGGTGACATAAATGTGTCAATTTTGTAAAAGTCAATGATATGGCAATTTTTTTTTAATCAGCTGAAAATGAATATCTGACTCCTGATGATACATTGAGGTCTTATGAAGAAAAGCAATCAGTCTTGTCACATAATGACATTTCTGCACAAATGAATTTTTTTTGGGTGCACTATCCCTTTCATCGTCCTTGTTAAATAAAACATTTAAAATAAAAGCTTACTCTTAAACTGTTATATATGTGTGCTTTTTATATATATATTCTTTTAAGTTCTATATATTAGATATATCTTATATATACTGCTCCAAATAATAAAGGGAACACTTGTAGTTACATTGTGAGAGACAGAATCTAAAAATAAAAATGCAGAAATCACATTGTATGACTTTTTAACTATTTATTTGTAAATTACTGTGTGAAATAAGCATTTGATCACTTGCTTTTCAGCCAAATTTCTGACCCTCAAAGACCTGTTATTTTGCTTTAAAATAGTCCAGCTACACTCATGATTCTAATTTAGTAGCACTTGTTTGAGGTCACTAGCTGTCATAAAGACACCTGTGCACCCCACAATCTGTCAAAAGTCTTAAGTAGCAACATGGCCAAAACCAAAGAGCTGTCAAAAGACACAAGATATGAAATTGTAGACTTTCATAAAGCTGAAACTACTACGGGGCAATTGCCAAGAAAGAGCAACTGTTGGAGCAATTGTCAGAAAATGGAAGAGGCTAATGATGACTGTCAATGTCCTTCAGACTGGGGCCCCACGGAAGATCTCTCCTCGTGGGGTATTAATGATGCCAAGAATGGTCTAGAATCAGTCCAGAATTATGCGGGAGGAGCTGATCAATGCCGTGAAGAGAGCTAGGACCACCGTTTTCAAGGGTACGATCAGTAATACAGTAAGATGTCATGTTTTAAAACCATGCATCGCACGGAAGGTTCCCCTGCTTAAGTTAGCCCATGTCAAGACCCATCTGAAGTTTGCCAGAGTATTCATGGGAGAAAGTCCTGTGGTCAGATGAGACCAAAGTAAAACTTTTTGGTCTTAACTCTATTCACCGAATTTGGAGGAAGAAGAATGATGTGTATCATCCCAATAATACCATACCTACAGTGAAGCATGGGGCTGGAAGCATCATGCTCTGGGGTGTTTTTCTGCACAGGGGACAGAATGACTGCACTGTATTAAGGAGAGGATGAACGTGGCCATGTATTGTGATATATTGGGCAAAAACCTCCTTCCCTCAGTCAGAGCATTAAAGATGGGTCGTGGCTGGGTCTTCCAACATGACAACACACAGCCAGGAAAACCAAGGAGTGGCTTCGTAAGAAGCATAACAAGGTTTTGGAGTGGTCTAGCCAGTCTCCAGATCTAAATCCAATAGAAAATCTTTGGAGGGAGCTGAAACTCCATGTTGCTCAGCGACAGCCCTGAAACCTGACAGATCTAGAGAAGATCAGTGGGCAAAATCCCTCCTTCAGTGTGTGCAAACCTGGTGAAGAACTACAGGAACCCTTTGACCTCTGTAATTGTTAACAAATGCTTCTGTACTAAATATTTAAAATGCTTGACTCAAGTGATCAAATATACTTATTGATCAAATATACTTATTTGATACAGTAGTTTACAAATAAATTGTTAAAAAATTATATAATGTGATTTCCTGATTTTTTTTTTAGATTCTGTCTCTCACAGTTGAATTGCAATTATGCTGAAAATTCCAGACCCCTCCATGATTTCTAAGTAGGAGATTTTCAAAAACCACAGTGTGATTAAATACTTATTTCCCTCACTGTATATACATATATATACATACAGTTGAAATCAGAGTTATTGGCCCCCCTGAATTATTAGCCCCGTTTATTTTTTTTCCTCAATTTCTGTTTAACGGAAAGAAGATTTTTTCAACGCATTTCTAACACAATAGTTTTAAATACTCATTTCTAATAACTGATTTATTTTATCTTTGCCATGATGACGGTAAATAATATTTTACTAGATATTTTTCTGTAAACACTTCTATACAGCTTAAAGTGACATTTAAAGGCTGAACTAGGTTAATTAAGTTAACTAGGCAGCTTAGGGTAATTAGGCAACTTATTGTATAATGAGGGTTCTGTAGACTATCAAAAAATATATAGCTTAAAGGGGCTAATAATTTTGACCTTAAAATGTTTTTTAAAAAATTAAAAACTGCTTTTATTCTAGACGAAATAAAACAAATAAGACTTTCTCAACAATAAAAAATATTATCAGACATACTGTAAAAATTTCCTTGCTCTGTTAAATATATTTTGGGAAATATTTAAAAAAAGAAACATTTTTTGAAGGGGGGCTAATAATTCCGACTTATATATATATACAGTTGAAGTCAGAATTATTAGCCCCCTTTTGAATTTTTCTTTCTTTTTTAAATATTTCCCAAATGGTGTTTAACAGCGCAAGGAAATTATCATTGTCTGATAATGTTTTTTCTTCTGAGGAAAGTCTTATTTGTTTTATTTTAGCTAGAATAGAAGCAGTTTTTAGTTTTTTAAAAGCCATTTTAAGGACAAAGCCCCTTTAAGCTAATTTTTTTCTATCTACAGAACAAACCATCGGTATACAATAACTTGCCCAATTATTCTAACCTGCCTAGTTAACTTAATTAACCTAGTTAAGCCTTTAAATGTCACTTTAAGCTGTATAGAAGTGTCTTAAAAATATCTAGTAAAATATTATTTACTGTCATCATGGCAAAGATAAAATAAATCAGTTATTAGAAATGAGTTATTAAAACTATTATGTTTAGAAATGTGTTGAAAAAATCTCTGTTAAACAGAAATTGGGGAAGAAAATAAACACGGGGGCTAATAACTCTGACTTCAACTGTGTAAATGTATATATATATATATATATATATATATATATATATATATATATATATATATATATATATATATATATATATATATATATATATATATATATATATATATATATATATATATATATATATATATATATGAGAGCAGTATCAGACGCATAGCAGTGCAATATGGCTGTATATCAGCACTGGTGGGAGGCATGTGTTGGCTCGAGGCCGCAGGCCGAGTGCCTTAGTGCCCTTCACCAGTGTCGATATACAGCCATATCGCACTACTACAAGTGTGATATTGCATTTATACAACAGTTTGACGACATAATCGTGTGTATAAAAAGAAAATCAAACACGGAGAGTCCCAAAAAACTCTTTTGTAAGAGGAACTTATACTTTCTTCTGCCATTCATTCACTACTGCAACTGACGTCAGAACAGCAGAAACCATTGCCAGTTCACAAACGTCACTTTAGAGCTAATATTTGAATGATTCTCTAGCATAATGTCTAAAGTGATGACAAAACAGGTCATTTTTGCTCACATTTTAAGATTATAGCCTGAACAGTATGAAATGCCATCAGTCTACAGAGATTTCCCAGTACTTCTCTGTTGCAATCAGGAGATCACAATAATTAACCTCGAAAAAGTCAGAGCAAAGCAATAACTACCAGTTTCTGTGGTATAAATACAGCACAACAACATACAACAGAGAGAGATCGACTCAGAATGTCACTTACCTGATTTATAATGATTTGTTCAGCTGTAGTTTGAAATTTGCTCTGAGAAAATGCTGTTTTTCTCTCCTAAGGACTTATAATGCGGTCTCTGTCGCCATTTTGTGGCATTCTGATGGAGGCTGATGCACTGAATCCGATGCTCCGAAATTATAAATATTTAAAATAGGTTCTATACTTATACATAATAGTTGCAATCTAAACAACTACATTCACGACTTAAAAAGCCGCAAAAGTACGTTATGTTGTCCAACACCAGCAATATTTGTCAAACTGTAGAGTGTCCTCTGCTTGTCGCTGTATGTGGGTGGAGTAATACACAAGGGTGAAGGGGCTGTAGGAGTGCTGTTATTTGCAGAATATCGCATGGCTATCAACCAATCAGATTCAAGAACCAGACAGAACTGTTGTGTGTATATATATATATATATATATATATATATATATATATATATATATATATATACACTATGTGTCAAAAAACATGCAATAATATATCATACAAAAATAAGTGCAAAAATAAGACTGCTAATCATACTACACGAATAAGAATGAATTTTCCTACAGGAATAATGGCACAATCTGTGCATTAGAAGAATTCTTTAATTTACTTTATTTGGCAATGAGGTAATAATGGCGTAATTGTAACCAAGGATAGGATGCAGACAACAGGATGCGGATCCAAATGCAGGATTTATTAAAGGAGTGGTCAGACAAGCAATGATCAGAACAGGAGCAAATAGATGTATGAGGGCAATCCAGAGTCGTCGTCAATATAACAGGCAGATAATCAAAAGGCTGGCAGCAGGCAGGGATAAACAGGATAACAAGGCGAGGGTTAACACACGGCAAAAACAAAACAAGAAAACGCTTAGAATTGAAACTGGCTGAAAACAGGTAACAAGACACAGCCCTGAAGTGTGTGTGTGTGCTGCTTATGTACTGTGTGTAATCAGTCTTTGACAAGCCTCCGGGGGTGTGTGTGCAATCAGTCAGGATGAGGAACATGTGTGTGTGATTGGAGTGCATGTATGGAGTTGTAGTTCATAAAATGGCAGATTTGTAGTCCATAGGTGTTTACCAGCGATCTGCTCAGGCTGGATCACTGGTAATCGTAACATTAATAATGTCGTATTTATTTTTAGCTGCGTAAGGCGTAAAAGCGTAAAGCTGGTGTTTTCAAATTAATTACAAAATATAATTAAGTTGGAGGTATTTTGATGAAATTGTGACTGAATTAATTTTGCTTTGATTTTTTGAGACATGATGTATATATATACAGTATATATATATATATATATATATATATATATATATATATATATATATATATATATATATATATAAATTGAAATTGAAATTTTACTTTGTCCTATGATTGCAGATGTGCTCTGAAGAGTTACCCTAAGGACTTGCCAAGCATTAGTGTGATTCTGATTTATTTAAATGAGGCTCTGTCAGTCATTAAAGAGCCATTCAGAGCATCATTGACAAAACTCCTGCTCATCTGCTAAAGGAGATTGTCCTGGTAGACGACAACAGCTCCAATGGTGAGTTTTACACTACATGTTTGTTATATTTCATTTATTCAAGCAGTACAATTAAGACAATGGATTTTCAGATATCATATTTGCAACCATATTTAGGTTTTCTTGAAATAGTTGTTTGTGTGTTATGCATGAATCTGAGTTTCAAAAATTAAACTTATTGTAATAATTTCTTTACAGAGGATCTGCAATTGCCTTTAAACAAATATATCGATCTAATTAACAAAGCCAAACCTGAATTAATCAAGAAAGTGCGACACAAAAGGCAGATGGGTCTCGCCAAGGCAAGAATGTCAGGCTGGGAAGCGGCCACAGGTCAAGTGGTTGCCATTCTGGATGCCCACATTGAAGTTCATAAAGAATGGTAAATTATTCTACAGTCTTAGTAATACAGCAGTCCTAAGGCCCTGGTATACTTAAAACGAAATCGCAGAACAAACTAAAATGATGTAATTTTGAAAATAAATAAATCAGCCAAAATTACGTTTGTTTTGAGATTGTTTCAGCAGTTCGAAACAGCTCACCAAAGAAAACGTTCTGGAAGTTTGTTATGGCTCCTAAACACCTTTGAGCTACTATTGCTCCATTGACTGTTTTCAGTCACGTGACCTGTGTGGAAACCTGGCGGGCAAAAAAATAATGTGCCGTAATGGCAGCTACACTGGGATCTCCATAAAAACGCAGCACAGAATCACTTATTGGATCCCTTATTAACATAACAGAACTGAGATATGATCACAAACTGTAAATTGTGGGCCCTTGCGATCCATATACTGCACACGCAACAATTTTCCAGTCATTTAAAACTGTCTTGAAAAATCTATTTGTTCACTTCTGCAATTTATACTTTGACTTTGCATTTTAATTTATACTTAAATTGCACTTTACCTGCAAGTTAGAATAGAAACGGTATAAAAAACATACAAACGCACTGACAGTTATAGGTACCATGGATTGTTATGGGTCACTGACTACGTTTACATGGATATCAGTAATCGAATTATTTGCTTTAATCTAATTAAGAGAATAATAAGACTAAGGTGTTTACATGAGTTGCTTTTTGGATGTTCCTTTCATGATCGCGTTTTACATGTTATAGCACATAATTCGATTAACGTCATTGCGTCACCGCCAGTCACCGCGCTATGCGCATTTCTTCCGGAGTTCCATGTAATTTCGAGTGTTTCATTTTTAATTTGTCGACTTTAACTGCAGTTTGCCACTTTCACTTTCATTCAGGGACTTTTTATGTACGTCCTTCGTGACAAACGAGATATTGGATGCAACTATGAACTGCTGAAAGTGTTGTTTTAATGGAAGTTCATACCGCATGCTGAATAGAAGAAAAAACACCTCCGCATTTCACGATGCAGGTATACTGTGGCTGCACTGACTCGGTAGGTACAGACTGAGAGTGTCAAACAGCCGTGCTTGTGTGTGTGTGTGTGTGTGTACTACCCTGTCGCAAAAGTCCTAAATGACAGTAATAGTTCGATTAAGGTGTTTACATGTCTGTACTGCACTTCAATAATGCGACTAAAATCGGCATACTCCACATGTCTTAATTCGATTTCTCTTTAGTTCGATTATGACCTTAATCTGATTAAATTAATCAAAAATGGCTGTTTACATGGTCTACTCTTAATCAGAGTATTGTCTTAATCGCATTAAAATCGAATTATTGGTGTCCATGTAAACGTAGTCAGTGATGCTACCATTCAGCACAAATCCATCAATTCCTCCTTTCTGGCTGTTCTTTCAGAAGAAATTCTGTAGAAGCACAGCTTATCGTTCCCCTAATGGTGCGACGACAAATGAAAACTATCAATGGCGATTGCACAATCGGTGGGTTGTTCTTGAACTCCGCCTTCTTTCACATGCAATTGATTTGTATCTCATGTCCACAGGGGTCAGACAAGAGAACATCCAACCCAACATCATGAATACAATGGAGGGTCAAGTATAGCAGAGCTGGTACAGATGTATATCCACACCTCGCTCTCAGAGATTGCTCTCTGCTTAAAGACTCAGTGGGGGTCACACACTCGACATCTTTTAAAATTCTAAACACTTCCATTTGGTGTCTGTCTGCAGTAGAAAACAATGTAAAAATGTGGCATGTCGTGGTGGTGCTTCTCGTCTGAAGTGTGGGAGTGTTGGTGGGTTCAAAAACAGTATACCGCCATTCAGGTTTTTCAAACTACTTTTTCCCCTCAAATGATGAATGAACATTGTTTGAAGTATACCGGGGCCTTTAATGTTTCTGCAAAGTTTTCATTTGACTGTTTTGTTGTTGTAGGGCAGAGCCACTACTTGCACGAATTAAAGCAAACAGGAAAACTGTATTGTCACCAGTGTTCGACAACGTGCTTTTTGACACACTGGAGGTTATTAACTATAGTCCTGCTGCTCATGCTTTTGACTGGAGCCTTTGGTGCATGTACGAGTCCTTCCGGCCAGAATGGTACAAACAGAATGACCCATCAGAACCAGGGAAGTAAGTGGTGCGACTTTTTAGAGCAGTTTCACTTTCTGTAGTGTATTTTGAATGATCCTGAAATGCTTTTTTTACTTGAAGCATGTCTAATGCTTCAAGAGGTTGCTTATTTTGTTTCTAAGTTATTCAGTTTTTGAATCAATCAGTAGTTAAACCATCAAGAAGAAGGATTGGTTGATTAGAACTTACTTGTTTATATCTTAAATTTTAGGAGTCCCTCAGTTATGGGTATCCTTGTCGCTGATCGTCATTTCCTGGGAGAAATTGGAGCATTGGATGATGGAATGACAATTTATGGTGGTGAAAATGTAGAACTGGGAATACGTGTAAGTCATTACTGTTCATTGTGGTGCCAAAAAATGTGTATAAAAAATGACTGGATTTAATTGATGTTCAATGACTAAATCAGGTCTGGCTCTGTGGTGGGAGTGTTGAAGTGGTGCCGTGTTCAAAGATTGCGCACATTGAAAGAGCACATAAGCCTTATTCACCAGACCTCAGCAAACCCATGATTCGAAACGCACTGAGAGTGGCTGAAATCTGGATGGATGAATATAAATCCAATGTGAATATTGCCTGGAATCTGCCTCTGAAGGTAACAGTAAACATTACTTCGAGATTTGTTCGTTTTTAACAGTCATGTTACTATTATTTGATTTGCATTCTGGTTAATAAAACAATTGTTTCCTAAAGGATCATGGGATTGATATTGGTGATGTGACTGAAAGAAAACAGTTACGTGAGAAACTCAAATGTAAACCCTTCAAATGGTATCTGGAAAATGTATATCCTCAGCTCGACAGATGGGACGACATAATGGGTTATGGTGCGGTAAGCATAAAAAAATCTTCTGATATACACAATTTCCAATCAAAGAATATGCTATTTAAACTAATTACCATTGAATTGCTGCTGTTTTTGCCTCACAACAGTTGAAGAATGACATTCTTGAAAACTTCTGCATCGATCAAGGACCAGTTCCTGGAAGTGTGCCTATTCTCTATGGATGTCATTACTATGAGCCTCAGGTATACTGTATATGTATATTTTACTGTATGTAAAAAATAATTGATTACAGCTGCTGAATTAAAAAATAGTGGCAATGCTGTCACTGGTGTCACTTATACTATGGTTAACACATCCAAAAACACACATCTTTAGAGGTGGCATTTCAAGATATTTGTCAGTTATTTTGTGCGTAGTATTTTTTTTGTCTTCTGTCTTATTTATTTATTTATTTATTTATTTATTTATTTATTTATTTTTATTTTTGATTTATTTCATTTTTGTTGGCAGTTGTAGGCTGTAAAATAACTTAAATAATTGGGCATAGTAATATGAAACTGTAATGTGGTCAAGACATGCCTCGAAATACTTCCCTGTGAAATCAATGATGTTTTTTAGATGTCAGTATCAGTATGTTAGTCTTAAGGATATCTATAAGCCAGTGTGCTCCAAAACAGTGACAAAATTCACATTTATTCATTTTCTTGTCAGCTTAGTCCCTTTATTAATCTGGGGTCGCCACAGCGGAATGAACCGCCAACTTATCCAGCACATTTTTACGCAGCGGATGCCCTTCCAGTCAAAACCCATCTCTGGGAAACATCCATACACTCATCCACACTCATACACTACGGACAATTTAGTCTAACCAATTCACCTGTACCACATGTCTTTGGACTGTGGGGGAAACCAGAGCACCCGGAGGAAACCCACGCGAACACAGGGAGAACATGCAAACTCCACACAGAAACGCCAACTGACCCAGCCGAGGTTCGAACCTGCGACCCAGCGACCTTCTTGCTGTGAGGTGACAGCACTACCTACTGCGCCACTGTGTCGCCAAAATTCACATTTAGAAGATATAAATAACCAAAGTTTGCAGTTTGTCACTTCTGCCTAAAAGCATCAATGATTTTTTTTTTACATAATACTTGAGTTTCTCATCAAATCTTCTGCCCAATCAAATGTATCTGATCTGTCCCACCCCCTCATTTGCTTTTGATTTGATGGACTCTCTCTGGCAGAGCTCTGATGAAAATGAATCACTATTGGCTGTTTTTCAATGCACTTCACATGATTTTAAATCGCACACAATAGAATGTTTATCAGCCAATCAGGATCAAGCATTCATCACTGTACATTTTAAGTACATTGGGGGAAGTATGTAAACTACACGTCACTATTTTTCTCAGAAAGCTCATTTCTAAAGTTGCTGTTGACTTGAAATTTTCACCAGATGTTGGTAACAACCAAAGAAACCCTTACATGCAAAGAAAACCATATTAATTAACTTACAAATTAAGTTATGTGAAATAAAATGAAATGACGCAGGGAAAAAGTATTGAACACATGAAGGAAGGGAGGTGTAGAAAGGCAGTGAAAGCCCAGACAGCAGCTGAAATCTCTCAGTAGTTCTTCAGCAACCCTCTGCCCTTCGTCATTGTAAATGAATATTAGCTGCTTCAGTCCAACATCTACATTATCAGGATGATGAAGATGAAACCAGGGTGGACATTTCAGCAAAATAATGATCCAAAACACAGCCAAGGAAACTCTAAAATGCTTTCAGAAAAAGAAAATTAAGCTGTAGAATGGCCCAGCCAATCACCTGACTTGAATCCAATAGAAATGACAAATTAAAGATCAGATTTGAGAGACGAGACCCACAGAACCATCAAGGTATTTACACTCTGTTGAAGTCATGATGTGTTAAATACTTATTAGCCCCACTGTAATTCTAAATATTTGTTTCAAGCAGCTACATCCTCAAAGCCTTATTCATGTCATCTTCTTTCACAGTATTGTTTCTACAACCGTAATGGAGAGATCTATGTTGGCGGCATTAAATCTCACACTTATAACTCTAACCGCTGTCTAACGGATCCTGGTAGTGGAAGCACACCGGCTTTACATAACTGTAAAAATGCACAGGAGAAAGGAATGAGCATTTACTGGGACTTCACTCAGGTATGGTTCTCATGCATTTCATTATTGTATTTACATCGATTGTATATTTCATGCTACCTAGCTTTGCGGTGCTAAATGTGCTCAAATGATCATTGAAATAATCAGTGAAACTTCATTTCATGTTTTCGGTTTTATCCTTAGGGAAATGCAATAAGAAATAGAAAAACAAACCGATGTCTTGAGATCGGCCAAGGAGAGGATTCATACTATATCCTCATTTTGCAAACATGCACAGGACAAAAATGGACAATTCAGCATGTCATCAAAAACCTTTAAAGGGATTTTTCACACAAGTAAAAACATTGTCAGGGGAATCAATGTAAAATAACCCTCGAAACAAAACGTATTTGTTTGGGTGTATATTTATAGAAGAGATCATTCCAGATATTAATTGCGATTGGTTGAGCTGTACTTGATTTGATGGTTCTTATTTTACAAAAGCAATACGTAAGTTTAAAAGAGCTAGCATGTGACACAAAACTTACTATAAACTTACCTGTTGAGAAGAAACTCCAACTTTCTAGAAGTAAATCAACAGCCATGTTTTGTCAGCTCTGTAAGGGATAAAATACATCCATCCTACTGTTATCGCAGAAAAAATCCGGCCAAAAATATCAGCATGTTGCATAAACCTGAAGGGCTTTACACTGTATCCTAACTACATTAAACACAACGTGATGAAAGGTATCTGTTCCATGTTAAAATGAGTTTTTGTCTTAACCATCAGCAACATGCAAAATGTCTATTTTTGAAGTGGTTTCTATTTTCTGCCACATCGCGGCAAAACAACAGCATATTTTACTACGGCAATGATCACCTCAGGTACCGATTATGTGTTTTATTCATTGTCAAATGCTACCAATGTGAGTTTGAATATCATTATATGTTACATTTATTGCCATACTACTGAAAGCAGCAGCAGATAGTTCACCTCAGACCTTAAAAATTAAATAACTAGCAGACAGTTTGAAAATGAAAGTCAGAACCGTCACTCAAACCACATCAGTCACTCAGCCTATGTACTTATTATAATGTTAAATATGTATTCAGTAGATTATAATCTATCATTGCTTGGAATTTAAATGCTTGTGTTCTGTTTTCCACATTGCTTTTGGTGCAGAAAGACAAATTGCTTGTCACTGGAATCTTGTCACGTCTCGTTTAGTTAGGACACAGTGTTATTCTGTGACAACAACCACCTGGATGTACTTTGTCCCACTTATTACACAGCTACTTGCCACAAAATATAAAAATTTAGACACAAAACATTGTACTGAGCCATAATAGTTAATAAATGCTTTAATTAAACACAAAGCTGACAAAACGAGAGGAGTAGTGCATACCCTAACATACATATTATTCAGTGACAAGATGGCACCAAATAGTCAGAAATGGTCAAAACAGGGGCGTGAAAGAGAAGCATATAAATATGAATGTGGATGTATGTATATGGATGTAAATGGATTCACTGAGGGTCAAGATGATTTGAAGTACCCAGATGAGTCTGTGTTACTATTTTCAGTGGTTGTTATCTTGAAACAACATATCTTCAAATGCTGTGACTGACCAATAAGAATATAAGTATTCCAGAGAGCTTTGTATTAAATTAATTGGATGTGCGTAAAAATACAAATCAGCACATTCTCAAAAAAAGTCAACCAATCTTTTGGGGAATGTGAGTCTTGAATTCCTGAGGATGTGCAGTGATGTTGCATCTTGGAAAACCCAAAAAACAAACATGCATGTCTACACTAACCGGCCACTTTATTAGGTACACCTTACTAGTACTAGAGTTGAACCCCTTTTGTCTTCAGAACTGCCTTAATCCTTTGTGGCATAGATACAACAAGGTACTGGTAATATTCCTCAGAGATGTTTTCAGTCTATATTGACATGATAGCATCACACAGTTGCTGCAGATTTGTCGGCTGCACATCCATGATGCGAATCCCCTGTTCCACCACATCCCAAAGGTGCTCTATTGGATTGAGATCTGGTGACGCTTTTCCAATCTTTTATTGTCCAATTTTGGTTAGCCTGTGTGAATTGTAGTCACAGTTTCCTGTTCTTAGCTGACAGGAGTGGCACCCAGTGTGGTCTTCTGCTGCTGTAGCCCATCTGCCTCAAGGTTCAATATGTTGTGCATTCAGAGATGCTCTTCTGCATACCTCGATTGTAACGAGTGGTTATTTGAGTTAACTGTTGCCTTTCTATCAGCTCGAACCAGTCTGGCCATTCTCCTCTGATCTCTGGCATCAACAAGGCATTTGCGCCCACAGAACTGTCGCTCACTGGATATTTTATCTTTTTCAGACCATTCTCTGGAAACCCTAGTGATGGTTGTGCGTGAAAACCCCAGTCGATCAGTAGTTTCTGAAATACTCAGACCAGCCGGTCAGGCACCAACAAACATGTCACAATCAAAGTCACCTAAATCACTTTTCTTCCCCGTTCTGATGCTCTGTTTGAACTGCAGCAGATCGTCTTGACCATGTCTACATGCCTAAATGCATTGAGTTGCTGCCATGTGATTGGCTGATTAGAAATTTGTGTTACGAGTGTATGTCTAAACCCTCTCAGGACTCAGCCTGTTATTGTAGCCACACCCCAAACTTTCACTATCGGCTGAAATGGAAAGAGACTGGCTGATATGGATAAACTTTTTATTTTACCACCATAAAATTAGTAATTCTTCATCTAGTGTGTTAGTGGTACATTAATAAAGTAAAATCATTAAGTTCTATTGGCAGTAAATGCTAACAGAAAGTTCCTATGTAAGAAGACACTTAACTAAGGAATGCCTCTGTCCTGAGGCAAATGTTGAGGTTAATGTGGTGTTTGACAAGTTCTGGGTCACCTTGGATTTCATAATGTTTCGCATATTTTTAATGATGATGTTTGGCTGTATCTGACATACCAGACATAACCAGTGTAGTAAAAGAAAACAAATGCAGAGCTAGAGTCACGCACCTGGCATGATAAAACAGTCTATACTTTCTTTAACTTATTAAAGTATTAAAGTTGCATGCAGGTTTTTTATTTATCATTGAATTACATTACATCATTAAAAAAAATTCATTTAACACTGTTTTACATTTATTTTCCTATGGCTTAGTCCCTTAACTATCAGGGGTCGCCACAGTGGATTGAACCACCAACTATTCCGGCATATGTTTTACGCAGCAGATGCCCTTCTAGCCACAACCCAGTACCGAGAAACACCCATACACTCTCGCATTCACACGCTACGGACAATTTAGCTTACCCAATTCACCTATAGCGCATGTCTTTGGACTGTGGGGGAAACCGGAGCACACGAAGGAAACCTACATGAACACAGGGAGAATATGTAAACTCAACACAGAAATGCCAACTGGACCAGCCGGGATTCGAAAAAGTGACCTTGTTGCTGTGAGGTGACAGTGCTAACCACTGAGCCATGTGCAGCTCTTGATTAAAGTTACATCACATACATCAGACAAAGATGATACAACGCATGCAGATATGACAAAACCTACCCGAATCATTCACAAAGCCCACACTTTTGAGATTGTTTATTTAAAAGGCTTTTTTTGCTTTGATTTTATTGTATTTTGATTTAATGCATTTGAACAAAGTGTGATGACAACATAAATGTGATGTTTGGTAGGAGAAACACAAAATTTAAACATTGGTCTTGAAACCAAAATAAACTCAAACGTCTCTTTCAGAACTAGAAGCAAACAAAACAAGCACACGACAGACGAGTTCTGGCAATGAACTGAAAGAGAAACGGCTTAAAAAGACAAGCCTATATAACATATATATAATAACACAGGTGCAGACACTAATCAATCAATGACCACACAAACAAACAAAAAATAAAAAGTAACCAAGGAAACAAAACAACGCATGCAGTCATGAACGGATCAAATTGAAAGAAAAGTAAACCAATATAACAACAAAGGAGAATGTCACAACAGGTACACTTTTTAAAGCGGGGGTGCCCAAAGTTGGTCTTGGAGGGCCGATGTTCTGCAGAATTTAGTTCCAAACCCAATCAGACACACCTGAACCAGTTAATCAAGCTCATTTTTAGGTATACTAGAAACTTCCTGGCAAGTGTGTTGAAAGATGCTGGAGGTAAACTATGCAGGACGCCAGCCCTTCAGGACCGAGTTTGGGCACTTCTGCTTTAAAGGGACCGTTTAAAGGGATAGACCAAAAATTTTAATTTCGTTTAAATTTACTTGCTGATTAAAAACTATTGAAACTATTAAGTGATAAGACATTTTCAATAAAATATCAACATGGACTTTTATAGCTGTATGAAAGATCGTCTATTTGAAAAGTATTAAGTAAATTTGATAATGCTGACTGAAATCTTGAAAGATTTAATATCTTTTTTTGTGTCAAACTGTTTATAAGAGAAATTTTCATTACTGCAGAATATTATGCTATGTTCATTATAACCAATAGCATATAATTAATATCTTCACTTATAGAAAATCACATTATTTTTTCCGATATCTTACTTTGATTATATACAGCTACTCAGCTAACATGAAAACGACCTCCGTTCCTCTGAAAGACCCGCCGTCAAGAGGCTCTGATTGGTCAGCTAACATAATGTGCTGTGATTCGCGGATTGGCTCCATGTCACTCCCCTACAAGCGTGCGCTTTTGCGCTGTATAAATGGTCAGAGCAGCTGTTAGCAGAGTTAGCTGCCTGAATCAGACAGAAAATGAAGAGCACACAGCTCAGGCCTACTCTCTAAAATAAAATCTGACAAGTGTCTTTCACATATATTGGGAATACGTGTAAGTAATATGAAACGTTCTGATATCTTTAGCGAGTTGGTTATTTGAGATGTAGAACGCACGGAAGGCAGCCACATAGAGAGACATGCATAGAGAGACACTACAGCTCTGCTGAAGATTGTGGCTGTTTACAGTGGTTTGACTGATAAGAGAAAACGGTTGATGGTCACCTAGCAACGACAAAAGAGCGCGAGCACAAAGCGCGTTGAAAATGGTGAAGAAAGTGATGCGCTTTCCATGCACTTTTAGACGCAATATGTGAACCCCCCATAGGTGACGGGTCTACAACGTGCATACATGCTGCTTATTACACGCACAAGCATGCGCAGCAGCACACAAACATCTTTAAATATGAAAAATTTAAGCATTTAAACGTAAAACATTATTACTGTCTACATAAATATAAAAACCACTACTTCTTCCCATGCCTTCTTCACCTCGGCTCGTTTCAGATGGTCTTAATCTTGCACAAGATCTGTTTCCTTGCAGGTGAATCCTTCAGTTTTTCAGCATACGAATCAGCCATTTAAAGAGCAAATGCACTGTAGCGTGATTGCAACTCAGGCCTAAATGAACTGCAGATGAGACTCTGATTGGGTTCATGCATATTATGCCCAAAAAACCCTCATAACTCATTGAAGAATAACGACAATGTTTTGTCCATCCTTAAAATAGCCAAAGTGGATTCAGATGCAGCTGCATTGAGCAGTGTTGATTTAACAGTGAGGATTTTGCTTAGCTTTAAATCAAATTTTAATCTGTCTCTTTCCTGTTTTATTGTTATTATTTTACTGGAAGCAGCACTGCTAAAAACAAGTAAGCAGGAACTGTTCTGCTAATGTAAATAAACATGAACCAGCTCTTCAAAGTATTCACAATTGGGAAAAAATAAAGCTGTGGGCAAATTCAGTGTTGACTGGCATAATCACAGTTTATCACTACTTTATTGTTCAAAACATTTAAAGGAGGCATCACTTAAATGTAATTTTAAAATTGAAAACCAGCTTCCATTGTTGAAATAATATCGAACATCTAAAATAATATGGAACATTTAAAGTGTTAAAACTGTAGCTTTTAATTCAACATTTAATTTATTAAATGACTAGAGCACGTTAGCTATGCATTTATGTGAATGTATGCACATTTTGTGAAACTAATATCAATAATAAATTAAAGAAAAACATCAAACAAAGGCCTGCATCATTCAGTGAACTATAACCACTCCCATTGCTTTTATCCAAGGCGTCTTGCACTATATATATCAAAGCAGACACTCGGCTCTAAGAATAATCATTCGTATCAATGGTATTATTTTCCACGACAGCATAAAGACATTTTGAAAATGAGGATTGGAGCAAGGGTCAGCGTGTTATTTATTATTGGTATCATAGTGTACAGTGTGGTGAACGTGTCATTTATCAGACCAGAGAAGAATAATTACAGCACATTACAGAAACCAGAAGAGCTAGCGCTTTCTCAAAGGCTGAAGAGAATAGAAGATGACGTTCATGAAATAGGTGAGTTTGTGCTCATTATAACAATTTAAATGTTTAGAATGTAAAAAACAAAGACTTGTCAAGTAAATAAAGTGAATTAACTTAAACATTTAACAGTTAACAATTGCTAAATCGTTATATACTTTCATTTTCAGCCATTAACATCAAAAACCAAAACGTCAAAAAGGCTGTTGTGGAACAGAAAATCACTAAGAAAACTGAGGTGAAGAAGTTGTATCCGAAGTCAGCTCTTTTTAAAACCTGGGGAGCCAAACTGACCGAGGAGGAACAGATGGAAGCAGAGAAACAGTTTCAGGAGTTTGGATACAATGTTTTCCTCAGTAACAGATTACCATTGAACAGAACAATCCCTGATACTCGAGACCCCAGGTAACTGTTTTAACAATATTGTCTAGTTTAATATAGTTTATAATCTATTAAACTATGAAGCATACCATTGTTCTTTGTTGTTTAAGTGGCAGTCCTTGTTATAAATGTTGTCAAAAGTTACCAAGAAAGCAAGTTATGCTACATACCTTATGGTAACTGCATGGCAATTACTGCAAAAACCCCAGCTTCATAAACTTTCAGGATGCAAATAGTATTTTGCCCTACGGGTTATGTTACGTCATTAGTGTTAAGATAATACGAATCAGACTCCTAGGGGTTAGATTGCAGCAGTTACATAAATATTATGTTTTAAAGTTGCAACAAATACTCAGAATATGTGGGATTATTTTGACAACATTGTCATTTGTGTGCTAAACCTTTCCATGTCGGTGAATAACCACAATGCTTTATTTTAAAGCTTAAATGGAAATACGAAAATCGTTTACTCATGCTTCATTTGTTCCAAACCCATTTGGAACCTCTTCTTTCTTCTGTTAAACACAAAGGAAGATATTCTGAAGAATGTTGAAAAAAACAGCCATTGACTTCCATAGTATTGTCTTTACATTCTTACTATGGACGCTAATGGCTGCTTTTTTCACCGCTTCGAATGTTGTCACTCGATTGAATAACAGTGGTTATCAGCTGATAGATATGGGCCAGTAGGAGCCTTCTATGCCTACTGGTAGGCTCAGAAGGCTGTTATCATCCGACTACGTGGTTAATCAGCTATACTAATAGACTCCAGATCCAGATCTGTTTTTACATTACTATAATGGTTGGGTTTAAGGTTGGTGTTGGGGTAGACGTTAATAAAATACAATTAATGGGAAATTTGGTAAAACTTTATAATAACTACACACTATGAACCATTTATTAAGCATTAGCAAATAGTGAATTCATTATCTGTTAATCATTAACTCTACATTAATAAGCGTTAGCAAGCAGTTTATAACTGCAGCTACAAATGCTGTATTCTTGACGTACAACCACATTTATAATGTGCTTAATAACTGTACTTTCATACTTTACTAATGATTTATTTTTCATTACTAAATTAAGTACTGCATTATTTACAAACCATTTATTTAAGCATAGTTAGTTGTTTTTTAAGATCATTCAGAATGAGTTAGTTAATGATTAATAAACTATTAAAATTTACATTTATAATTCTCATTATTCAGCCATATAGTAATAGTTAATTTATATGTTAATAAATGCTTTATTAACTCAACTTCATCCAGTTTTGTGACCTAATCTAAAGTGAAGACTATGTATGCTTTATAAATCCTTTATAAATGACAATTAAAGACTCAGTTAAATTCTAAACAGGAAAAAAGAACAGAAACGACATTATTCATTCCTATTCATTTAAAGATACACAAATCAAACTGTATCAAATGAAAAATAAATCTTTGCAAGCGTATCTAAAATAAAATTACTGTACAGTTTAAACATTGCATCCTATTATATTGTTAAATTATTATATTGTTGTTTATCCAATTTTGTTGTATTTTGACACTCCTGTTATTCAGCAATGTTTAAACTTTACAGTAATTTTACTTTTTAGATAAGATTGTAAAGATTATTGTTCGTTTGATACTGAGCCTTTATATGTCATTTATAAGGGATTTATAAAGCATACATAGTCTTCACTTTAGATTAGGTCACAAAACTGGATGAAGTTGAGTTAATAAAGCATTTATTAACATATATAGTAACCATTACTATATGCCTGAATAATAAGATATATAAACGTTGATTTCAATACTTTATTAATCATTTACTAACTCATTCTGAATGATCTTAAAAACCTCCAACTACTCTTAAATACAAATGGTTTGTAAATAATGCAGTACTTAATTTAGTAATGAAAAATAAATCATTAGTAAAGTATGAAAGTACAGTTATTAAGCACATTATAAATGTGGTTGTAAGTCAAGAATACAGCATTTGTAGCTGCAGTTATTAACTGCTTACTAACGTTTAATAATGTAGAGTTAGTGCTTAACAGATAATGAATTCACTAGATGCTAATGCTTAGTAAATGATTCATAGTGTGTAGTTATTATAAATTAAATAAATTTAATAAATAATATAAATAATTCTCGTTAACCTCTGGCCACAGCCGTATGTGATTTATAGCTGATTAACCATGGATGATAACAGCCTTCTGAGCCTAGGCGCAGAAGACCCCTACTGGCGCATATCTATCAGCTGATAACCATTACGAATACCCATTCAATCGAGTGATAACATTCAAAGCGAATGCTTTTTCAGAAATTCTTCAGAATATATTTTTTGTTTTCAATCAGAAAAAAAACAGAATAAAATCGTAAAAAATGGTAACACTTTAGTTTGATGGTCCATTTGAGTATTAGTAGACTGTCTGCTTATTATCTGCTGATTCTGTTCCTTCAACAGACATTTAACTGACTATAAGAAACTTTGCAAGTACATGTCAACTTAAACTAACCCCAATCCTAACCCCAACCTAACAGTCTACTTATAATCTAATGAGAATTAGTTGACATGTAGATGCAATGTAACTTCAATTCAACAAACGGACCATCAAAATAAAGTGTGACCCAAAAAATTGCTTATTACACATACAGGCATGCACAGCAGCACACAAACATATTTAAATATGAAAAATTTAAGCATTAAAATGTAAATCATTATTATTGTCTACATAAATATAAAAACCACTACTTTTTCTCATGCCTTCTTCTTCTCAGTGGGTTTTGGTGGAATCCTACTCGTTTCTGATGGTCTTCTCGCACACTTTAAGCTATTTCTTTTGTTCCTACTATGGATGCCAATGGCTGCTTTTTCCGACACTCTTCAGAATATCTTCTTTTTTTGTGTGTGTGTGTGCATGACTCATTGCAATCAATCAATGCTAATACTAGAATTCACCCACACACCCAACACTATGTAAAGTCTTGTTATTATAGATACTGGGTGTGAAATGAGCATAGATCACATATTGAAATCCTGCACTGATTAGTTTTAACCTAAATTGAAACAAACCTGATCCAGCTATTCAGGTCTTTTATGTTAATTTGTGTTTTTGTGATGGTATAATTAATGTCTTTATGGTCACTCTTGATTTACCGAATGCATCATTTTTTAATAAAAGTAAGACATTTGATTTAAATTCATATTTTGAATGGTATATATTTGCAGATGTGCTCTGAAGATCTACCCTAAGGACTTGCCAACCATTAGTGTGATCCTGATTTATCTGAATGAGGCTCTGTCAGTCATTAAAAGAGCCATTCAGAGCATCATTGATAAAACTCCGGCTCATCTGCTAAAGGAGATCGTCCTGGTTGATGACAACAGCTCTAATGGTGAGTTTTACACTAAATGTTTATGTGTTATATTTTATTTATGTGATTCGTAAAATTACCAAAGATATCATACTTTCAGATAATGTATTTTGAATTGTGCATATATTGTAGCTAATGCACAGATAATCATGAGTTAATTTATGACTCATAAAGAACTAAACATGTTCCCCGTAAACCCAATGTAAACTATGTAAACCCATTGTCTGCCATGAAAAATCTTTTAATATTTGGATTTTTTCTTTGTTGAACTTTGTTGTTACTTTAAAAAGGTGATAGATTACAATTTACTGACTATTGCTGGAAAATTGTAATCTGATTACATTACTAATTACTTCATGTAAAAAGTAATCAGATTACTAATTACTTTACTTTGAAGTATAAAATATACCTAAAACTGGATACTTGTAACCAGTGACATCCATAGTATGAAAAACCAGTGTTTGGGTGTTCTGTGTTTGTCTGAGGAAATTAGTCTACCTAAATGTGTATATTCCATACAAAGTATGAAGCTGATCGGTCAGTTCTTGTCACGTGACTCGCGGTTTTTAATTGGGTGCACATGGGAAATGCGAGCGTGCGCAATATGTGCTCCCAATATGCACACGCGTGTAAAAGATGAGATATGTGAACTGCCCCAAGCAGCTATGCTTCTCTTCACATTCAGGAGATACCTTCATTCCCGATCCTGCACTAAAATACAACTTAGCCTGATTAGGCTGAGTTGAACCGCCGTGTTTCTGGGTGTCGGTTTCCTCCTTGGTGACGAGTATTGTCGTAGAATGCTTTCCATTCAAGTGCTTGAACAAGTTGCTGCTAGAGTTAAAAGCAGTCAAATTTCTTTAGAGACTGGACATAGACTGCATTTCACAGCAATATTTTAGTTTTTACACTCAATGAAATCAAAGTAATGTCTGTATTTTTACTTTAAGAAGCAACCACTCTCGTCAGCAACCATTTCAGCTCGCGTTCTCCAGCATTCTCAAAGCGCATGCTTATTAACTGATGTCGAAGTGGAAAATGTTATTTAAAAAAAACATTTTTTTCCTTCTAAAAACTCTATTTGTAACATAAGTAACGCAAATGCACTGACTTTAGTAACTGCAATCAAACTACACAAATTTAAAATGTAATTTGTTACATTACTGCGTTCCTCAAAAAATAATTACAATAGTAACGTGTTTTCTTAAAAAACATGCTAATTAATTTGACAAATTAATCCCCAAATCAAACATGACACTCTATAGTCAAAACATTTTAGAGTATAACATGTGTCTTATGACAATCATGATCTGCGGTAGCCTTCAATTTTTTCAGAGTTTCACAGAGGTCAAGAAATAGGTCATATTTTTGTCCATTGTCTTGAGACTGCTGGTCTTCACAGAATCCTTGGAGCATGCTAAAAGCGTTGATTATTTCATAATTGGTCACCATTTTGATTCTCTTTATAACATAATTTGATAACACTTTTGATCAAATTCATGCTGTCAGCTACTGGATTATTACCTGCCTATTATTAAGATAATAACTGTATACCACACCTGTCAACATTCAGATTTGAAAATAAAGGACATTTAATGAATGGCATCTACATTTAATGAATGGCATCTACATTTAATGAATGGTTTAATTCTTTATGAATTGTTCTTTTTTTGGTAGAGGAACTGCAGTTGCCTTTAGACAAATATATTGATCTAATTAACAAAGGCAAACATGGTTTGATCAAGAAAGTGCGACACAAAAGGCAGATGGGTCTCGCCAAGGCAAGAATGTCAGGCTGGGAAGCGGCCACAGGTCAGGTGGTGGCCATTCTGGATGCCCACATTGAAGTTCATAAAGAATGGTAAATCATACTACAGTCTTAGATGTATAACAGTCTTAATAGTTCTACAAAGTCTTTATTTGACTGCTGTTTTGTTGTAGGGCAGAGCCACTACTTGCACGAATCAAAGCAAACAGGACAACTGTGTTGTCACCAGTTTTCGACAAAGTGCTTTTTGACACACTGGAGGTTATTAAGTATAATCCTGCTGCTCATGCCTTTGACTGGAGCCTTTGGTGCATGTACGAGTCCTTCCGGCCAGAATGGTACAAACTCAAAGACCAATCAGAACCAGGGAAGTAAGTGGTGTGACTTTTAAAACACTTTCACTTTCTATAGTGAATTTAAATGCTCTTGAAGTGTGACACATTCATTCTTTCAACATAAAATTGCATCATTGAAAAATACTCCAGTCTGATCTGTCATGAAATCAAAATTGTACAGCCTTTTAAAAATGAGCAAAATATGGCAAGTTAACATTTTAAAGGGCACCTAGTTTACCCCTTTTTCTAGATTCACTATCTAAAAGTCTTTTGTGTCTCTAGAATGTGTAAGTAAAGTTTCAGCTCAAAACACCCCTCAGATTATTTATTATACCTTTAGAAGTTTGTGATTGTAGCAGTTTTTGTTGCCTTTAATGCAAGTCCTCCACGCCCACCGTTCCCCACGTGCCTGTCAATGTGCCTCAATCTCTGCCCTCGGCTGCGTCAGGCAACAGACAGACATGAAGGAAGCAGATCTCACAGAACGTTTGTGAGAAATACTACAGTAAGAACTTTCCCAATGATTATTTGATGCATTTGTTGTGAAGTTGCAACAATGAGTCACCTTCAATGTCGTTACAAAGCGTTTAGCTTTGCACTGTTTTTGCACGCAAATGTGACAGGATACACGTTAATATCCACTGCTGTATGCTTATCCATTATGTTAATATACAAAATAAACCTGATTTAATGTCCACAAACCGGGATTGAAGCGTCTTCTTTTAGAATTGTCCTGACACGCAGCGGCTGTGGTGATAAAGTAAAGCTGAAGTAAATCGCTGTAATTCATTACAAACATGCAGTTTTAAAAACTATTTAAATTTGTAAAACTCATTCTTGATCACATTTGAAGATGATTGATGAGCCTAGTGAACTGAACAGATCTTTTATGTTGATATGATTGTAGGCGTTACTACGGAGACATGGTAATATGCAGCAGTCAATCAATTCGGTGTGCGGGGAACACTCCTACATCAAGTTGCGGTGTGCCTCAAAATGGAAGGCATTTGGATGCTATTTTAACATCAGGAAATTTTAAAAAAGAGACTTAATGTCTTTATATCACCCTAATATGACTGTGGACAAACTGTACCTACACACAGTTCTGTCCAAACAGCTTACAAAAGATGATTTTCATCGTAGGTGCCCTTTAATTGAGAAAGTTTTTGTTCTTCTAATTTTGATCATGAATTGAACTTTTTTCTTTTTTTCTTTTTGTACAAATTCATTGCATGCGTATCTTCCCAAAGCCTTGCTTATACTGTGCTATTTACACTATGTGACTTCAGCTGCTACTGGCTTCAAACTAAGAATCCAATAAGAGTACCAAATCTGAGGATGCATTCAGCGTGATAACTTCAAATTAGTTAGGGGTGTCAAAATTAATCGTTTCTTCGGTGCACCGCGATGCAGATGGGGACAATTCGATATCGGTTCAGTAATAATCATAACCGGTTATTACGCACTGACGTCATTTATCCCCTATGCGCGATGTCGCGGTAGAATACTATAGCGAAGTAGGCGAGGGTGAGTAAATAAAAACACTCCTACTACTTAAAAAGCAAATCTTTCACAGACACTGCCCCTCTCTCTCTATCTCTCTCTCCCACACACACACACAAACTTTGAGCATTTGACCCATTGGCATGTTCGTGAGGTAAAGTTTCCTCTCCTCTCGGAGTCGGCTGTTAAAGAGATACTTGTGGATCCAGACACAAGCGTGCCTGTGGTGCGAGTTTATTGTATTGTATTTATTCTATTACGGATTACCTGATTATGTATTATGCACATATAGACTGAAGCAGGTCGCACGCCAGAAGCGACGCGCCGCGCAGCGCCACGCATTTCAGACATTCTTAATGCACCCAGCCACGACTCAGGACACTGTTCATAATTCTGCCGCGCCACAGAGCGCCATCTGATTAGTTTCGTTTTAAATAGCCTGCAAATGTGCTCGTCTGGTGTGCGATACTTTCAACTGTCATGTGTCACGGCACTGAGCGGCGCATCCGGTGTGTGACGGCCTTGACCCGCGGCTGATTTTCCCGCGTCACTCATGGGGGGCTTTCGTTTCTAATCGCAGCCCTTTCTGTTGAGCCCAGCGGGTGAAGACAAGTACCAAACATAGGAGTGTAAGAACTTGCCAGCGCTCAAAAAGCAAGCGGGATCATATTTACATTAGTTTATTTGTTATGAATGCTCGTGCTGTCTTCTGTGCATGTATTGGATTCACAAAGAGTGTTTTTTTTTTTTTTGAGCAGGTAAAATTAAAGGTACAGTTCATTTATATTACTGCTTGTATTAAAAGACAAAATTGTATTACAAATAATAGGCCTATATTAATATAAACCTATTCATAGATTTTAATAAAAAAAAAATTCTTGTGTTGTAAAGAAAAAATCTAATTATGTATGGAAAGCATCGTCAATGCACCGTGATGCACCGTCCGAGATATCGAATTGAACCTAATCGATGACATGATAATCGTAACCGAACCGAACCTTGAGACCAGTGTAGGTTCACACCCCTAAAATTAGTGCAGGCTAATGTCCGAGATTTTTTCTCTTTTTTTATTGAAGCAAGCTGTCTATTGATGCACTCTTATTGGTGTGTCTGAAGTGTTTAAAATCTTCGCCAGAAAAATCTGATCGCAACGGTTAATAAACAGCTGTCTGCGAACAAACCAACAATCAAAAACCACAGATTTTATAGGATTACAGGAATCTTTTATAACTTCCCAAATTTGGAGAATTTGTCTCAGATGACCAAATTGTGGCTGAAATCGGACAGTGAGCAGGGCTTAGATGAATATGTATTTTTGAAATGAACTGCAATAAATGGTTATTTTTTTGTCCTAAAGGAATCAATGTTTTTGAACAAGACTTATAATGAGAGTCTTCTGTCAGTATGAGGAACAGAATGAATGGCATCACACCAACTTGAACATATTCATTTATTTTTTCCCCCACAATGTTAGAAGTCCTTCAGTTATGGGTATCCTTGTCGCTGACCGGGAGTTCCTAGGAGAAATTGGAGTTCTGGATGAAGGAATGACAATTTATGGTGGTGAAAATGTTGAACTAGGCATACGTGTAAGTGATTAGTGTAACACATGTAATGTGTGTACATATAATGGTGTGCATATATTGATATTTGATATTTAATGATTAAATCAGGTCTGGCTCTGTGGTGGGAGTGTTGAAGTGGTGCCGTGTTCAAAGATTGCGCACATTGAAAGAGCACATAAGCCTTATTCGCCAGACCTCAGCAAACCCATGATACGAAACGCACTGAGAGTGGCTGAAATCTGGATGGATGAATATAAATCCAATGTGAATATTGCCTGGAATCTGCCTCTGAAGGTAACAGTAAACACTGCTTCGAGATTAGTTCATTTTTAACAGTCATGTTACTATTATTTGATTTGCATTCTGGTTAATAAAACAATTGTTTCCTAAAGGATCATGGGATTGATATTGGTGATGTGACTGAAAGAAAACAGTTACGTGAGAAACTCAAATGTAAACCCTTCAAATGGTATCTGGAAAATGTATATCCTCAGCTCGACAGATGGGACGACATAATGGGTTATGGTGCGGTAAGCAACACAGATAGTTTTCTGATACAATTTCAAAAGCTAAATACAACTGGTCGATCTATAGTCACCCTTGAATTGCTGCCGTTTACTTTTTCATGGCAGTTGAAGAATGACATTCTTAAAAGCCACTGCATTGATCAAGGACCAGTTCCTGGAAGTGTGCCTATTCTCTATGGGTGTCATTACTACGCTCCTCAGGTATACTGTATTTCAGGGTAAGCTTTCAAGCTACAACCAAAAAGCATTATTCATTTTAACTTCTCCCACAGCATTGTTACTACAAACGTACTGGAGAAATCTATGTTGGCGGCATTAAATCTCACACTTATAACTCTAATCGTTGTCTGTCGGATCCTGGAAGTGGAAGCACGGTGACTTTATATAACTGTAAATATGCCAAGGAGAAAGGAATGAGTATTTATTGGAACTTCACTCAGGTATGGTTCTCTTGTGTGAGTTTTATAAATGTCTTCATTTTTATGGAATATGTTGTGCCACATTGCTTAAATTATTTCTCATTCACAATATTTACGGCCAGATTTACTAATCTCTGAATCTTTGAACTCACTCAAAAAAACATTCCTTCATCCATTCATTTTCCTTCGGCTTAGTCCCTTATTTATCAGGGGTCGCCACAGTGGAATAAACCGCCAACTATTCCAGCATATGTTTTATGCAGCGAATGCCATTCCAGCTGCAACCCAGTACTGGGAAACACCCATACACTCTTACATTCACACACACACTCATACACTTTAGCCAATTTAGTTAATCTAATTCACCTATACAGGGGCGCGTTTCTCAAACTACGACATAACTCGTGGCTGAACTATCATAGTACGATGCATTGTTTGGGAAAAGAACAATGTAGTGACGAGTGTTTTCCAAGACCATAAGTTCTCTGTCGCAGATGCATAAACGCGTAATGCGTAAAACGTCCACAATGACGCTCTAAACGGGATGGAATCACAACTTCTTTAGAGAAGAAAACCATCATTTTTTGTGCAAATTATTCTTTTACACGCACTCTCATTTTAAAACATCCAATATTAGTTTTGGTAAAAACATGCATTAATTGAAATACCTATATATGTTTCCTTTACAAATATTATTGAGAATATTCCATATAAAATCACTTAGCTACCACATATTCTATGAATCGTTAATGGTTGTTGGCCTAATTTACAGTTTATCAAGAAATGGAAAAAAAATCCTACATAATAATCATTATTATTATTGTTATTATTAGGTAAAATATTGTTTGTTTATTTATTTTTTAAAAGTCTACTTCTAAAAAAAAAAGTCTTACTATTTGACATTCAAACCACTGCAGAAATGTTCTAACCAACAGGCCCATGTCATATACAGTACAGATACATTTCTTAATAAATAACCTACTATAAATTAAAACCATTAACGTATGCTATATATAGATAGAAAACGGGGAGAACTTGCAGCTTAAAGAAAACATTCCTTGATTATTATGCCGGAATGAGAGTATAGTTCTAGCCATATCAGCTCTAGAAAATAGCAATTTAAGTTGTAAAATGAGCTCAAATATAGCCCAAATTCCGCTTTTAAATAATAGCCTAGGCCACCTATAGCTTTCGTCATGAGTAGACCCACACGGAATCTGCGCGCGCAAAATTCCGCAGATTTTTCGCAGAATTCCGCAGATTTTTAGCCCATCATTAATTTTGTTTATTTACTTGAGTAAATGTGTGTAAATCTGAATTTATTCAGTTTTTAAATTACACATATTTCACATATTAATCCAAAATTCTCCTCAGAAATTGCAAAAAAACGTCCGCAGATTCCGTCTGGCCCTAGTCATGAGCCATGGCTGTGTTCAAAATGGCATAAATGTTTTCAAGGTGCTCTATGAAGGGAATGCAATTGTCAATATGAAGATTGCTAAAACTGAACTGTAAAAATACTTTGAAAGCAAATTACACATAAGAGAGATGATTTAAAAGTTTTTTTTTAAAATCATTCCAGGTTTAAATGTTAGAACGTTCTAAATGAATAGGGCATAGGGGGAAAACTGGGAATAGAACACAACCAGGAACTATGCTTCTAACTACAGCTTTAAGAGGTGTAGTTGCAAGCGTACAACTTTGCAATGCAGTTTGCGAATGTTCGTTGGAACGACGGATTTGGGAAACGCCAAATCAACAAACTACTGTATGTTTGTAACAATGGAACCTGTGACCTTAGTTAATGGTTTTTGAAAACGCACCCCTGCATGTCTTTGGACTGTGGGGGAAACCGGAGCACCCAGAGAAAACCTACGTGAATGGGGAGAATGTGCAGCTCAAAAAAACATTCCTTGATTATTATGCCGAAATGAGAGTATACTGTAGTTCCTAGCCATATCAGACCTAGAAAATAGCAATTTAAGTTGTAAAATGAGCCTCGTTTCTTTAAACAATAGCACAAATACCCATAACTTGAGGAGTGCAAACATTAGTAAACCAAGTTGCGTGATTAATTTAAACACTTTACTCTTATAAAATTTTCGTCTGACCAGACAACTCCAAGTGCATAAATAGCTGTGTCCTCCTTTTCGGCACTATTCTTCTCTGCGCATGTTTAGTAAACACTGACAGTATAGGCTGTCGTTTTAATGCCAAAAAGACGGTTTGTGCTGGCGCAAGCTGTTAGTAAATCTGGCCATAAGAAACTAAGGATGGATATAAGTGAAAATCCCATGTTAATGCTTTATTTTTAGGGAAAAGAAATAAGAAACAGAAAGACAAACCGATGTCTGGAATTAGCACAAGGACATGATACATATTATTATCTAGTTTTGCAAGCGTGCACTGGACAAGAATGGACAATTCAACACGCCTTTGAAGAACTAAAGGGGAATTTCACTGAAGTGAAAGCAACGAAGTTAATGTAAGACTTGAAAACAAAATGTATGTCAATGAGTGAGAAAATGAGTCAATGCATATGTGTGATACATTTGATTAGAATTATAAGCATCACATTTATTATCATATTCTTTATAATTAATTTATCATTGGTGATAGTGTACAGCATAAATTACACCATTGAACTGTTTTTTTTTTTGGTGAAATACTTTTGCACAGTACTGTGTGTAGGTATGGGATGGTAACCGGTTTCAAGGTTTACCAGTTTGGAAAAGTCAAGATTTTGTTATACCGTTTCTAAGGTATATGTAAAGTTTTTTTTTTTATGTTTTTTTTATTGTGTTGTAAATAAATCTGTGGTTTTGAAACTAATGAAGATAGCAGCAGTCAATTATTTATTTTAATTATTTAGTCTGACATGTTTACTATTCCACAATATTATAAATGTTTCCTAAAATAAAAAAAGATTGTGTTCAATGGGGGAAAAAGTTGTTGTTTTCGTTTTACTCAGACTTTTGAAAAGAACCTATATTAAAGCAGTAATCACAATACCATGCTATTGTGAAACTGTGATATTCTTTATCCAAGGTTATCATATCATCAGAAACTTACCGGCCTGTGAGTGTGTGTGTATGTGTATGTGTATGTGTATATATATATATATATATATATATATATATATATATATATATATATATATATATATATATATATATATATATATATATATATATACACACACACACTGGCCACTTTTTTAGGTACACCTGTCTAACTGCTTGTTAACTCAATTTTCTAATCAGCCGATCACATGGCAGCAACTCAATTCATTTAGGCATGTAGACATGGTCAAGACGATCTGCTGTGGTTCAAACTGAGCATGATTTCAGTGACTTTGAACGTGGCATGGTTGCTGGTGCCAGACGGGCTGGTCTGAGTGTTTCAGAGACTGCTGATCTACTGGGATTTTCACGCACAAGATAGAAAGGCAACAGTAACTCAAATAACCACTCGTTACCCCTGAGGTATGCAGAAGAGCATCACTGAATGCACAACACTTCGAACCTTCAGGCGGATGGGCTACAGCAGCAGAAGACCACATTGGGTGCCTCTCCTGTCAGCTAAGAACACGAAACTGAGGCTACAATTCACACAGACTCACCAGATTGGACAATAGAAGATTGTAAAAACATTGAGTGGTCTGATGAGTCTCGATTTCTGCTGCAACATTCAGATGGTAGGGTCAGAATTTGGCATCATCAACATGAAAGCATAGATCCATCCTGCCTTGTATCAACGGTTCACGCTGGTGGTGGTGGTGTAATGGTGTGGGGGGTATTTTCCTGGCACACTTTGGGCCCATTACTACCAATTGAGCATCCTGTCAATGCCATACCTGAGTATTGTTGCTGACCATGTCCATTTCTTTATGACTAAAGTGTCCGCATCTTCTGATGGCTACTTCCAGCAGGATAACGCACCGTGTCATTAAGCGTGAATCATCTCAGACTGGTTTCTTGAACATGACAATGAGTTCACTGTACTCAAATGGCCTCCACAGTCACCAGAGCTCAATCCAATAAAGCACCTTTGGGATGTGGTGGAATGGGAGATTCGCATCATGATTGTGCAGCCGACAAATCTGCAACAACTGTGTGATGCTATCATGTCAATATGGACCAAAATCTCTGAGGAATATTTCCAGTACCTTGTTAAATCTATGCCAGTTCTGAGGGAAAAAAGAGGGTCCTAATAAAGTAGCCGGTGAGTGTATATACAGTTGCAATCAGAATTATTCAACCCCCTGATTTATTAGCCCCCCTGTTAATTTTTTTCCCCAATTTCTGTTAAACGGAGAGAAGATTTTCTCAACACATTTCTAAACATAATAGTTTTAATAACTCATTTCTAATAACTGATTTATTTTATCTTTGCCATGATGACAGTAAATAATATTTTACTAGATATTTTTAAGACACTTCTATACAGCTTAAAGTGACATTTAAAGGCTTAACTAGGTTAATTAGGTTAACTAGGCAGGTTAGGGTAATTAGGCAAGTTATTGTATAATGATGGTTTGTTCTGTAGACTATTAAAAAAATATATAGCTTAAAGGGGCTAATAATTTTGACCTTAAAATGGGTTTTAAAAAATTAAAAACTGCTTTTATTCTAGCCGAAATAAAACAAATAAGACTTTCTCCAGAAGAAAAAATATTATCAGACATACTGTAAAAATTTCCTTGTTCTGTTAAACATCATTTGGGAAATATTTAAAAAAGAAAAAAAATCAAATCAAAGGGGGTTCAATAATTCTGATTGCAACTGTATATATATATATATATATATATATAGAGAGAGAGAGAGAGAGAGAGAGAGAGAGAGAGAGAGAGAGAGAGAGAGAGAGAGAGAGAGAGAGAGAGAGAGAGACTACATATAACATCCATTTGGATAGATGTTTTGGCATTATCAAATATTACATAGTTATTTACAATTATTTATTTATTTTATTTTATTTTGATTAATAGTCCAACATTCAAACTCAATATAAAGTTACCAAAAATGAACAGGAATGTTTTATTTATCATTCAGAGATAAATTAGTCCGGGTCTTATCTCCTATTGGATTAGTTTTGGACTACTCATCATAGATTAAAGTTTAACCCCTGATATAAGATCCTCTTCGTTCTATATAATATTACTTATGCTAAAAAATTGTAACTTAATAATAAAACAACATAACCAACACATTTATCAACTATGATTAAATAGTATAAATTATGAATAATTAATTGATCAATTAAATAATCAAAAATAAAATAAATTATGTAATAGAAAAATTTTAATATAATAAAAAACAATAGTAAATAATAAAAAATAATATAAATATAAACATTCCTTGGCTCACCTAAAAGTGTTTTGGAAAATTGTAAAGATAGAAAGGTGCACATAGAGTTCTTGCAGTAGTTTTTTTTATTATTATTAATACTTTCATATTGTAAACCATATGAGTTTTGTATTCATAAACTGCAATCGGGTAACTTAAGTAAACTTGTCACGGTTTATGCACTTAAAAAATGTTGGTTATGGGGTTAGTTAATTTGAATGTTGTAAAGAAGATTACTACTTTAAAATTAACACTTTTAAATATCATTACAAACCTTTTGAACTTTTTAGGGTGGATAGACAACTTCTCCAAAGATGGAGTTGTATTAAATTAAATGTATTAAATGTCTCATTTTTAGAAGAGCTTTAAAAGGACGGTTCACTCCAAAAATACTCACTATTTCCTCTTACAGAAATTCAGGAGTTCTTTTCTTCTGTTGAAAACAAAAAAGGTACTTTGCAGAATGCCTAAAAAATATTTTGTTTTCAGCAAAAGAAATTCAAGCAGGTTTGGAAGTGGAGGGTGAGTACATGATCCCTTTAATGCACACTTTCTCTATTACAACAAGACATAAAACACTCTTTTAGTGGTTTATCACGCATCCTGAGCAGTCAAGTAGTCAACCCCGCTTAGTGTGTGACTTTACAGTCATATAAATCTAAAACCACGATTAATATTCACAAAAGCACTGCTTCAGATTTTCCACAAGATGGCAGCACAGATCAGTTGAGGGCATTACATTCATTTTCTCTCAGCATAAATTGGCGTTTTTGCACCTCAGTATTTCACCAATACAACAAACAAAAGACGTAAATGTCTTGTAAACAATGGTCTCCTAATTAAAAACGTCCTAATTTGGTAACATCCTGTCAAAGTAAACTTTCCCAAACAAACTTGTCCCATTTTACCAGCAAAGCGTTGATAGCTTCTTTCTTGCTTTGACTTGGCAATGTGCTGTACCTATAAAAGAAGAACGAGAGCCCAAATTAAATATTGAGGACACCAAAATGCCTAAATAAATGTACAAACTTGCATACACAGTCTCTTTTTTTTTGTTTAAATTGTGATCATTTCCTACCTGAGGGAGTTTAATACTAGTTCTTTCAATGTGCCTAAATTAAAGCTCATTCCTCCAAAACCCATAAAAGCTTCATAGAAATCGTGTGAAAGAGCCGTGGCTCCAAAAACAGCAGGATCATCGGAGCTGATCACCAAAGGATGACCTTCAGCCATCAGGACTGCAGCCGGATGATTCCGCAGGTCTGAGACCAGCTTCAACACCTGAAAGAGAACATAAAACATCAGAATTTTTCAGGTAAAACGCTATTCAATATTGTATTGAATACAACAGATTTTATTTCTTATAAATGAACATTAAATATGAATTAGTATAATCTTATATTCAATTGTTTCTTGTTAATACTTCTCTATACAATTACATGTTTGTTTGTAGCTATAAAGTAGGGCTGGGCCGATAAATTATATTATATCAAATCACTTTTTTTACTCTATATTGATCTAAGAGCCAATCACACAGCAGAAATGTGCAACAATGAGAATCTAAAAGTGTGTTGATGTTAGAGATGCACCGATTTTTCGGCCACCGAAAATTTATCGGCAGAAAATATGTTATGTCATTTAATGGACCCTCTAATTTTTTGTCATTGTTGGGGTACTCTTTTAAATCTGGAAGCATTAATAACTCATATAAAAATATATATCGTAATCGTTCAATATGGAAAATAATTATCGAGATTGCATTTTTGCCATATCGCCAAGCCCTAAGCTAAAGCTTTAAACAAACACTTTAAAACATTCTGTCCACAACAAGGACAGACAAAGAAGCATATTAGATAAAACCTGAAATAATCAACAATGTGTTAAAAGATAAACTCCTGTTCAAAAGTTACAAATATTCAATAGGGACGCATCAACATTACAGTAAGCCATTTATACAGTATAATGTTACAAAATTTATTTTTTATTTCAAATAAATGTTCAAAATAGTGGTGGCGCAGTGGGTAGCGATGTCGCCTCACAACAAAAAAGTTGCTGGTTTAAGCCTCGGCTGGGTCAGTTGGCATTTCTGTGTGGAGTTAGCATGCTCTCCACATGTTTGCGTGGGTTTCCCAAAGACATGCGCTATAGGTGGATTGGTTAAGCTAAATTATCCATAGTGTATTTGTGTGAATGAGTGTGTATGGGTGTTTCCCAGTACTGGGTTTCAGCTGGAAGAGCATCCGCTGTGTAAAACATGTGCGGGATAAGTTGGGGGTTCATTCTGCTGTGGCGACCCCAGATTAATAAAATGACTAAGCCGAAAAGAAAATGAATAAATGAATGAATGAAAAATATGAGTTTCTGAATGGAACTGATTGTGATTTTGGCCCAGAAAGATGCATAAAGAAAATAAACAAGCTTAAATTTTTGACACTACAAAGTGATCTTCTACCTGATTTGAAATAGGGCAGACTTCAATCGGCATGTCCATCTTTCTGGCCATCTCTTTAACCACAGGGTGACGTGCCAAAGCAAAGCCGTGCCCGATACGCGTGGTGTTGAACAGAAGAGCATCCATGAGGTTTTGATCCACATCTGTTCCCTGTGAATCTGTGCAGAAAAGCCAATGAAAAAGAACAAACGCTCAATCACTCGGAGCCTAAAGGACGACTTTGAGTTGCGCGGCTTTGTAGCAGATAAAAGAAACGAGACGTCAAAGGAAACCTGTCTCTCCTGCGTGGAAGAAGTAGGGCAGGTTAAAACCCTTGTCTTCAGGTAAACTCAAAGCGTCCTTGAAGTACCACAAAGGTCTTCCAAGGTCTTCCTGTCCTACCTTGAGTTAGAAAAGCACATGTAGTTCTGGTTAAATGTTTGGGATCAGTAATATATTTTATTCTGGTCAACCTGCATTTGTTTGATAAAAAAAATTGAATAAAATTTCAATTTTGTGAAATATTTATATTTGAAAAAACTGTTTTTAATTTTCATAAGTTTTATATTGTCATTTTTGGAATATAAAGCTGAATTTACTGAAGTCTTCGGTGCTTGCTTCAGAAATCATTATACATATGCTGATTTGCTATTCTGTTAAAGGTCTAATAATTCATTATTGTACTCAAGCATGAATAAGGATTCTTATAATTATAAAAACGTTTTCCTTCATAGCTTTGTGGAAACTGTTATACATTTTAGTAGACTCCGTATTTACACCTCACACGATAACGATAAACATAAATATATCAATAAATTGACAAAATGACGAACGATAAAAAAATGTTTTGTTTGTGTTTGTCATTCGACATTAACCCCTTGTAACCAGCAGACGTCCTCATTGAGCTACTTGTGTGACTTTTGACTGCTAATGTAAACAAAGCAATTTAGCGATCGCAGTCAATGTAGTGGAATAAAAACAACACAAGCTAAGCTAATGCAATGAAACTAGCACTGGATATCACTATAGCACTAAGGTTAATTTATTTGTATTCTATTTGCTAGCCTAGTTTGCATAACCTTGATGTATTTTTATCATCCTTTCACATGATATAACCAATTGTTTTCTAGATAGTTATCTTTAAATAATGTTTGAAAAGTCGGTTTAAGTTCACAATGTCATCTGTGGCTTATATCTTAATAGATTCTGACTGGCTGTCAGTGTTTTTTCATTCTTCATTTGCAGAGAGAAGTGATATTTTTATATATCCCAATGATATTGTTTCTCTAAGTCTTTATCGTTATATTTGTGGTCTGAACTCTGCTGTTGTTTTGAATTTAGAAAGATTTTTAAATCTCTATCTTTATTGTTATTTATATAGTTACCATGCTTGGTGTAAATGGCTCTATATGCAATTCTTTGATTTAAAGAAAGTTAAAAGTAACAGCATTTATTTGAACTATATACACATTTTAGATAGCTGTTTATTTGTACTTTTACTGGCATTTGAAAAATAAGTGTTGAACACGTCACCATTTTTCTCAGAAAACATGTTTCTAAAGGTGCCGTTGACTTGAAATTTTCCCCAGATGTTTGTAACAACCAAAGAAATCCATATATGCAAAGAAAACAAAACTACTTAGTTTACAAATTAAGTTATGTGTAATAAAATGAAATGGCACAGGGAAAGGTATTGAACACATGAAGAAAGGGAGGTGTAGAAATACAGTGAAAGCCCAGACAGCAGCTGAAATCTCTCAGTAGTTCTTCAGCAACCCTCTGCCCTTTAAAATTAGCTGCTTCAGTCCAACATCTACATAATCAGGATGATGAAGATGAAACCAGAGTGGACATTTCAGCAAGACAATGATCAAAAACAAAGCCAATGAAACTCTCAAATGCTTTCAGAAAAAGAAAATCAAGCTGTAGAATCACCTGACTTGAATCCAATAGAAGATACAAAATAAAAATCAGATTTGATAGACGAGACCCACAGAACCATCAGGTTTTTTACGCTCTTGTTGAAGTCTGTGAAAACCTCACACCTGAGTAATTCATGTGACTTCATTCTCCATATGAGAGTCCTCTTTAAGCTGCCATCACCAAAAAAGCCTTTTATTTAAAATATTAAATACGTTTCAGTAGTTTAATACTTTCTCCTTGTGTCATTCTATTTTTATAACACATAACTAGTATTTCAGATTTTCTTTGTTTAGTTTTATTTATATATATATATAGAAATATTTCTATTTTCATGTTTGTATTGTTTGGGTTTTTACCAATATCTGGTTCAATTCCATGTAAACAGCTCCTTAAGAAATATTATTCCCAGGAAAAAACATGACATGTTCAATACTTATTTTCCCCGCTGTACTGAATCACAAAAATATTGAAGCAGCACACTTAAATAAAAATAAACAGGATAAAAATAAACATGACACTGAAGACAGCTAGATGACGATACTATTAATGATGCTATTGTGATACTATTAATTCAGCTTTAATTTACAGGATTTAATTTTTTTACTGTATCAAATAAATGTAACTTTGGTGACCAGAATAGCCTTCTTTTAAATACTTCATTCATGTATTGTGTATTTCAACAATTTGCTCATCCCCGAACCGAATGTAAACTCACAAAGTCAAAGCCTGCCATGACATCTGGAAAGTTTCTTCTCAGTATCATTGCTTCCTCTACTGTCTTCACCGCCTCAGTTGCATTTATTTTTCTAAGAGAAACCGGTTAATTCAGATCATATTGATTCAGACTGGTATTTGAAGTAATTTGCTGTTTATCACACCTGTGGACAGTGAAAATCACCCGAGCCCCGATGAAGTCTGGGTAGTGTTTTTTAAATTGGTTCACAACTTCTTGACAGGCTGCCATACTCCAGTCTTTATCATTCAGTCTGCCATCAAGTTCATATGTCTTGAATGAGTAAATAAATCGAGCATATATTAGTATGTTTACAGTGTATACAATCTTACAAAGATGCTAATTTCTGCCATAGAAAATTTGAAAAGACAATTGAGACTTTTTTTTTCTCTCACAGATTTGAGTTGTCATATATATTTCTTTAATAGTCTGGTTCTTGAATCTGATTGGCTGATAGCTGTGTGATATTCTGTAATATCAGGACTCGTACAGCCTCTTCACCCTTGTGTATTACTCCGCCCATATAGAGTGGCAGCAGATCAATAAACTCACTAGAATTTTACAATGTAGTTGTTTAGATTGCAACTCTGCAGTTTATTTATAAGGTTTATTTATATTTTAAATATTCATAAATTCAGAGATTCAGTGCATCACCATTAGCCTGTCATACTGAGCAGAGCAAAGATGGTTGACGTTCTGCTACAAGATGGCAAAAGAGACCACATAATACGTCCTTGGGGGAGAAAAACAGCATTTTCTCAGTGTAAGTTTCAAACTACAGCTGAACAAATCATTACAAAACAGGTAATTGGCACTCTAAGTTGTATTTTGTAGTGCTGTATTTATACCATATTAATGTGGTAGTGTTTGCTTCGGATTTTTCGGAGTTAATTATTGTGAAATCACAATTGCCACAGATAAATACTGGGAAATCTCTGTAGACTGATGGCATTTCATGCCGCTCAGCCTTATAATCTTAAAATGTGTATAATCTTAACCTGTTTTGTCATCACTTTAGACATTACGCTAGAGAATCATTCAAATACTAGCTCTAAAGTGATGTTGGTTAATTAACAACGATTTCTGTTGTTCTGACATCAGCTGCAGATGTGAATGAATGGTGGAAGAAAGTAGTTCCTTGTACATAAGGATTTTTGAGACTCTCCGTGTTTGATTTTCTTTTTTATATACACGATTATGCTGTCGAACTGTTGTATAAACGCAATATCACACTTGTAGCAGTGCCGATATACAGCCATATCATATATACATACAGTTTAAGGCAAAATTACTGTCCTTTGAATTTTTTTATTCTTTTTTTAAATATTTCCTAAACTAAGATGTAAACAAAATTTAGCAAAATGTAAACCGACAAATATAAGGTTATAATTCGCAACTGTCAATGTGCAATATAAACTGCTGGAATAAAAAAAGTCAGTAACTAAGTAATAGTAAGATATAAACTCAATTCTTAAATTGTATATAAGCTCAAAATTGTGAGATAAAAAAAATCACATATATCTTTTTTTAATTTTGTATTCAATTTTAGGTCTAATTTTGGAATTTTGTATCCATACCTGTGGCAGCAGTGCTCTGATTTCCACATACATGATGTTGTCCTCATAAAACTGTCGGAGACCTTCATAGAGGTAGTCTTTAAAGACAGGGGCATAAGTGACCAACCCATAGGCCACTAAAAATACCTGCTCAAATCTCTCCCACACAGTATCTTGATTAGGATAAGCTCTATCTGGGTCCTCAGTAAAGAGTGTGAGATTTCGAATAAAACTGTAAAGGAAATTGAGACAAATATAAGACAAACCTCACTTAATTAGTCTCAGAATAAATTTAGTTTTACCTGTTGTCTAGTTCAGTGGTGTTTTTAATCTTTTCTCTGAGGGATCTGAGCAGAGTCCATGAGGAGCAGTGTGAACTGGATGCTGGTGGTCCAGAGGAGAAGATGAACTGCACGGTTTGCTCGTCTGTGAAGCACACGTAGCAGTTCTCTCTGTAGGTCACGTTCATCACTAGCCAATCCACTGAAACCATAGCAAAGTCATGGACGTGCAGCGCCGCACCTGAAAATATAAACCATATCAATCATCATATTTAAGCCTATGGGGAGTTACACTGTTATGAAATATATGGTTAGGTTAGTTTAGCTTTTAGGTAATTTAGCTTTGCAGTAAAATGATAGTAGTGTCATCCAGTTTTAATTAATACAAGTAATATGAGTTTCGTAATCAGATTTCTTTTTTCAAGTAGCTAGTAAAGTAACAAATTACTTCTTTATTTCTGAGAAAATATCTGAGTTGCTTTTTAAAAAGGCAATTCAGTTACTTTGTTTTTACTTTACTTTTTACTTTGTTTTTACTTACTATCGTGAGGAAGTGGAGATGTTTTCCGTATGATCTGTACATATGAAAATTACTGTAGTTTCAGCTTAAATGTAAACTTATGTCACTTGCACAAAAAATAAATTTAGTCTCCCTTAAAATGAATAAAAACTGTAAAGTTCAAACTTTAAAAAAATATAAATATATATATAATTTAAATATATATATATATATATATATATATATATATATATATATATATATATATATATATATATATATATATATATACACACAGTTGAAGCCAGAATTAGTAGCCCCCCTGAATTATTAGCCCCCCTGTTTATCTCCCCCCCCCCCCCTTCCCAGATTTTTTAACACATTTCTAAACATAATAGTTTTAATAACTCATCTCTAATAACTGATTTATTTTATCTTTGCCATGATGACAGTAAATACTAATTTACTAGATATTTTTCAAGCCACTTCTATACAGCTTAAAGTGACATTTAAAGGCTTAACTAGGTTAATTAGGTTAACTAGGCAGGTTAGGGTAATTAGGCAAGTTATTGTATAATGATGGTTGGTTCTGTAGACTATCGAAAAAAAAATTAGCTTAAAGTGGCTAATAATTTTGTCCTTAAAATGGTGTTTAAAAAAATAAAAACTGCTTTTGTTCTAGCCGAAATAAAACAAATAAGACTTAATCCAGAAGAAAAAAACATTATCAGACATACTATGAAAATTTCCTTGCTCTGGTAAATATCATTTGGGAAATATTTAAAAAAGGGAAAACAAATTCAAAGGGGGGCTAATAATTCTGACTTCAACTGTATGTGTGTGTGTGTGTGTGTGTGTGTGTGTGTGTGTGTGTATATATATATATATATATATATATATATATATACAGTATATAAAAACAAGCAAGCAATAGTTATAAACAAGCAAGCATAGCCCAGATGAAAAAAGTAATGCAAAAGTAGCGTGATGCATTACTTGCCTGAAAAACTAACTACTACATTTAATGACTTTTTAAATAAGTAACACATAATTGTAATGCATTACTTTTAAAAGACACTGGCAACACCCTCTCTTGACACAATTATAAGCCATTATACAGGCAAAATATAAGACAACTACTCATAATACTATATATACAAAACATATCAACCTACATCTCATTCCCTTTATCTTTTTAACATAGTTAAAATAGTGGGAACAAAAATGTGTGTATACAAGTTATATTTATATTTTTTAATACATTTTATATTATCCTACAATCAAATCACAAACTACAGATTACTGCACCTTTAGGCATCTTCTGTATCAAATTAAAGACAGGACTTTGGTCAATGAGGCGCTTTGCCTTGAAGAAATGCATGGACGGTGGAAACTGTCCTGCTTCCATATCATGCTGCTTCAGTTTCTGAAGTTTTCCATCAAGCAGTTTTTCTCTCTCATTCAATGAAATGCCACCTCCTGTCCGTCTAGATGCCTCAAGCCCTATGAGAGCATCTCGTTTCCTGGGATCTGGTCCACCAGAACATGATGCACAACACAGAAGCAGCATGTAGATCCACATCAGATCTCTGAGGGACAGCACACGCATGGCTGTGAGGTAATTCAACCACAGATCTCTGGGAAGATAGTAAAAAGTAGAATGTTATTATTATTAAAGTGTGTATCAAGTGTTTTTTCTATCATTTTTTTAGATTTGAGGACTGAATGTTGTCGAAAGATACAATTCACAAAGTTCCTCAAAAAACGTTACTCTCTTAAAAGAAAGAATCAATTCTAAACCACCAAAATGACTTGTCGTCACTTCTAGTTTCACTTCCATAACTTGTCTATGTAGATCTCAAAGGAAATATTGTAGCATAGAACGAAATCCATTTTTATTGTTGTGGTAATTGCTGAAGCTTTAATCCTGATATACAGTATTATCACAATATTGATATTAGCGATGCAACAATTATAAATTTTGGTTGTACGATTGTAGTCTGTCTGATGAATAATCGCGATTTCATGGTTTTCAAGATTATTATGCATTTATTAATTAAAAAAACCTACTAGTTTAGAAAGTCACATGAGAACTCTTTATATTTTAAAGTGTTACTTACTACTGCTCAGTAGCCAAATAGTACAATAGTAAATTTCTTGTTGAACTTAAAAGTAAAAAAATTTGTTGACGTTTTGATTTAAGTAATAATTTTACACTGAAAATAAATTACAAAACAATGAATAAATAAAGAAATAAAAACAAGAATAAAAAAAAAAATAGTATTTGTCTAATGTAAATCTAGCTACATATTAGCTAAGTATTTCCCTTTTAAAGAGAACAAATGTAGTCAAAGGCTGCTGAACCTCCGTCTTCGATCAACTACATCACAAAATTGTTTGGTATTTTTTCATTTTATATTTTTCTTTTTGGACCAGTGTAGAAATGCGTATGTTCCATACAAAGTAGCCTATGAAGCTAAGCGATCTGTTCTTTTCACGTGACTTGCAGTTCGCTCACGGCATTCTGAAGTTTAGATGTTTTCAAGTAGGTACGCCAGGAACAAGCTGTGCGCCTCCATTGGAAATAATGAACTTTTGTGTGCAAAAGACATGATATGTGAACGCGCCTTACGTGCAATGTGAAAGAGCCGTCAGTTGATAGCCTCAGCCAAAGTTAATCCAGTGTGCGTGGGTAATAGCCTCGACGTACAAGCTCGGAACTTTAAACTAAGGCACAGTTGCCATAACTTTGTTTAGTTGCAGCAGTTTTGTTCCGTGCAGAAACGTCGTGTTGAGAAGTCTTTACGATTAATTAACCGTGACGAATTAAAGCGTGGTTAATGGTGAAATTGGTTATTCGTTGCATCCCTAATTGACATAAGCTGCAAATAAGCATTATTTTATCACTTATTATAACAAAAGGAACTACATAAATATTCAGAAGTTTAATAACAAAAGAAAACAAAACAAAGATCAGTATACAAGATACTGTTATAAGACTGTTATAAGATAACAGTATATAAGATCTCATTACATTTAACTTGCAAATTAAACAGTGAAAAATAGCTAAATTTGTTAATTGCATTTTACAATTTTATCTAAGGTGTTGCAGGTAAATATAGACCCTTCCCTTGATGTAGCCATTTTTGGGGTTCTAAAGATTTGGTCTCAGTTTAATTCTAAACAACTTGATCATTATTAGCTAGGCATAGTATTGTACTTCACTGGAAATCAAATAAGCCACTACTACATCCCAATGGCTTGTGGATACCATGCATTTTCTAAAGTTGGAAAAGGTTAGATGCTCTGTGAAAACTAATTCCTCTGAAAAGTGCCAATGTTTTATAACTTACTTTAACTCTCTTAACATCTTGCCTTTAATTTAGTAGATGCACTCTCCTTCCCTTTAATTTATTTATTTCGTAGTAATTTCATTTTTTTTTATTGTATACTGTTTAATTGTAAAGATTTAATTTCAACATTGACAATGTATATAAACATTTAATTGTGATTGTTGAATGACTGCATTCAGGCCCTGTTCACACTGATACATTTTCGTTTTAAAACGAATAAGTTTTGCTACGGTTACGCCTTTCGTCCGCACTACCCCAGAGTTTTCGAGTGCCGAAAACTGAGCATTCTGAAAACGCTGGAGAGGCCATTTTCATTTTAAAACGATGCTGCTCCATCCAGTTAGTCGTCATTTTCTTTACACTTTTATTACTGGTTGTTGCCTTTTTTCTTTTACCGTTATTATTATTTTTTTCTTGTTTTGTTTTTTTCTTCTTCTCTTTTGTAAAAAACAACAACAAAGAAAACGATATGTAACAATTTGTATTGAAATTGTGTTTGTTTTTTGCAATTAAAAAATTGAACAAATTTGCTTGTTACATTTATTTAGGTTTATTAGTAATAAGATTTTTTAATAAAACAGTTATGACTGCTGATTTTAACGAGTTTAAACATTAACTAAAACTCTAACATGACTTAAGATAAATAAATGCATTAGAAATCATTTTCATCATCAGTTACATCAACTTATGTCTACAATTGGAGCCTGATTTTAAAGTCCTATGAAAAGAAACTGTTTCAGTTTTCAATCAATATCTCAGCCATGTTGTAGGCCAGATTAAAGTGTGAAAATGCTTATGTTTGAAAATAAATAGTCTAAAAGTCTCCAAGCATTTGGTGGTGTGATGAACACCACAGCGAATACAACTTAATATTTGTAAAATATTGTGAACCTTTAAAATAGAATTAATCCTACTGCATTGATTATATACGTTGTCCTAAAACTATTTAACAACACCCATTATTGCCTTTTTTCACTTCAAATGTACTATACACACAGTAGTCATTTGAAATATATTATTATTACTGATTTAGGCTACTCAACTGTATCGTGACAGTGATGTCTGTAATAACTGCATTTATAAAAAGATTATTTGCTTACTACTACTTCTTTTTTCCAGTCACCATTAACAGTTTTGCTTTGAAATCAGTTTCAACCATCAACCACAGTTTCCTCAAAACGGTGGTAAATGTAGCTGTCAGCTGTTTGAACTTGTCTACTTTTAAGAGAAAGATAATTTAACACGTATGATGTACATTAAATCGATCAAATAACGTTACTTCTGAAACAATGCCACCATCTGTTACAGACATAACTACTCGCATGTAAACAACCCACATGACTGTCGAGCTGTACTCTACTTATTATCATCAGTCTTAAGTTGTCTAATGTTAGCTGTTGTCACATTTTGTCTATAATCGATTGATTGCAAACATGAATCTTAAACGTCCGGAAACGCTTCTTGAATTTCGATCAATTTATTTGCGTATCTATTTGGCGTATCATCTAACGATAAAGGGGCTTCCGGGGGTGAATTACCCCCCAAAAAAGGCATAAAAATAATACAGTAGCGGTTAACCTGAATAACGTTAAATATTCAACGTAATACATAACGAATCAAAGAGAATTAATTAAAAGTACTTGCCTGTTGAGTACACAGAATCGCTACAACAGACATGTAAATAGAAATTGTATTTAACAGAGCTCGGTCGACTTCTACCCTGCAACTGACTTCCACAACAACGTGACGTCGTGTGTTTCCTTGAAGCTCATTGGCTGAGCTGTGTGTCAATGCGCGTGGACAAAAGACTGAATGACAAAGACCTGTCGGAGTATTTAAAATCTAACAAACGTATTACATGGGTTTCTTCTTTGTTTTACGACGTCCATAAGTTTTAAAAGTTATGGTTGATGAATATGAATGTGATATATTTACCTCACTATTATCATCTCCAACAATGGGGTTTCTGAGGCGTCTGAAACCTGACTAAAGTCTTTTTCTGTGAGTACAAGACTTACTAGCACAAATAAAGGAATATTGTGGTTCTAGAATAACATTATATTCATAAAAAGTGTTTATGTCAGTTAACGAGACGTTAAAATATAACCAAGCAGTTGTTTTATTCGAAACGTACCCTCTTGTAGCCTATATTAACTTTTCATGATAACTGGAAAACTAGTTTGTTAAAAACTAACCATGGTTTTACCAAAGATAAAACAAATAAAACGTTGATTTAGTCATTAAACCATGGTAATCTCAAATTAAATATGGTTTTACCAAGATATGTGTAGTAAAATTGTAGTTATACAAAGTCTTTATGCTAAAAACTATTACAATTTTACTAAAATCATGAGCAATTCCAGCGTTATGGATGTGACATTTGCAGTAAAAACTCAACTTATATTCACAGAGAAAGTATATGAAACATTAAATTGAAAAATCTGTTTATATTTTCCAGAACAACTTACCACAGAGTTGTGGTATCAGAAAAAATATCAATCTGTAAATATGTTTTATATTTTAAATAAGGAAAATAAACATGCGTTATGGATGTGACGAAAAAAGTTTGCAGTATACAACATACTTTGCAGAAATTCAGTGAATTAAACTGCACAACCCAAAAGAAACGACGCAAAAAAAAAAAAGATAAAAGTTGACTCTCTATAGAACAAACATGATTTATTTTATTTTACACTTTTGCATTTGAGGTAAAAGTTTCGTTATGGATGTGACTAATGTGAAATTGGCACTTGTGTGACTTTGCTAAATGAAATATAAAAGTTTGAAAAGATTGATGGAGACATTTTTTAGTAGTTTTTAAGTACTGTAAAATACTAGCTTACACCAAAACTGTAGAAACGGTGTCGCTATTTTGGTTGAAGCTTAGTTTTTTCATGGCAAGGTTGACATTTGCATGAAATTGCTCATATGGTTAATTTCGCAAGGTGGATTATTTTGAGGACAATGAACAAAAACTTGAAAACAAGCAGAAACTAATGAAACGTAATTTATTCTAAGAAATGTACAGTATAGAAAATACTTCGGTTCATTTCCAAAATAATTTTTCAGTCAGATAAGAACTTGTAAACTTCATACAATGAAAGTTACAGGTGTCGTTTTGGATGCCATTTCACTACTGAGGTAAAGTGAACCTTTTTCAAAACAAACATGAGAACACATTTATATTAAAAAAAGACAAAACTTACAAAAAACATAAGAGCAAATAAATATGATTCACATTTAACCAACTAGTCGCTTAACCAGTATAGACAGAACAGAGAACAGCAGAAATGTTGAAGGGTTTCAAGAGATACAGACCCAATACCCATCAAAAAATACATCAAATTAAAACAAAATCATCTGTACAATGCAAAAGCCACACATTCTTGTAGTCCAATACAACTAAATTATCCCTTTTACATATTAACAGTGGAATAGGACAGTCTGTCAGAGGACTGGTAAAGTGATAAAACTTCACATGTGAGGAAAGACGGGTATAAAATGGAGGATAATGCCCATGTCATCTCACAGCTGCTAGCATTTTAATATCCCTAGTTCATAAAATACATATAAGCAGATCACATGTCCACAAAAATACTAAAAAGTCTGACATTACGCACTATCACAGGTTTCAGGGACAAAAGATCTTACTGTACCACAGAAATCACTGTTAAGTTTCTTCGTACAAGGTATACAACTGCTTTTCCACTTCAATATGTGGATGTTACAAAGCTGCAAAGTGAGGGCTAAATTGTTAACCTAGGATTCTGCCTTCATTACACTTACAGTTGTGAACCCCAGCATTGAAATTATAGAATGGAGATGTTTTAATCATGTTCAAACTTGGCACCGATAAAGTAGTAATGACTGTTGTACAATTGGACATATTAAGGCTATAGTGTTGATTTAAGGATAGAGCCTTCAATCATGAAAAAGCATATCTCAGAGTATAAAGAAAAACAAGTGACAAAAATAATTTTTGCACATGTCTGTGAAGGGAATGGAGAATATGCCACATTCTGGCATTATGAGGTAGATATTCTTGCTGCCATATTCTGACAATTTTTTGTTTCTTTTAATGGTTTGTCAGTATGAGCTGAATAAAATAGTAATTCAGACAGACTAATCGAACACATTTAAAAAAGCAGATACGATAGCAAATAATTTAGTGCAGGGCAACAACAGTAGAAGAAATGAAGTTGGATAAAACCATCCTACTAGGTTTTCAGATCCTTGCCCATTAAAAAAAAGCGTTTAAAACAATTTCAGACTTATTCAAGTGTGACAAATGCCATTAACCACAAGTACTGCTTGCCCAGTTCCTGCATCTGTACTGATGTTCAAACAGCAACTGAAGTTAATCACAGTTCCAGTGAAATTTCACTGTAATTTTGTCACTGAAAATTCATTTGACAATACCCGTATTAAAACCACTACACCCTGAGGACATATTTAGTACGCTGAATCAAAACAGGAAGCATTCATGTAAAATATGAGCACATCGACATTTCTCCTATTAGATAAAAGGAGCTACAGTGGTACTTTTACAAGTCAGTTTTAAGGCTGATATATACTCACATCTAACACATTGTTAGTAGTATTGCGACTCTAGCTAGATGTTCAATTTACATTCCAATATGTGGAAAGAAAACAACATTTTAAGCTAGAAAACCAGTCTTCAAGGAATCCCAAAAGCTGCAGATTACTAGTGGTCTGTCTAGATATTAAAAATGTGAAAGATGGTTACTTCCGTATCTGAAATCAGATTCATTCTGTGCACACATAAACTAACAGAACAAGACAAAACATCAGAGATAGAAACAACTTAAGTGAAATTAGTCCCATACAAAGAAGCACACGTCTAATTTTAGTCCAAGGCCACTAATTCCAGTATGAAAGACTATTCCTAGTGCATAACAAATAGAGCAGCTGAGTTCTCTGCCAATCTAAGAACAAATACAATCTTCAAATTGAAGTGGCATTAAAAGAATGCACATCACCAGAAATAAAGTGGATAATGTGTTTTACTTAAGATGAACACCACCTCTTTAAAACACTCCAGTTGTCACTTTCCCCATGGAGAAGTCAACTTTGAGTTGAATTTCTATACTAAAATAATTTCACAGAACATTCGAAAGTATATGAAGGCAAGAGTCTAGTTTGTCCATGGAGCTTTGAAAAAGCTCAAGTAGTCTCAGTACCTTCTTTGCTACACCTGAGTTTAATTTTGAACCAGAATACCAACTGGTAACTAACATCTTGCTCTTCTCATAGATACATTTTAATATCTTTACTTTCAAAGTAACAGCTCATGCAAAGAGCTTGGAGATTGTGTTCCTTTGTTAGGAATGTGGCCAAAGAAACAAACCAGGATGAAAAGAAAAGCTGCTGTGGTCACCACTTCTTGGCACTGCAAACTGTTCTTTCCCTCCTCAGTGAAAGTTAATGCCAGGGGAGGATGGTGTCTCAACAAGTTTTATGCATGAGTAGGGGAGCAATTGACACCAATTGACATAACTTGTCTTTTTCAGCAAACAAACACACTAAACATCTATTTTGTTGTGGTCTTCATTTCCTTGTATATTGCAGGATGTAACTGTGCTGTAGAAGGTATTAATTTTCCTTGGACTGCCAGCAAAATCCTAATTTTCATACTCCTTGTTTATGGCCCTGGCCATTTGGAGAGGCTGTACGCAACATCTGGTGCCTATCAAGCAAGAAAAGGGTTAAGAAAAACAATGTAAAAGCAGTATACAAAAGTACAAGTGATAAGTGGATTATTCTTTGATATCAAGAAGACCTTAGTGTTAAATGATATCTCTTACCCACTGCGAAATAAGTGTTCTGCAACCACTGCTCTTTGAGGAACCATCATTCCCTGGAAGTGCCCTGCAACATTCGGATGCCTATACATAGCCATTCGAGATTGGCCAGGAGAGAAAGGCAGATGCTGGGGCCTCTGCAAAGCTTCCATCAAATGTGGATGAGGATTCTGTGGTGCAAAATGTCCACCAGGAAATTGCTGGCCAGAATACGGCCCACTTGCCATCACATGGGGTGGCGGAGCAGCACTTTGCTGCATGCTGGGATGCATACCACGAGGCCCATATGGGAAACTAGAGTGCGGCTGAGCTGAAGTATGACGTCGGGCTGTAGCATTGTGGCTATCCAGGTCCAATATCTCCTTTGGGCTCTCTGAGCGTTCAGAAGGTTCTTCAGTCCTTGCCTGCTTGGCAGGGCTTTCATCGTCTTTGTTTTCAAATGCACTGCTATGGGACCCATCAGGTAAAGGATTGGGTGACATTAGGCTCCCAATAGATCCATCAGAGCCATGTGGAGACATGCCATTGTCATTGTGCCTACCATTAAAACTTCCAGCAGATGGTGTTGGATAAGAATTGGACATCACTGGGTGTTGAGGCTGGTATGGATGTCTAGGCCACTCCTCAGTTGGAAATACAGGTCTTCCATGTCGTTGTTGCTGATAAAACTGCTGCTGCTGGAACTGAGGATGCATGCTAGGGTGGCCCTGAGGATGCTGTGTGGCCATGCGATACTGGTATTGAATGCCTTGCTGGTGATAAGCAAGATAGTGTGCAGGATTTTGATTAGGATTATTTTCGTGTGACTGGGGTCCCTGGCTTGTGTAAGACTGGTGGTTTGATGTTTGTAGAGGCCTACCAGTCTGTGGGCTAAACCCTTGGTGTGCTGGCTCACTTATACTATAATGGGTCACATTGTTGCTCTCTGGACTCTGATAGTGGGTTGGAGTAGTCTGATTTTGAGGGGGTGCTGGCTCCTGCTTTACCAGCGGGGGTTTTGACTCGGGACTGAAGGGCTGTTGCTTGTATTGCCCACTGGTACAATCAGTTCTCATGTTAGCATTGCTGCCATCTTGGGAAGCTGTACTCCCATCTGATACTTTCCTGCTGGTAGGCTCACAAGGCCTTTGGTCTCCCTGATCAGCTGGAGACGGCTGAGCAAGTGGATGAGATACAGGGTGGCTAGGAGGTAGAGAGCTGAGTGTTGCAGGTTGATGAACACCAGGCTGACCCCCCTGAGATGAAATCTGTGGCATTCCATGGAGAGGTCCTACCTGTGGGCCTCTGACAGAATCATTGTTTTGTACTTGCTGTGAGCCACCCTGATGATATTGATGAAGTACATTCTCTGTCAATTGTTGAGGAATATTCTGTAGAATTTGTGGAGGAACATTCTGAGACTGTCGTTGAGAGCCATTATGAATAATCTGTGGTAGAGCATGTTTATTTATTTGTTGAGAAATGTTGAGGGGAATGTCATCTTGGGTTTTATGGGTCATTGGCTGAGGGCTGTTTAATGGAAATGAAGAGCCATCCACAGACTTTAAATATGGAGGACCTGGTTGAGAATTCAGTTGGTCACTGTCGTGGATTTTCTCCAGATTTGACAGTGTCTGTTTGTCTTCATTCTGATTCAGTTCCTTGCTTGGAGAGGATACAGATGCCAGACCAGTCACTTGTGAAGGTTGCTCAGATGGTTCTGTTGTATTGGTATAAGAACGACTTTCAGCCTCAGTCAGAGAAATTTCTCCAGTTGACTGTTTATTGCCAGATTTTGGACTTGAACCTATCAGGATAAAAAATAAATTGTTTTAGTGCTCAAATCAAGTAAGTGCCAGGAGTAATTAATGCAATGCTAAAAATAAATATGGCAATTAATACTACTCTTACCTTTGGAGCACATAGGGGTGTGCTGTTTGTCTAGAACACCATCTCTAGAAGGCATGTGGAGCTGATTTTCAGGAGATGACTGTTCAGCAGAAGCTAAAGGATTACCACCACTTTGTTGGTTGGACTGAAAGTTCCCAACATGATGAGATGATGAAGCTGACAGTTGCTGAAGAGCTATCATTTCAGGACTATCAAGCATAGATGCCAAATGTAGCCTTGAGGCCTGAGGGCCTCCTTGTAGTCTTTGACCAATAGGACCTTGGGAATTGGCAGAGGGCATTTTAAATTGACCATTTGCCATAGCAAAACCTGTACTATGTTGAGAGTGGATCATGTTGTGATTGTATGGGTGCTGGCCAGAAGCACTCGGTTCTTGCATCATATGTCCACCAGGGGTCGGTTGCCTTTGATGGTTCATGGGTGGCCACATCCTTGGCATGTTCATGCCACGGGGGCCATAGGGAGGGTAGGAACTATGCATTGGGACACCAGGCCTGGGATACGGGTTCACCATTGGCTGCATGGACTGTCCTTCTGGATGTTGGTGTGAAGGGTACATATTGCCTTCAGGTGGAGGAGAACAAATACCTCCAGGCTGAAGGGCCACTGGCCTTGGACCAAGAGAAGGACCATGAGTGGGACCAGAATAGGAATGTTGCTGATGTGGAGGTTGAAGAGGTTGACCATCAGGTCCAACTGCGTATCTTGGTCCAAGATGTGGACCATTTATGTGGGAACCCTGAGTAAAATAAAAATAAAATTAAAAAATTAAAAACTTCAGGAGGCAAGTTAATAATTTTGAAATGATCAAATCTGGCATAGAAAGCAAAGATATCATACCTGCATGTTGTAATGTGGTACATGTTGATTTTCATGGTTCCCAGGAGGCCTGGACATGAGGGGTCTCTGTCCAGGATATGGATACTGGGTGTCAATCATCATATGTTGAGCATACATCCCTGGTCCTGAAGGTTGTTGAAACTATAGACAAAAAAGCTCTTACCGAAGTGCTGGCAAAAATATGCGAACAAGGGTATTTGTGGTTTTCCCACCATGCCAGCATCTAGACTATATTCATGGAAATCTCATAAAATTATACAGGGTATACAATTCAAGACATTTCAAATTGATAGACAAAAAAAAAATCTACTATGAATTCAGATGATACAGATGAAAAAAAACAGTTAAATGTACCTCTTGAATGTCTAATGGTTGTTTGTTTACATTAAAAACAGTGCTATAAAACATGCTTAAGTCATTTTATTCTGACATGTAAGGCATAATAAATAGCCATAAATCTTGAATGTGACAGTAAAAACTGTCACATCTACATTTGAAATTTGTGAGGGGAAATATCTTACATGAGCACATTTCATACAACTTATTGTAGTGACATTCATCCCATTCTATCCGTCACATCATATGTCATAAATATAATAGATTATCACCTGTTTGATATCAACAAATGGAATATGACGCTATAATATTCTGGTTGAATGCCTCTTGGGCAGTGATATCTGCTATGTGCAGAGTGAACTTTAGGATATTAGCCAGAACTGCTATTTCAGCTGTCAACAGTAAACAAATTAAGAAACCGTGTGGTCTAACCTGTTGAGCAGGGTGCAGCATGCCACGCTGTTGCTGTCCTGGATGGATGTTATGAGGATGTGGGGGACCGTTGCTGTAATGTGGAGGAGGGGGCTGTAAAGCAGATTTGGGCTTTTCTTGTTGTTGATTGTTTCCTTTGCCACTATTAGACGTTTTGCGTTTTTGAACCTGCTCAGTGGCTCTGATCAAGCTCTCGGGACCTGACTGTTTGTGATTCTTGTTCTTTTTCTTGTCCTTGCGGTCCTCACTGCTCACATGGAACTCCTCATCAGTGTCGCCATCTTCAGATGGAAAGTGCTTCAGTAAGGCTCGGGTAAAGCAGCGTTCCAAGGACTCGGCCATTATTGTGTATTCTGAGGAGACAAAAACAGGTAAGTACAACACACACAAACACATACACAGCCAGTCTCATCTCCCCAGAGCAAGCACACCAGCCAGGTCACAGAACCACAGTTGACCTCTGACCCCACCACCCCAAGAGAGTGCATTCTGATGGATGGATGGCTCCAGGGAGGGGAGCTGCGGGGCTGGAATGTCTCTGTGGCACTGCAGGACCTGGCCCACTAGAGGACAGCTCAATCACTCTCAATTAATCAAAGTCAGACAGTCTCCACATACTTCCACTTCTAGCGTGACTTGCTTTGCTCATCATTTTTATAAGTCTGCTACACATTCCTACATTTGGTAAGGGTACATTCGTTTTCACTTCTGTTAAGCAGCAACAAATCTTTGTAACAGAACAGAGTTGAGTCATATTTACCACTCTCTTCTCCGTTGTATTCCAGACAGTTCCCAAACATAAGCTTCACATCGGCCACAAACTCATCCTTAGCAATGTACTCCCCATCGTTCAGCTTTCTTTCAATAGTTGACAGGTCCATTGGGGTCTGCCAAACATTATCATCATTTTATTGAATTACTCTTTAATAATAAATTATTTGATTATTATCTTATATGCCCACCTGTATGATTTCATGATAGTTAGGTGCATAAGACTCATCGACAGGTTCCATGAATGGCCAAGCATCTTTGTGAGCTTTCAGGGCCTCCAAAACTGAAGAGAAAATAATCTGACATCATTTCAGTGGAACTGTTGCAAGCACTGAATGAGGAAATGAACACTAGCACTTGACCACAACATAAACACCGCTGTCAAAACATACCTTTGTAGAGAGCAGTGTAGTCGTCATCTATCTCATAACTGCAGATCAAAAAGAAAAGTAATTAACGTTACCACCAACAAACTACACATAAAAGCATACACATATTAATTAAAAAGTAAAATGAACATCAAATATGTGTTTGAAACAATAAGCAACTACTGAATTTGAGACGTGCAACCAAGTCCTTACAACTGTTTGGTGCGACGTGCTCTGCGAATAGGCGAATGAGTTTCCAGATTAAGCAGCTCAGGTGGAAGTTCTTTCCCTTGAGAGAGCAACCAGGCTTTCTCCTCCCTCTGCTTTCTTCTACGGGCACGCTCTAGATGACAACAACAAATTAAAAACAGTCAGTTATTGACAAAATTCTAAAGCCAAGTATTATGATTGTTATTGCTATTAATAATGCACTTGTTACCTGCCCACATCAACCTAGGCCAAACTGATGAAAACTTTGTCAAACGAAAATCAAGTAGTAATAAGAGCAATTCATCAGGCAGCTTAGAAAGCACATTTGATCAAAGGGCACAGGCAAGATAAAGGGGAGAAGTGCTTTATGTGCTGACATTAAAGGCCCTGACTGACACTCCCTGCTGGGAGGATTAAAAGAGCTTGAGGAGGAAACCACTGGAGAGAACTGCATGCCCGATCTTCATCCATAATACATTAATGTGGATAGGCCCATCAGCTGCAGTACAATCAAGAGTTAATTAACCCGCTGACAGAGGATATCAGAGCTGGATAATTCTCACGAGGAGCGAGGTTGATCGTTTCCCCTAGCTCAGCTCTTTGTATGATTAAAGCAGTCTTGGGTTAAAAGCATGCTGGCTTCAAAACACCATGGCAAGAGAAGACCACAGAATGTGCTCTAGTCACAGTGTGTTTGATCACGCTTCTGGTGAAACTTCGTTCACCGGTTACCTGGAGTGTGACTCACCCTCAACAGCTTTGACTCGCTCCTGTTCTTCTCGCTCTCGTTCTTCTTGAAGGAGTCTTTCATCTTCTTTCCGTTGTTCAGCGAGTAGGACTTGCCTTTCCAGGTCCTCATCCCTTTGCCTCTCCTCCTCAGTTGTGGCTTGCATCTGCTTTATATACATGTAGAAATTAAACTATAGCTTACATCACGTTAAACAAGAAAGTACTGACACACAAACATATACACTATATAACACTCACCATCCCCTTTATAAGGTACACCTGTTCAATTGCTCGTTAACGCAAATTGCTAATCAGCCTATCACATGGCAGCAACTCAATGCATTTAATCATGCAGTTCATCAGAATGAGGAAGAAAGGTGATTTGACTTTGAACATGGCATGGTTGTTGGTGCCAGACGGGCTGGTCTCAGTATTTCAGAAACTGCTGATCTACTAGGATTTTCACCCACAACCATCTCTAGGGTTTACAGAGAAGCAGAAGACTACACCAGGTGCCACTCCTGTCAGCTAAGAACAAGAAACTGAGGCTACAATTCACGCAGGCTCATCAAAATTAGACCATATAGATTGGAAAAATGTTGCCTGGTCTGATGAGTCTTAAATTCTGCTGCGACATTTGGATGGTAGGGTCAGAATTTGGCGTCAATGCCATGAAAGCATGGATCCATCCTGCCTTGTATTAACGGTTCAGGCTGCTGGTGGTGGTGAAATGGTGTGGGGGATATTTTCTTGGCACACTTCGGGCCCATTAGTACCAATTAAGCATCATGTTAACGCCACAGCCTACCCGAGTATTGTTGCTGACCATGTCCATCCCCTAATGACCACAGTGTACCCATCTTCTTATGGCTACTTCCAACAGGATAACGCACCATGTCATAAAGCAAGAATCATCTCAGACTGGTTTCTTGAACATGACAATAAGTTCACTGTACTCAAATGGCCTCCACGGTCACCAGATTGATCAAACTGAGCACCTTTGGGATGTGGTGTAACAGAAGATTTGCATCACGGATGTGCAGCCGAAAAATCTGCTGCAACTGCGTGGTGCTATCATGTCAACATGGACCAAAATCTCTGAGGAATATTTCCAGTACCTTGTTGAATCTATGCCACAAAGGATTAAGGCAGTTCTGAAGGCAAAAGGGGGTCCAACCTGGTACTAGTACGGTGTACCTAATAAAGTGGCCAGTGAGTACACACACACACACACACACACACACACACACACACACATATATATATATATATATATATATATATATATATATATATATATATATATATATATATATACATACACACACACACACACACACACACACACACACACACACACACACACACACACACACACACACAAACACTTACCCAATTTTCTTTGCTGCTATGCTGTTCAGATTGGCTGTTGTGTTCCTTAGGCGAATTCAGTAGCTTCTGCTTCATCTCTTTCTCCTGGGGAAAATAAACAGTTCAGTTGTGGTTGCATACATATGTGGTGTCATGTAGGTCACTCTAGGACGGCTCTTTGTTTAACCAAAGCAGGTGGCTAAAGGGTATCATCGCAGAATCAAACAGCCATGGTGGCAATCAAAATCAGCCCGTTTCCCATATAGTCAGTATCCTACTCTTTGTATATTACCCTACAATAATTAATCCCAGGAAGATGGAATGTCTGTGGTATCACCACTTAAAAGAGGTCAAAAAACCTGCAGCACTGCAGGCCGTCAATCACTATGCTCCTGCTTGCCTCAAGGTGAGAGGCTGCCACACGACGACGGCTAGATGGATTAGTTCTGACAGAGCTGTGAGACTGTGCTTGTGTGAATCTGTGAGAAAGAGTGGGTGGAGGGGTTTGATTTGAAGAGGCAGTTGTCCAAGTTAAAACCCACTGCATCAAGGTTGCAAGAAAAAAGCTGGTTCTTTGTAGATCTGTGTGCAGGTGAAACTGAAAATATGGAGTTGCATAAGGTAGAAAGCACTGAAGCAAGATGTACAATTTACAGCAAGGCTATGTAATGATGATTGCTGGAAGTGGGGTAGCTATGGCAACCAGACACCCTAATAGGTCTTGATTAGCCACGGAAATGATACGTCAACACCACAGCAAAATGTGCATACCAGCATGCATTTGACATGGCCAGACAAGGCACAAATCAGGTATCTGGTTGCAATGTTATCCATGTGCATATTAAAATTTTAATAACTGCAGTCAAAATATATATATATATATATATTAATATACTGCATTTAAAAAAAACATTTAAACACCATACTGACCGTAACAGCAAATGCAACCTTAGAAGTGTCAATACACATTAAGATTTTGACCTACATCCTTGTTTGATACCATGATGCATCATATTACATGACAGTGTAAAAAGTCTCACCTTGTGTTCGATCATGTTACTGATCTCAGGTAAGAAGTTTTGAGTGATGATGCGGTGAAGGTGCCGGTCCTGAGGAGAGATCTTGTCCTTAATACTTTCGGCCAGATTGACCCACTGATCCTCTGTCTCACAAATGACAGACCAAGCCCCACGTTCACGCTCTGACAACACATTACACAGACAGCACCTTGTTAACATGTTTAAAATCATCAACATAATAAAACCCAATTAATATTCTGAGTTCAATACAGAAAACAAAAATTACAAATTATGTAATTATGGTTCTATGAAAAAAAATAAAGTTTTATAGATGTTGGTATCAGTATTGTTTGTTTTTAGGATATCTATAAGCTAGTGCACACCAAAACAGTGAAAAAATTCAAGTTTAGATTATATAAAAACCAATATAGACATTTAAAGCTTGTAGTTTGACACTTGTGTCTAAAGGCTATACTTTTGCGTCGAGTGATCGAGACCCAGGATGTCTGCCTTGCGTATTGTCGTGCATTTATACTTTACTACTTTGTGTTCCTCTGCACTAACACTTCCAAAACACTAGCTGGTAATAGGTTTTTATGTTTCTCTGTGTCGAGTTTCTTCGCAGGTGTTGTGTTTTTTCTGATTGCTACCTTAAATGTACAAATAGCTAAAACTTGCTCATTTAGAGGCGGAAATCGACAGACGTGCAACAACTTTAATCATAAGGTAAACACAAAACAAAAGTTTCCATCTGGAGCTCCTCCTTGGGACTCGACACTTGTAAACACTAGTTCCATTGGGCTCGCAGTTCTCAGCACCTCCCACGCTCGTCAGTGCTACCAAGCTGACCAAATCACAGAGCTTGCGCTATGCGTCGTTGCGGTGTGTAGTTACATTTTTTGAGAGATGGGCATCAGCATTGACGTCAACTATGGCGAGGGCTATGCGACCACGTGAAGGTTGCGCCGGACCATACGTGTGCACTTGACGCAGAAGTATAAATCAGCCTTAAATGGATCACTGGTTTTATTCACGTCACCTCATACTTCAGTTTCTTATCAAATCGTGACCAATTAAATGTGCTCTAGTATCTGATATGCCCCGCCCCTTCAAGACGTTTTTTATTTGATGTACTTCAGCTTAACCACTCTCACTGGTAGAGCAGTGATAAATCAAAACGCTATTAACTTTTTTTTTAAAGGGGAGGCATTCACCCTCTATGTCCCACCCACACTATGTCCCACCCTCTCTTCATGTGTCAGTTGAGATTACGTCAAACACTGAATAAAAAGCACATTTCAAGGCACTTCACAAGACCTTTATATAGCAATTTTATGATAAAACAAAGCATCCCAATAACAATCAAATCCTTCTACGTCTTTGTAGCCATCTAGCAGAACCTAGATCTTTGATCTCCAGGAAATCTCTTATGCCAGCGGTTGTAGATTGCTTACAGAGTTACTAGCATTTCATTTTAACTTGTGTCATGAAAGCCCCACATTTCATGCTTTTGCTGAAAGAGCATTTCATGCACATTGCAGCAGACATGCATTACAGCTGCCTTGGGCACTGTAAGCCACTTACGATGCAGAATAAAAATGAAGGGGAAAAAATAGTTCTGCAGTAACTCCACATCTTGCCAGCTTCAACAAAATAAAAGCAGCAAATCCCTTTTTCTAATGACTCACCGATTCCAGGTTTAGTTTCCTCAACACTTTCGTACTCTTCCTTGACAGAGTCCACCCCCTCCTCCACCCTGAAACAAACAAGATTAAAACCGTATATTTTTAAATATTTACAAGATTATTTACAGTTAACTACAAAGAACCACGCTAAGTCTTTGTACAACAGTACTTCATACAACACATTCAACAGATGATTAAAGAGGTCTTACACTGATAAATCAATGTCCTCCGGCTTATTCTTTGGAGGCCTCCCTCTTCTTTTCTTCTCAGAAGCTTTATCGTAACTATCAAATAATGATTTGCAGCTTTTAACATACATTTTGGGGTTTCAAACAAATATTAAAGTTATTATTTCTAGAAGGCTCTTTGAAATCTTATCTCCATACCTGTATTGGGGAGACACCACTTCGACCGGCTCCTCTTTGTATAGCCGCGTACCATAAAAGTACCAGTAGAGGGCTCCATTCCCGTCCTGGCCCAAAGGCTCAACACGCAAACTGTCTGAATCCAGGCCCTACAAAATACAGTATTTTTCTTTTACTGGAACCAATTTGGAAAAATTGTGCTATGATGCGTGTAAACAAGATTGCTACCTTGAGCCGGTCGAAGACATCAGCAGCATCAAGGCGATAGTCACAGAGTCTGTGCAAAAGCTCCACCTGTGTGCGGGTTGGTAGCTCCTCAAATGGATGCTCCTTCAGTGGATTGGGCTTTCCTTCTTCTAGTTCCCATCGGTAATTAATAATATCTTCCAGGTAACCGCTAAATGACTGGATCCTGAAAAGAACAGAGGAATGTAATAACAATGCATTTTATATCTAGCTCTAACTAAAGTTGGTTTCTGTAGTCTAGGCAAAAAAAAAAAAAAAAAAAAAAAAAAACGAATAATTTAGTTCTAGACTAAACTTAAAGATCAAACAATAGAAAAAGTTGTTCCAATAAGCAGAAAAAGCCAAGTACGCTGAAAGCATTATGTCTTTTTACAGACACAAGATGTCTTTAATTGTTGTGTTCATATTTAAGACAAACCGCATCAGAAGTGGACAAAGACCCACCTTTTCATTAACGACCAAAGTCAACTTCAACCAGAGTTTGTTTTAATCTAAACAAACCTGCCAAGTGTGAACACACACTTAAATAATTTTCCAACACATCATGACCATGTTATCTTATGACCATCAGGGCTTTCCACCTTGAATTTAAGCTATAATGATACGCTAATAAATTATTTATGATTTAACTTGTATAACCATGTCTTGTTGTGATGATACATGCTAAAAAATATTAGTTCTGGATGGGTGGGGTTAATTTGATTAACCAAAAACCCTGTTTCTGCCGGTAATGTGCAGGGCAAGGGTGAGCCTTAGGACAACAGGAGAGAAGGTAGAGAGCAAAAAAGGAGAGAAAGAATAGGCTTATCTTGAGAAAGCAGAATGATCTCTCTCACAGCTGCAGGCCCCCTGCCATTCCATCTTTCTCTGCCTCTCTCTCTCATCCGTAACACTCCCTCCCCCATTCTGCTGGGGCGTTTAGCACATGTAGAATGAAAAGGGCACTTCTGTGAAAGGCCAGTGCCCCGCGGCCTCCCCCTGGATGCCAGTTGCTGTCGAATCCAATAAAACCCAGCGTCCTGTTAACGGCCTGCCTGAGTATGCGAAAGGGATCATTCTTGCCTACCCAGTCATCGACCGGACTCCTTTTTGCTGCTGATGAGGCACCGCTATGGAAGGGAGCTCCCTTTAGGGGCCAGTCATTCATCACAGCTCTGACTCACAATAACTCACACTCTTTATTGGGATGGGGCCCATGGCCCCTTGACCTACTACTGCAGGTAACAGCACTACTATGGGCAACTGGTCATATGCAGATGGAGGTGGGTTGTGAGTCAAACACAGTCAGGACGTGAGTTAGACAATACCATGTGCAAGGCCCTTTAAGAGTTTCTAAAACACCAAAAAAATACAGTATACTCATATTTCAAGTTCAGTACAAGTTAAGCTCAATCAGCAGTGCTTCACTGTAAACCAAATCCTTTAAAAGGAAGGACAAATGGAATTGGAGTGTTTGGGGTAAACCAAATACTATAGCATACACAAGACATGTCACTCATACAGTATAGTTTTGAATGGGGAAAATGTAACGGTCAGTATGGTGAATGAAGCCCTCCCTACTATTACAGAAGCCATCATTAATCGCTATAGACTGACTTTTCTCCAGGTGAAGCTCAGACCAGACTTGTGCTTTTACGAGATTGTGTGGTCAAAAACCTCATGAATCTCAGCGAATACTTGCTTCACAGACATAAGAAATATATCCAAACAAAGCTTGAAATTTGTACTTTTAAATGAATTTAAATGAAAAGTTTTTGGGTTTTGTAATCTGTATGAAACAAACACGAGGTACTGTCAAACGAACACGACGTCCTGTCAAACGTACATCACAGCAACTACTCAAACGCCCACAAATTTGTAAACAAAGAGTTGCTGTAATTTCTTGAGGTGATTTGCCATCAAGACTAAGTTGTGGATTAATTCAGAAGACCAGCGCGATCTGACAAAGCATTATCCAGAGGATGATTATGTGTAGAACGGCCATAAATGAGATTGGTGTCATGATCTTGTTCCTTTCAAGTGCACATGCTGATTTTGTTTTATTAGAACGTTTGAAAATAAAAATTATGAGACAGTTGTCGTATAAATGTAAGCTTGGCAAACAGTTTTGGAGAATTTGATGTTTCCCCATTTAGACTTAATGCCCGAGCATACTGCCTAAGAGGCGTTTCAAAGATGGCCACCGATTGAAATGACTTGCCTTAAAGGTACTTTGGGTAAACAACATTAATAATTACAATATCAAGGCTCCTGCACCATCTCATTTGGATATAAATAGCCGATTTTCCACTATCGTGCTGAACCGTTCTTTATGCTGAACTGTTCCATTCCGTGCCAAACCGGGCCAGACAGCACGGATATGGTGTAATTTTCCACTGTCGTGCTGCAACAGAGCTCTTTGAATCGTTACACAAAACGCATCAGTAGTTGCCCTAGTAACATGTAAACGGCTGCCTTTGTTCAATTATATTTAAATAATATCCGAAACTAGTTTTATCATGTTCATGTGTCAAAGCGAAAGCAGCTGCGTGACTAATCACTGTTGCTGCTTTCTCATATAGGGTGCTAAATATAGCTACAAGTCACAGCACCCTTATTTATTTAGAGGTCATGTGTTGTGCGGTTCTGGGCAAATTTTATTTGGAGGGAAAATTACCAAATTGTAACGTGGTGATTGATAATGACTGGAGGGGAAATAAATAATATATTTCAAATCTCTGTATATAACAGAAAAATAAACAATGATAATGCAACAATAATAGTGCATTTTTTATAGTGGCAGAAGTATATTTTTGGACAGCCACTTTCACTAATAAAAAAAATATAGCACTTAATTTATTTCATTTTTAACAATAAATTTAATTGCACGGTGGTTTTATATCAAAAGTTTATAATGATACAAAATATAGTACATTTTGATGGTAAAATATAACCTTTTAAGCGATGGTTTTTAATTGTTTCAGTATTTAAACATTAAATATTGAATGCATCAAGTTAAATAAAAAATGAATATGAAACAACACATAGCAGGATATAAAGCATATAAAGGACTATTATATTTTGCAAAATGCTGCCCTTTTTATCTTTGTATTTTTATCATTTTATTTCTGCTATTTAATTTTTTTTTCTCTTCATAATTAACTAACGAGCTATAGACAAATTCCTGCTTAATGTTTTAGAAAATATTTTGCGCAGCTGCCCAGTATATATTAAAGATAACCGAGAACAAAAAAACAAAAACACAGAAACATGTTTAATGTCCCCAAATGCCCAACTTGTATTTAACTGAATCGTATAATGGCCTATAGCTAAATGTTGAAAATTGCTCATTTTATTTTTATAAAACATTTGTCAAAACATATTGATATTTTTTGAGTAAAAACAATCCCGGCATTTAAGAATCCATATTTATTTTATTTATTCATTCATTTGACTTGTTTATCTGTGCATTTATAGGCTATAATTTAAATCCAACACAATCATACTGTACCTTGGACAGTGCCACTCCGTAAAGCTTTCATGCAAAGTCCAAAAAACTGAAGAAAGATTAGACTTTCTCCGGTGACTGGCGACATCACAATACGTCGTAACCGTCTTTCAGGTGGTATAGCTGACATTAAATTACAAACAAGCATGCTGCAGTCTGGTCTTTGAATTAAAAAGTGCAATTATTTCCTCGTTGTTCAAGGAGTCTGCAAGTTCATGTTCCACGAATATAGCGATGTCGTTGATCTTAAGCGTGTCTTTATTCAATGCGCAGCAGAAACAAAAGTTTTTTCAGCAGTGCATGTACTCATTGGTAAGGTTCACACCCGGATCAGAGCGAGTTTGGTGCTACCAAATACAGCACTGCATGCAATAAACTCATGTTTAGTCAGGTGAAATAAACCTCTCTGCCTATGATGTCAATCAAATTAATGAAGCTCAAGCCACGAGTAAAACAATAGGTTATTTTATTATTTTAAGATTTTAGATGACGGGTTAGTAATTATATTATACACGGTTCACTATATTCAAGTCAATGAAATAATAACTTTGATAAATAAAATATGTTCGTAAGAATGTGGTGGGCCAATGACTCCCTTCTCTGCCAGAGACTGCTCTATGGTTTTAAAACCCTTTTTAAACTGTATCGTTTAGACCTATATCATTTTTTTATATTAAATCTAGTGTAGTTTACATGTCTGATGACTAGCGCGCTTCCGCTGAGCCAGCTGTGGTATCTTGGCAACAGAGCCGCGACGTCTACACACAGAATCTGTCGGCACAGTTCAGCGCGGTTGTCTAACCTTGCCGAGAATTCCGGGCTGAGAACGGTTTGTAATCGTGCCGCGCCGTTCCAGGCTCAGTGGAGAAACAACCATAACCGTACCGAAGTGTTCTTAGAACAGTTTTGCACGATAGTGGAAAAGTAGCTAATGTCTCATTCACAACTTTAAAGCACAATGGAAGTGGGAAATACTGATGATAGTAGACTTACGTGATGTCGCTGCGCTGGTAACATCCTTTCAGCAGGGAGCAGAGGAGAACTGAGAGGAAATCTTGGTCTTGTTTCAGCAGTGCTTGCTCAAGTTCCTATCAAACAAGACAGCAGGGAATGGAGGTTAGCCATAACAGAAGAGTTGAGTTTAACTAGCAGTTGCTTTTACAAACATATAAACCAACACCAGCTTAACGTCCTAGCTTGATGTTTTTATACCACTCTTTCACTGATTAAAATAGATTGTAGCTAACAGGACATAACAAGGGGTGTTCACAGTAGTAAGAAATGTTTATGTTCTTCATAGGATACTTTGACATTTTCTGTAAAACAATGCAACCTCGTGTTACAAAATTATTTGGGGTACTAAAACTAATGGTAAGGGTATGGAAAAGCAGAACATTTTTGACTACCTTCTAAGGCTGTCATTAGGCATTACAACTGAAATGAGAGAAAGACAAATTGTTGTTATAAGGAACTGCCTGTAGAGTGATCGCACTCAACCATAACCAGTTCAGGAACTAACCTGACAACCTTCCTTTGTTTCCATGAGCCACATTTTAACATCACCCTCTGTGCTGAATGCTGGGTGAATGTGTCACCATAAATTTGATCTTCTAACATATAGGATTACAATTCTACAAAGCACCATCACACACCATTTGACTTAGGTAACAGTTCCCAATGCTGTATAAATCCTGTCGCTCAAAATCTTATCCCTTTGCTATCTCAGTTGTGTTGATCCTAAAATGGTGTCCTCACTAGACTTGTCACGACTAAAGACAACAAAACATTTACAGTGATTTTTACAACAATGGGTGCAGGTCAACAAATTGCTGACAACAAGCGGAAGTCTCAATCTTTTGATGACAATGTACAAATTATCTAAAAAGAGGGGCAATTTAAAATGCCATTTACATTGTGAACAGACTCTTGAAGATTCTTGGCAATATAATATGATGAACATCCTAATATTATGACTGGTCAAATCAAAATCTAAAATTATTTCATCTGAATGTTGTTTAAGCTCAAACAAAACATTTACAGTGCATGTAAATATAAGTAAAGGGTCATAATGATAAAGAATGGTTATGAGAAACATCTTCAATCCTAATGTGAACCAGTGCATTACATCGTTACATCTGGTGAGGTAGCATTGTCCAAAAAGATCCAGGGATCATTTAAGGCTCAATTCCTTCTAGGGTTGATCTATGAGATATTACCATCTTGACCTTGGACAAGACACTCCATCCCAGGATCCTCTAAAGGGATTTTGCCTATAATATGTGTACAGCAAGTGTCTTTGGATGAAAGTCTCAGCTTAATGACAATTCAAAGCAAACTAGATGTTTGGAACCATTAGGCAAAAACAATATTACAAGAAATAAGTCAACATCAAAATTAATTAACAACAGAGTACAACAAGAGTATTAAAGCATAGTGTGAATTGAAAACACCTGACTTTCTTGCACAATGTAGGATATACGGTAAAATCTGTAAATGAATGAAAACATTCTTGATAAAGCTTCAAGCAACAAGATGGAACTGAGGTTTAACCTTGACCCCTGTCTTCTTCTATTGTGTTTAAGCTATTGAGGGTTTATGAAGCGGCAGTAAGTGGGACTGCAAACTCCAGCCTGCTGAAAGGAACAGAGGAGAAGCTAAGCGACAGCATGAGTCCACATCTACAGCTAGGCCTAGGCTGACCCAGCATGCACTTCTCTCCTCAGGATGCCCAATGTCAATCTAAGAAAGAGGGAGGGAGAGATCGACAAAAAGTAAATGGCCAGTGTTCCATCGTCGGTCCATCTCAAGGAGCTTAGCGACTGCAGTCGCTTTCTTTCATGAGGACTCAGCAAGCCACTAAGTCCCTCAGGCAACAGGGAGCACTTTTCAGCTCCTGTATAAAACCCCCCCCCCCCCCCCACCTTTACCAATTCAGAACAGAGTGACACTACAAAATTAACTCAAGGGCGAGAGAGGCAACCCATCCATTCTTGGTGAGATTCACTCAAGCTGCAGATTGCCATTTCTCTCTAGAGAAATGGTGGAGAGAGAGGGGTCATGGAGGGTCAGTTCACACACCTCCTGGCTGTGGAGAGGCGCGGAAACCAGGAGCCCAGTGTCAGCAGAAGGAAAAACAGAATGAGAGCTTGAAAAACAGGATGAGACACGTTTCAGCTTAAGGTTAAAAAAGCGCTGTCCTTAGAATGTTCTCTTGGACAAAATGGCAGTGGTATTGCTTAACATGCTGAATCTATTAAGCTCTTTTTGGCTGATTGCAGAAGCAATTTAAAAGCTATTGATTATAACCTCCAGGTATTCAAAAAGTCTAAAGTGTCCGTGAAACTTCTTATTGAAGACTGTTTGGGCAAGAAGTCCAGAGGTGAAATGGATCTACCGTAACAAAAAGGTTTATAGCCTGGACAAATTTGGTACCTCTTCATGCCTTTATCTATTTGCATCCATCTCTTCACAACTCACTCACACGGTAAGTGTTTGAGGTTGTCAGGAACATCTAGGGTTGTCTTCGAGTGATGAGGCACTCTGGCCTTCTGCACGTCACTCAGATTCTCCGTTACGCCTACAAAACTTCTTGGTCTCTTGACAGTTAAAGGGCCAGAGTGGGCTCATCTATCAGTGCAGCCACAACTTTGATCACACTTCAAACCTGAGGCCGACTGAGGGGGATTAACACAACCCCACTTTGCTTTTGAAGTGCCATTCAGTGGCTCAGATGGCAGAGAAGGGGAATGAATGTTGTGTGTGTCCTTTCCTCCACAAAGTCTCCTTTAACAGCTCCCTGAAGATCTATCCTCAATCTTTTTGCTTAACCAGCTAGCAAAACAGGTATGGTAGGTGCACTGCACAGATTATCAAGATGATAGTACTTGATGACTCATTAGGAGAAACATTTTCAGTCAAGCCCAAGGTTAAAGAAACTGCTTGCGACATATGAGAATTCTGTCCTTTACAAATCTTTTATGATATTTTCAACAGTTTCAATCCATGGAATGAAAGTCAGTGGGTCTAAAACAATATTGGACCAACTGAATTCCACTGTATGGATAAAAAAAAGTTGTTCATAATACATTGCTGTTTGTGTTCTACAGGGGAAGAAAAGCATACAGGTTTAGAATAATGTGTTCTTGGGTTGAGAAAATAATGATGGTTAATTGAGAAAAATATTCATAATAAATCCTTTTTACTTTTTAAAATAATATTCAAAGACACTGACATTGTAGGTCATGACAATAGGGGCTTTCGCACCGGGTAGTACTTTATCACAGGTACTTTTGAATGGTGGCTAGTTTAGTTCCTCTAAAATACTTTCCTAATCATTCCAGGTTTTTGTGGTGCGAACAAGCCAAAATGCGAGTACATCTGCCAATAGTTAAACTTAAACTTTCACACATAGGTCATCACTGTCAGGTCCAAAAGTAGTGGACCAATCAGAAGAGCCTGGAGGCGGGGCAACTGTTGCAAGCTTCTGTTCATAGTAGATAGTTGGCATGACAACTGTTTTAGGGTGTACTCAAACCCCTTCCCCTCTCCCCCTCAGCTTGCACCCACACTGGAATTTTACCTTCCGAGCCTAAGCACGGCTACGTCATAGATGATGTGACTGTTAAGTTAAGAAGAGAGGCGCTTTCGCTCCATACAATGGAGATTGCATTAGTTATATTGTTTTGTGTTATTTTAAGTCGTTTGGGATGCGATGACACAGTAAAATATTTTGCTGAACAAATCCACCACTTTTGACTCTTAAACATTTTCATGAAAGTCATCGTACTGCACATATTAGGAGGTTTGCATCTTTAATAAACTAAGACAGTTTGCGTTCATTGAAAAGTAAGAATGATGAATAAATCCATATGAAACAGTCCCCTAAAAGTGACCTCAAATGACCTCATTCACACCATGAGCAACTTGCAGCAGCAATGCAACAAGCGACCATTCATTTCAACAGAGAGTGAACGACTTCTGGCGACCTTCATCTATGCGAGTGACAGTGACTGTTGGCAACCAGGTGGGCGTGTCAAGTGACGCGACAAAGTTGAGAATCCTTCAACTTTACGCAAATGAAGAACAACTTTGAGTGTCAGCCAATAGGAGCACCAGTAGAGCTCACATGATCTTCTCTCAGCTTGCTCAGAGGCCAGTTGTATTCTCCGTGCTCAGACCTGCGTTTGCAGCAGATCGTCACCCAGAGTGACAGGCAGCTACACAGTCGTTGCTAGTGTGAATGAGGCTTAAAGGTGTGACGTCACTACTGAGCCCAACTGAACTGCACTCTGGCACACCTCTTCCAACTGGGCCAAGGCCAGCCAACTGAACTGCGCCCGGGCACGATTGGGAGCACTCACACTTGTCAAACGAACTGGGAAATAGGGGTCAAATGTGACAGATAGCCTAGTGTCAATACACCCTTATTTACAGTTATATCATGGCGGAGGAGGTGCTTGAAAGGCTTAGCATAACAGGTTTTAATTTTTTTTTTAATGGGTCCATTATTACATCATGTTCATAATAGTGCGAGGTCCATGTGACGTGATATGTTGTGCTTTTTTAAACCCATTCATGAGTGCAGCATCTCACATTTATAGAAGCAAAGACGCGTTCTGGGTTAATGAGCCCTTAGGTTTAGTCCTGTCATGATATCTATTTTTTGTTGTACGATATATTGCACCAAAATATATTGCAATAGATGACATTATTGTAATTTTATGACCATTTTATGCCACATATTATATAATGCCAGATCAACAATATCATAATCAAAGTACACTCTTCTAAACAACACATAATATCTTATTCTTAAGAATATTTCATTTAATTATAGTCATTTTAACAATTGAATAATTAGGCATTGGAATCAGAATGTGAAAACGTGTGTGTGTGTGTGTGTGTGTGTGTGTGTGTGTATATATATATATATATATATATATATATATATATATATATATATATATATATATATATATATATATATATATATATCCATCCTAGACAAATAAATAAATAATAATAAATGTTAACAAAACAGTAACAGAAGCTGCGATATCTGCTACCAGATCTATTTTCAGTTGTCAGACATCCACGTGAAATATACTATTGTAATTTATAGTAAATACTATAGTGTTTTTTGAAACATACTGACTCTGACACCTCTAATAGAGACAGATGTTGCACAATCAGCTCAAATATTGCTAGAATTGGTTTTCATGGACGGGCGATATGTATTGCATCACCAAAAATGATTGAGGTCATGTCCATATGTGTGATAAGTTGATATATTGATTATTGTGAGAGGCCTACTTAGGTTGTATATTTAATCACTCTCAGAACTAACTAACTGAATGTTACTGATAAACATGTGTATCTGCCATTACAGAGCATTAACAAAATGGAACCGCCCCCCTTATCAGTCCCTGGTGCACAACAGAAACTCTACAGATGGCACATGGGCAACAGGGCTGATTAAGGGACCAACAGAAAGAAAGTAAACATTTATCTGTATAACGTCCTCCTCAATGCCTGAACCGTATCTCTTGATGTCACACTTTCAACCAACATAACAGCACAGCAACGTTATGGATCTTCTAATCATGGAGATTCTCAAGTAAAGTGTTCACAGTGCTACAGAATTTACCGAGCAGCGCTGGACTGACGGTTGTGGATAACATACAGTGGAGAGATGCATTACAGATAAGGTATCGTTTCTGTTTTCCCAAGAAATTAATCATGCATTACTTTACTATGCAATAGACAATTGCATCTCTGACAATCCCAGCTCTTTTTCACCCTTTCTAAAATTTGACCAGTAGAGTTTCTGTAGTACAAGTTCATGATAATGCTCCACACAAAAATATCTAATGCATTCTAAATTCTATTTTTGCAATAATATTGTTAATGAGAATTCCAGTTATACAATCCACCAGTCAAATTTTAGAAAGGGTCAAGAACAGGGCAGTCTCAAAGTCAGGGCCAGGTGCAACAGGTGGCCATGGATGGGTGGCCAAACACATCCAGGGTTTGGGATCACTGCACAACTTACTGAATGGGGATCATTAACTCTTGGAAACCTCCCCTTACAATGGCCATTCTCATGTCTCTTGCATGGCCTCCACTTGGTGGTCTTGTTGCCAACATCTTGAACAGGATATTGGCCAATACCACCAGGTGCAATAAAGTGCTATCGCATGGACCATTAACATAGCCTAGTTTGCCAGGGAAAGTAAAACAAAAAGGAGCATTGAGGCTGACTGAGTAACTTAACATATATACAACACCACACCAAAAATCTTATCAAATATATCTCTAAGTAAATGACACTTGGTTAACCAAACTGATGCTTGCACAACTTCAAGCTTGCTGCTTTTACTGGCAATGACAACTACTATTGCAGAAATAGCTTTCCATTACTTGCATCAGCAACATAAGATTGCAAAGCAGGATATGCAGTTTATGAGAGTATTCTCTGGGTAGAATTAAAGTCAACAGGTTAAACTAAAACAAGCATAAAATTACCTCAAAAACAAACTTGTATGTCATAATATGAAGAATTTTAAGAAGCATTTATTTAAAACAACTTGCAACATTTATTTGTTGTTTCTAACATTAACTCAAAGCTTTTATTTGTACATTTTTCTCACTTACATTTACACCTTATGAGTAACTTTACCTCACAGCACTTGTAGAAAGTCTTTCTTAGTCTTTAGTCTTTTTATCATGAGTAAGTCAAAAGACAATAATTATTTTTATTCTGATAATTGTGCTACAACATATCTTGATTTCTGATATTGTTAAAATGATTAAAAACTGGCAATTAACACTAGATTTTACTACTTGAAGCCTGATTTATACTTCTGCGTCAAGTGATCGCTGTGACCTACGGCACCTGCCTTGCGCATAGTCGTACATTTATAGTTCTGCATGCTGTTTGTGTTCCTTTGCAACAACACTTTCGAAACACTAGCTAGCAGCAGGTTTTTATGTTCCTCTCTGTGTCGAGTTTCTTCGCGGGTGTTTTGTTTTTTTCTAAGTGCTACAAGTAGCTTAAACTCGCTCATTCAGAGGCGGGAACTGGCGGACGTGCAGCAATTTTAATCATAAGGTAAACACTAGGGCTGCATTAACCCGAAAAAGGATCACAATCTCGATTCGACCCTACACACAATCTTAATTCAGCCAATTATGTTTTCAAGGTCAAGAGAGAAGCGTAAAGGCGGTTGCACAAGTCTTCATAGCAACATGGACACCTCCAAATGGCGTTAAAAGTGTCACATATTGTATTTATAAGGGATAATTCACCCAAAAATGTCGTTATTGTCTTAATATAATGATGTATTCGTGAAATCACGTGAGCTGACTGCTAGCTGTTTGTTTACTGCCGAGAGGATGTGCGCGCGTCCACCAATGATGCCTACTTTAGTGAACATTGGCTGTGAATAACATCTAATAAAGTTGTGAATAACGTTTAGTTTGTTGCACAGAGCGATCGTTTGAGTTGAGAGCCACGTGGGAAGTATGATTTTTCTTTTTTTTTTTTTTTTTACAGTGACGGCAGCTATGAGCTGCACTCGGAAGTGAAAGTGAAACCGAAAGCGCGCACATCATTTAAATGATCATATTTTAAAGTTATGATTATGACAAGCATTTGATATGTTTTTTCTTTCATAGCGAACACAAAGTGTTGTGGATGAGAATAAATGTTTACTGGGTCAGTATAACTACTCTAGCCGATATGTTGTTGAATATAATGCAAGAGGGAATCTGATGATGACAAATGTTTCATTTTATTAGTGAAAAAATTGTCTAATAAGGTTGTCAATGACAAATGACACACATGTCTCAAACATAATAATTCAACATCAGAATTATGAATAGTTGTTTTCTGATGTCTTCTCTTTACTGTGAATTAACAACCAGGACATATTTAAAGTCTGTTCAAGCCACCATTCCAAGTCTATACAAAATTTAGGATTTTAACCAACAGTAGACTAATACATAGGCCTGATATTATTGTTGTTTTACCATATGTCTGAGAAATAACAATAATAATAGCCTACTCATATTAACCTTTATTTTACATCTACAGAATCGTAAGAAAATTGTGATCTTGATTTAAGCAAAAAGATCGTGATTCTCATTTTAGCTAGAATCGTGCAGCCCTAGTAAACACAAAACAAAAGTTTCCATCTGGAGCTCCTTCACAGGATTCGACACTTGTAAACACTCGCTGCATTGGGCTCGCAGCTCTCAGCACTGCCCACACTCGTCAGTGCTACCAGGCTGACCAATCACAGAGCTTGCGCTACACGTCGTCGTGACGTGTAGTTACATTTTTTGAGAGGTGCGCGTCAGCGTTAGCCATGGCGAGGGCTATGCGACAGTGCATGAAAGCTTGCACATGCGCTTGACGCAAAAGTATAAATCAGCCTTTACTCAATCTCTTTTGGCAGTTGTCGAGTACTAATTTTAAAGTCTGTCTAATCTCAAACAACTTATGTAAGACTCAAGTCAACTGCTTATGAGTTTCAGACCTAAAAGTAAAACATAATTACTTTCTTTTAGTAACCATGTGTAATCCATGCATGTAATAATAGTACGGGACTGACACTTTATAGCAGAGAAAAGGCCAAAAAGAAAGACCAATTTCAGAGTTCAGAGTGTGAAAAAGAGGCCAGAGCAATTTGACGTTGACTATATTTAACATCGAGACCCTCTGCGAATTGAATGCAACATGATTCAAGCACAACCAGGAAACATGAACATAAGCGTAACAGACAAGACAGCTATGGCTTCACTCCAAACAACTGTTCCCAAGAGCAGATGAGTGGGTCTAGTCAAGGCCATTGTTACAAACTCAAGCACCCCCTCCAGCACCCCCCTCCAAAACACACACACACATGCTTTACACGTACACACTCGCTCCGCCACCTCCACTGTAGGCCCCCTACTACTCAACAGTCTGCAGAGAGAGAGAGAGCTGCAATCCCTGATGACACACTAAACATTAGATTTCCCATCGTGCTCTTACGAGTTCCCAGCAGGTTCTTGCATCATGCTGCCAGGAGCAAAAAAAAAAAAAAGCACGTCATTCTGAGAACACCTGACAGTCACACTTTAAGCAGGTTAACAAACTGGTATCACAATGGGGGCTTCGATTTCATCCCAGACGAAACACAAACAAGCAACGGCGTGTGTGGAGCGGCAGCCTCAAACTGGAGACAGACACTGGGAGCCATGGGGCGCTGCAACAATGGAGAAGCCTGAAACAAACACCACAGAGTACTAACCCCTCCACCCGTACCCCATGTGGAACCATCTGATACATTTACTTCTGCCCTCACCTGTCAATCAGAGGTGGGGGAGGGAGGTTAGTGATCACAATGTGGATGGATATGGTGGTTAAGGCAAACTTGGGAAGTATTAGAAGTGTTGGGTACATATGATGGATTGACTGCTGCATGGGGTCATTTTTTCAACACGAAGAATGCAAAGTTCATGCAAAACTTGAGGTTAGGTGGCTGGTATACAGGCGCTGAAGTGTTTGGAGGCCCCTTTTTTTCTTCATGATAAAACAACAATGTCAAAACATTTATTGTGATACTTTTGATCATTTTAGGGTGTATTCTCGCTTGTAGTTTTAGTTCTCTGGATTCATTTGGTCCAGACCAGAAAAGAAAATATTACACTTGGTCCAGGGGTCCATTCTTCATACCTTGCTTAAATCATCTAAGATGATTTGACAGATCCTGGATCTTTTAATCTTGATAACTGATCTCTGGCTAATTTGGTTCTTCAAACAAGTTTGCGAATCAGATTAAAATGTCTGGATAAACTGATCTGAGATCGTTGCGTATGTTGTGAAGGACAGATCTATCGATCCACGAAATCACGATCAGCTATACAATGTTTGGCTGATGGCACAGCAGCATAATGACATCATCTGATTAATATTCATTTATCCATGTGAGCAAGATTACATAAAATTTGTAGTAAACAGTTTGTTAAATATGATACGCAATAACTTTCCACCATTGTTGTGGGCTACAGGCTTTACACTTTCATGTGTCAAGAGTATTTAGTTATTTATGTAGTGCGGACTTTATTATAGTAGTCAAGGCCCATTCAGGTTTCTTAATCGGCATAAGGTTTAAATTAACTGTGCATCAAAAAAGCATTTTGATATTGGTAAAGGTGTCTGCAACTTTTGCAAAGCATCAAATCACATCATATTAGCTGTCAAAACATGCATGACTGCATAAATTATTATTCCTTTAATAAAAAAAAAAGTTGAATATTGTGCATGTCCATTATCATACACAAATTGTACTGAAGCTGGTACCTAAAAATAGTACGCATTTGTGTCAAAAAAGTTCATATTAATAGGCTAAATGTTCTCTTTGAACCCCTTAAGCAAACCACTATTCTTTGTACGTTTGTTTTGGAGTGCAGACTGCATAAGTTCTATTTACATATTTTTTAAATATATAATATATATATATATGTATATATATATATATATATATATATATATATATATATATATATATATATATATATGTATATATATATATATATATATATATATATATGCAACAAAACGGACTAAACATCCAAAACAACACTGTGTGCTGGGATAAACATGAGAACATGAGAAAGTTTAAAGCAGATAAAACACACTTCTGTTACACAAAAATTAAGATTTGCACCAAGAAAGCAGTTTATGTATTGAACTGCAATAAGCAACAGTGTACTATATTAGAAAAACAAGTGAGCTTGAGATCCCTTCTGATACATTCTTATTACATGATTGTAAAATTGAATATCAGAAATGAAAAATTAATAGTACACCCCTCCTTTATAAGCTGCAGGATTTAAGATAGAACTCATGTCACAAACGGTGTGTTGCAATTAATGCATCTTGAAAGCAGAACTAATTCAAATTGAAAATTATATTTTTGAGAATGTTTAAAGGCCTTTTCTTATCTGGCTGGCTGACAGTATTTGTGAAAAGGTGGGTGAAATGTTCCTTTACAAGCCGCTGCATCTGGGGTTTGAAACAAGGCTTGCCGACCCATCAGTTATTGATGGTGCAAATCTCAGAGCCAGAGCTCACTTCCTCCTGCTCAAAACCACAGGTGATCTACCGAGGGTGAGCCCCCCGCACATCAAAGTTGCTAATATAACACAGACTCAACAGATACACAGGGTTTCAAACCATCAAAACATAAATAAATAAAACAGTTTTTTCCCTTTTTTTAGTTAATGGGGCACTTCATTTTCAAACCACACACAACCTTGTATACGTGCTCACAGCCATCCCAATTGGCACCCGTTGCTGGAGCAAAACGAGAAAGCACTACAGATCCTCCTCCTGACACAAATCCATTTTCCTCATCTTAATCCATCTGCTTTTCAAAACACGAACCCATCGTCCGCTCCCACTCCACCAGGCCCCATTGAGATTAAATCTTCCTTTACAATTGAGCAGCGCAAGGCCCTAAAAAAAAAAGGTGCCCCAAATGAACACCAGCACCCAGTTACGAGCATCTCGCCTCTCCGGGGGGAGAAGCAAAGAAAGCCACCATCTGTGATTTAGTCATGCTCATGCCAGGGCCAATGATGGAGCAGCAGTGTTTGAGGATGAACGTGAATGCGGCTCTATTCAACACTGGCAGAACACACAAGCCCAAGTTGGGTGGAGGAAGAAGCATAAGGGGGCACTTGTACCAAGCGCTGAAGGTGATATGAGAAAGATGAAAGAGAGGAATCTAAAATAATCCGCTGGGAAAATTCTGACATGTAAAAAGATCATGGATGAGACAAACAGCTGTCAGGGAACATGTGGAGGTGCAGCGTAATGTCAAAGCTCAACAAAAGCTTAATGAGCTCTTACACAATGCCCTATGTGATCTCTGACAGAGACAAGCCTTAATTAGGGGTGCATCGGTAGATGAAATCATTAATCCAGTGTCACGGCTTATGATTAGGGCGTGTGTACACCGAAGAGTTTTACGCTGTAAAAACGCAAACGCTGTACTAAAAATACTCCGATGTAAGCACTTCTACATAGAGCTGCACGATTCTGGCTAATATGGGAATAACTTTTTTTTTGCTTAAAATCAAGATCACGATTTTCTCATGATTCTGTAGATGTAAAATAAAGGTTAATACGAGTAGGCTATTATTATTTTTAATTCTCAAAGATATGGTAAAACAACAATATTATCATTGGGCCTATGTATAAGTCTACTGTTTGTTAAAATACCAAATTTTGTATAGACTTGGAATGGTGGACTTGAACAGACTTTAAATATGTCCTGGTTGCAAATTGACAGTAAACTGAGTACATCAGAATACAACTATTCATAATTCTGAAGTTGAATAATGTTTGAGACATTTGCTTGTCATTTGTCATTGACAACATAATTAGACCATTTTTTCACTGGTAAAATTAGATATTTGTCATTATCAGATTCCCTCTTGCATTATATAGGTTAGAGTAGTTATACTGACCCAGTAAACATTTATTTTCATGCACAACACTATGGTGTTATTTATAAAAGAAAAAACATATCAAATGATTGTCGTAATCATAACTCTAAAATGCGATATAATCATTTCAATGTAAGCGTGGTTTCGGTTTCACTTTCACCGCCGGTTTCACTTTGTGCTCATGTCATGGCTGCAGTCACTTTGAGAGAAAAAAAGCATACATGCAAATCATACTTATTCACAGCCAACACAGGTTCTGTTCACTAAAGTAGACATCATTGGCGGGCACACACGCATACTCTCAGTAGTAAACTAACAGCATGTCAGCTTATACGTGATTTCGAGGCTGCAAATACGTCATTACATTAAGAAAGAAATGACATTTTTGGGTCAATTATACCTTATAAATACAGTATGTGACAGTTTAAACACAATTTGGATGAGTCCATGTTGCTGAGTCACATATAAAAACAATGTAAAGATTTGTGCGAATGCCTTTACTCCTCTCTTTTGAGCTTGAAAATATAATTGGCTGAATCATAGAAAAGCAGAAATAAGATTGTGTGTAGGGTCGAATCGCGATCTTTTTTCGAATATTCCTGCAGCCCTTCTTCCTCAGCTGTCAAAGCACATTGACTCAATATGTTAAAGTAGCTCCTTCATTGTCAAAAATCAAACAAACAATCAGCTTGGGGGGAAAAAAACACTTCGGTGGACACGCCTTGTAATTGCAACTTTATATTTAGCAGTCTTTTTCCTCAACTTGAATTATTTATCACTGCAATGTTGCTTTACTTCTTGAAATTAAACCCTTTAATTCTCAAAACTGCAACTTTAATTCAGTTTGTTTAAAATATTGGGGTCAGTAATCGCAGTCATGTCTGTGAAACTTTCAAGGTGTACAGTCAAGCCCTCGCTCAATTTGACACGTCACAATTGCATTTGAATGGTATTAAGAGGCCGATCACACCGAACATGCTTTTTGCATGGAGTCGCATCTTTTGAATGGTTTACTAACAGTGTTTTCCACTCTGCTTATGCGCCCTGTGCACCTCGCGTTTTTTATGTTACGTCACTCGTGTCTTTTTCATTCTCCAATCAAATGAAAGCAGAGGCAGGGTTTCCATTGAGGTGACAGCAGTGTTTTGGCCCGTTTCCACTGACTGGTACAGTACGGTACAGGTCACCTTTATCAGGCTTGTTTCCACTACCAAGGGTACCCTTTTGGCGGGCGTGGTGTACAACAGAAAGTTTCAGCTGACATCATTCTCGCTCAAATAAATGTCTACAGTAAAGCTGTACAGGTCGTTCACATATCATATGAGAGGCACTTCTCACAAAACATGCTTTATACACATAAATACTTGTGTATAAATGTTTATTACTTTTACTTTTCTATGAACATAATTTGATTATAACAGCATATCAATGACAGTGCGAAAAAGCCTACTGTAACTTCTGCAATTATATAAAATAAATAAATAAATGAACACATACAGACCCTTATAGTCTCCGATATGTTACCAATTACATAAAAACTACACACAGCATACATTTAGTCCTTATTTGGGTTCAAAAACAACACGCAACATAGCCCACAGTCAGTGCAAACCTCTCATCTGTTTCTGTAATCTTCACCAGCACATGCAACCTCTGTTAGAGGGTAATTCTGTCATTCCGAGTTCATAATAGTCCAAAAGGTGATGATAAACATGGCAGTTTGTTCATGATTCAGGTTGCTGAACAAATTTGCTCCTGTGTTTTGTCGGGCTTCTCCTTTATTTTTTTTTTCCGCTTCACTCTCGCGTTTGTCCTTTTCTTTCCTGAAAGGATCAGATGTCGGAGACACTTCAATAATCACGCGCACGTTATTATCATCAGCTCAAGAAGTTTGTTATATCAAATATAGACGCGATCGCGAGCTCCCTGGAGCAAACGAAAAACCGCTCGCACTTTTAGACGGCCTTGTAAAACAACAACAGGACACAGCAGATTTTGTTCTTCTTTGCTTTGTGTACATTAAGACAACAACAAGGTTTGTCTGAGCTCGGATCATCCATGGCTCGTTATTATATGCATATAGTATTACGATGTAATGTCTCGGCTGTGTATTTAAAACATGGCGGTTCCTTTGTTTTCATTCTGGCTAGCTCCACGAGCTTGTAACATATCTCTGTAACCAATCAGCTTTCAGCTGTGCATGTAGCGCCACCTTTTGGTGCCCTTTCTCGTGTTTGGTACCCTTTCGAAAAGGTGCCGAAAAAGTGGTACAGTACGGTTCGGTATGCCTTTTGACAGAGGAACGTACCGTATCACTCAGTGGAAACGGGCCATTTATGTTGTCAAGACGACTACAGAGATTTTTTAAGATAGAGGAGAGACTAGTGGTTACTGTCTTGAGTTATCCGGAGCTGTATGACTTCACAAATCTTGAATATCACAATATTATTAAATATTAACATTTTACCAACATCAACAGCAACACTCGCGCACAATACACAGCTGATTCAACCATTGCCTGGTGACACTTTTTCTTGTCAACAAAAAAGGTGTGGTGGACCTCACTTTTTTTGGAACGTACAAGCGCGTTCGGTGTGATCGGCCCCTAAGAAAGTTTGTTTCTTAAAAAACAAAAGACATCTTGACTCATGGAGTAGCACAAACATGAAGGACAAGAGAATTAAAAATGCGATATAGTTTAAGTAGTCAGAAATGAGCTCGTCTTTCTCCAGATGCCCACACTGCTGAGTTTGCTGGCCAAACGTAATCAATTTCGAACTAAACTAAGTCCCACTCTCATCTTCAGCTGAGGTGAACGTTTGGACCAAATGCCCACAGATCAATTCTCCACCCACTCTCTAGACACAATCAAATTGATAATGAAGACATATGACAAGCAGCAAAACACCAACTCTCATCCTCTATGTGGTGTCAGCAAGCTGAGCCTTCTGTTTGTGTGTGTGAGGGGTGAGGGGGGACATCCTGAAGGACCCTACCACTCTTGGGTGTTGGAGGCGGTAGGATTTCAGGGCTCGTTTCACAGCCACACTGCCAGGAAATCAAGCGTGCTTCACACAGACAAAGAGCACGAAGAGAGCCCAAGCAAGTAAGGCCTCTTCCTGCCGAGCCCTTCTCTCATCTAGGGCAGAGATATGGAGCGCGACTGTGAAGTGTAACCAAGGAACAATGCGCAAAGAGCCGTTTTGTCAGCTTGCCAAGAAGAATCCCCCGGAACGGATCCTGAGAAGAAAAGGAGCTGGCCAACACCTTAAACTTCACACTGGATCATTGCCTTTGTAATAATCAACGGTGTTCCAAATACAAAGCTTGCTCTCTGAGGGTGACATTTACAATCAAATTCAAACTTTCAGTGGCTTTCAGTCTAACCCTGTTTATTTGACAAAACAAAATACCATTTATAATGTAAACTAAAATCTTGTTCTAGGTACATTGCTGCTCATATATCTCAGATATTCAACAGGTAAAATTGTTTAAGTCCTAAATGTCATAAATCTGGTGTAATAGAAAGTCAAAGTATAAAGTTAATCTGTTCATTTAAGGCAAACAGCCACACGACCACCTGATAAGGTAGGCTTTCTCTCACGTAAAAGACATTGTATCCTCTTAAAGCCGGATTTGCTTTCTATTTACTGAACTATCTACTTGCTTTTTTTAGGCATGGCACTGGATGAGGACAACCAGGATTGAAAATAAACAGGTGAGTTACATGAAATATCAGAAATCTGCTACATCACCACTTTGAGTTTTTAGAACAGGTTACGCTGCATGACAAACCGCATATGAATAGCTATGTTTCCATCCAAAGATGCAAATTAAATGTATGCACAAAACATTAATATCGCATAAAAAGACGCTGCTTTATTCGGATGGTTTCCATCCAATGAGTCAAATGCCCCGTTTACACTGCCAGTTAAATGTGACCCTATTACGAGTTTTTGCTCATATGTGACACAGATCAGATCTGTTCTATGATTGTGTAAACACAAAAAAAAAAAATACGCATGCATTCAGATATTCAGAGATCGGTTTCAGGCCTCCTTCATACGTGGAAATAAATCAGATATAATATTAATAATAATTCCTTACATTTAGCGCTTTTCTAGACACTCAAAGCGCTTTACATATTGAGGGGAATCTCCTCATCCACCACCAGTGTGCAGCATCTACCTGGATGACGTGACAGCAGCCATATTGCACCAGACCACACACCAGCTGATTGGTGGAGAGGAGACAGAGTGAGAAAGACAATTATGATATGGGGATGGTTAGGAGGCCATGATGGACGGAGGCCAGGATGCCGGGGTTAAACCCCATACTCTTTTTCGATATACATTCTGGGGTTTTTAACGACCACAGAGAGTCAGGACCTCGGTTTAATGTCTCATCCGAAAGACAGCGCTCACTGAGCAGTATAGCCTCCCCTTCACTATACTGGGGCGTTAGGACCCACACAGACCGCAAATCTGAAATCTGAAAACCTGAAATCTGATCTGGCACCTCATTTTACCGATCTCCCTCCTCAACCGCCCTCCTCCCCGGTCCGCTGTTCATTTTCACTTTCGTCCGCAACACCCTCCCGCCGCTCACTTTCATCCGCCACACCACTCCACCATCCACCGCACCAAACAAATGACTGACACGGATCACTCTGCCTACTCATGCCAGAGTCCCGCGGAAAAGGTAATTGACAGGTGGTCATTTGTGTGTAACTTATCGTTATTTATTTATGATTAGGTTATGGGTAAAACAAAGACCAGCTGGTTGAAACGGTAGGCTACACATAATTAATTTGTTATGAATTAATTAATTATTCATAAATGATTGATCTACCTCCGCCTATGAAGAAGATTCCATCGTCCATCACGATGTTTCACATTAGACATCGTACAATGCTAAATTGGTCAACATCGGCCAACCCTAGCAAACATATGAGAGTTGCACAGAGCTAGCCGAAAATAAATCAGATATGTGACAATGCGACTATCATGTAAAAAGGCAGATCAGATTTATTGAGGCATTTCTTTTTGTACGTCATTAAACTCGCGACAATGTGGTACTTCTCTGCGGTTTAATGACGTAGAAGGAAGAGCGCGTGTAGAGACGCCGACGCGTTTAACAACAACAACAGAGGAAACATGGAGGAAAGTGGTCAGTCACCACAATTTGCTCCCACCAGACCTGAGATCTCTCTCGTACCCACAAATTCCTCTGAATAGGAGGACACCATAAATAAACCAAAGCCGCAAGCTGCGAGGACGTCCCTTTCCCTCCTACTTTGCCTCCACCTCAAAATCATTTTAAAATTGGGCGAACTTTGCATATTTCGCAGAGCTAAAAGCAAGACAATTTCTTCCTTCGTGGCTAGTGTGGCGCAGATGCTAGAACCCACCTTTACGCATGCGCGAAGTCATAAATTGTATGGTAAGTGTAAACACATGAATTGGATATGGGTCACAATTAGAAAAACTTGTAAACGGACAGGCAAAAAAATCAGATATAGGCAGCAAATCGAAATTGTGCATCAAGATCTGACAGTGTAAACGTGACCAAAGAGAACCAAATCATCACTTTATTAACTGATTAACTGGCAGCAAATATCAAAAGTAAAAACTAAATTTGCTGTGGTAGGAGAAGTTGTGTGAATCTTTTCGTAATTTAATAAATGACTTGCGTCTCAGAAGACAAATGCCAACATGCAATAAATGCGTGGTGGCGTTTAAAAGCGTGAAACACGGAACACAGACACTCTTGATTCTGGAGGTCATTAATAATATAATAACACTAATACTAAAATGGTTAAGGCATTTAAGAATGACCAAAACAACATTTTTACAATGTGCTCAGCCTGCTGGTTTGTCCATTCACACACATTTTCATCACCACATGATCTGTTATAACAAAATCACATGGCTTTTTCAATGCGCATACTGGAATTTGTTCGGTAGAAGGGTTTCCATCGTAGTTTATGCGCATCTTTTCTTATCGAATAAAAAGTTCAAAACTTATGCACATCTTGGCATTTCCATCAACTGTTTTTCATGCGCATATCAAAAATGCGCATTAAAAATAGGTGGATAGAAACATAGCATTTGTCAGTAAGGCCACTTGTGTTCATTATTAAATCCTCTACTACTACACAGAGCCATAGTTCACTGACAAGCTACGCAAAATATTCACATACGATATAATCATACAATTTTATGATTACAGATAAACTGCAATATTGACAGCTTTTTGTGTGACATCTTCAGTGATCTACAACACTGTAGTAAATGGTGCTAACTAGGACTGCACAATATATTGTTTCAGCATCGATATCGCAATGTGATCATTCGCAATAGTCACATTGCAAGATATGCAATGTTAAGTTTGTATCACAATTTATCATTTGCATGCACTTTTTTTAATGTCTGTAATTGTATAATGACTTTAAAAGCACTCAGGTATAAGAAATTGTACCATTTGTGACCTTAATTACGATTAATTTTATTTAATTATTTTTATCATTCAGTTACTGTACTTGAATACCGTTAGACAGGGGAAACGATAAAACACTTTATTTCAATTGTATATTTTTCTTGATTGTATTTATAGATTGTTACGCATGGAAATACTCACAACATGTGCAAATACAGAAATGCACACCAAATAGCACAGACCACAATCAAAATGTGTCGGGGGACCCCAAAAAGTTTATAGATTGTTTATCAGATTTTATGGAGATGCACTGCAGAATCATCCTAATCGATCTAAAAGTATAAATTCTTTCCAAATAGAGATATTAAACCATCTGGTGAACTTGTAAACATATTGCAATATATATCGCAAAATAAAAATATATATTTTTCCAATATCGTGCAGCCCTAGTGCTAACGCTATATCTGAAAGCACAAGGAAATACCACATGTGATGATGTTCGTACTCCAAACATACTTCATAAATTCCATTGAGGGTTTCAAATCCTCCTGTAAACCACCTGTAGAACACACTCTCTCCTTTCCTCAAAGAAAGAATTTTTTTTTTTACTTATTGCATTTATACACAGCTACTCTCTAATGATTGAAAGTCCTCCTTTTATCCTCACTAGTAAGTTTGGATAAAAGCATCTGCTAAATGAGTAAATGTAAAATGTAACCCCAATTGGAAACAGCCTTTGAACTTTTATTACATTCCCATTAACTCGAGTTGGTTAGCTCATGCAAATGAAATGACAAAGGCTGACAGGAACTCAAAAGATACTGAATGTTCAACACACCACCACTGAATAAGCTGTACCTGAACTGAAAGATTCCTAAGATATATTATAAAATGACAATGCCAATCAAATTTTCCATTCAGCTGTAATGCAAAGAAGAGAGATGTAATCTTTGCCACGTTCAACAGCCACTCTGGTATTAATAAGCATTAGGACAATTGAGATTAAGGGAAAGGTTTATAATAGAAGACTGGCGCAATGTGAGGGATGACTTGAAAAACGTCTCAATCACAAGATTAAAGCAACCGATTGGATTATTCACAGTCCCATTCACACACTGCCGCAAAGTTACCAGGATACTGAAGTGGGACTGAGAGCTTTTGTGTTGAATGACCTTGGACACCTAAGCTGAATGCAATTAGGATGCAAGGATGAATCGCGAAACGGTCAATGACTCGCGCCTGACACAGACTCCCACCCTCTGAATGTAAATCCTTTGACACTGCATTGACACACGCTGCCTGTAATCTGTGATCACCGCATTAAATAAGATTACCAACCTGCGCACGTAGTAAACATTTTGCAGGGAGCTCGGTTTAAAAATTAAATGTGAAAAGTGCAATGTCCGTGACAAAACAATAGCACAAGATACTAATTTGAGAGAGATAATTAGCTGGACCGACATTTTTACAGATATTCACAGTTTTTAAGTTGGTGTTTGTTTGTGGTGGCAATGTCATGGCAAAACAGGCCAGTAGTTGGCGATGTCACTTTGTAAAGAAATGTATGTGCCTGCGCATACATGGTCCTGTTCTTGTTATGGTTGTCAATAGGGCTGCACAATATATCGTTTCATCATCAATATCGCAATGTGCGAGCCCGCAATAGGCACATCGCAGGGATGTGCAATGTAGTTGGGATTATAGTTGACCAGACATTACAGTTAACAACATACTGGAGCAATTTCAACTTTTCAACCTTAGAGTGAAAGTTTATTATTTGCATGCGTGTTTATTATTAAACCGAACGTGCTTTTTGTGTTTTGCGGCAAATGGTTCGGTTGTGTACGCTGCTTATGGCCCTGTGCGCTTGCAGTTAAAAAAAAAAGAGAACTCTGAGTGGAAAAAGTGTGTTACATCAATCTTTTTTATTCTCCAATCAAATGAAAGCAGAGGCAGGGTTTCTGTTCGGGTGCCTGCAGTGTTTGTGTTGTCAAGACAACAACGGAGACTTTTGAAAATGGAGGAGAGACTTGTGGTTGCTGTTTTGAGTTATCTTGAATATCACAATAATAGTTAACTTTAAAATTATATTAATATCAACAGCAACACTCGCGCACATTATGCAGCTGATTCAGTCATTGCCTAGTGACATAATAAGCACACCATGCTTCTTTTTTTCTTGTCAACAAAAAGGCAGTGTGCAGTGCCTCGCATTTTTGGAACGAAAATTTATGTTTGAGAGGCACCTTATTTGGATGGTTTACTAACGGCCGTGAGTGTTTTGCACGGTGCTTATGCGCCCCTCGCATTTTAACCGCCTACTGCGTCTTGCGTTTTTGCCGTTGTGCGTCATGTGCTCGCAGTTGAAAAAAAGTCAACTCTGAACAGGAAAAGCACATTATGTCACTCACGTCATTTTCATACTCCAAAAAAATTAAAGCAGAGACAGGGTTTCCATTGAAGTGCCTGCAGTGTTTGTGTTGTCAAGACAACAACGGAGACCTTTAAAGATGGAGGAGAGACTTGTGGTTGCTGTTTTGAGTTTTCCGGAACTGTATGACTGTACAAATCTTGAATATCACTATATTATTAATTATTAAAATTATACAAATATCAACATCAACACTCGCGCACAATACGCAGCTAATTCAGCCATTGCCTAGCAACATAAAAAGCACACTGTGCTTCTTTTTTCTTGTCAACAAAAAAGGCAGTGAGGTGCGCCTCACGCTTTTGGAACGTAAAAACGTGTTCGATGTGATCTGCCCCTAAGGCCTGTGTAAGCATTTCAGGCTAATTTAAGCCATTTGAGCACAGCAAATTAAATGTTTGAAGCTTAAAGATTGTAATTGTAAATGATATAATGTTTAGTCAATGTAAATGATAGTGTTATTATTATTATTATAATACGGTGGTTATTTAATTTGTGTTGCTAAATACTGTTTGACTCCCCAGAAAAATTATTGTTTATTATTAATTTTCTGTTGAATTTAACTTTGCTTTTTTCCTAATATCTACAACCCTAGTTGTCAAGTACTCACACATACCAATGCATGGCAATTCATAGCTTTTAAACTTGGCGTCTAATTCATATGAGCATATGCGATCTCATTATCATATCTCATTCATTAATGTTTATATGATCTGTTCATTCATCCAATGATGGTCATATTTAGGGTTGGGGTTACGGATGGGCTTTCATTCATAAAGTTGTACACCTTTGTACACATTACACTGTACAGATTCAAATGAATAATACAGTAATTCACCAATACATAACATAGTTATGTTTTTCTGTGAGATTGGGCTTATGATGTCATTGTTTTCACAAAGCAGTAATTTTGTGGTTCACACAAAGATGATAACCCTCTCATTAAAGTCCATTTTCAAAGGTTTGTTTTTAAGGCTCCCAAAAATATCACTGCCGTGAAATTAACTGGCAAACCATGTGAGCAGTTTAGTTTTCAGTAGAAATCTGTCATTTAAATGCCTGCCTTTATTGGTTTGTTAATATATCTAATGGATTTATTGTTTTGTTAAAAAATGCACAAAAATAGTATTAAACTGGTTTGAATAACTAAATATTTTAAATAACATGCCAGAAATGTTCTATTCACAAAAAAAAAAATGTAGCTTAAAATTATTTAATAGTAGCAACAACAGCAGTAGCATCATAATGTTATCATGAAAGCCACAAACTTAATGGGTTTATTCCCGATTATGTAGTTAAACTAAGTGAAAGTAAAGGTTTAAAAATCGCAGATAATTGAGCAGTCATAGAAATTGAGGAAATCTGTCGGTATTTTGTATCTGATCACGCTATTTGTAACTTTCCAAGGAGGCACGCGGTGATCATCACCTCAAACCCCTTATGCAATAACAAAGCCAGTGGGGCTGCACGTTTCACACATGTGGGGGTCGCGGTGGAACGAGATTACTGATGCCTGTGGCAAATTCACAAAATCTGTATTGTCTCTGAACGTAAGTTAAGAAGAGTTTGATAAAAAAAATTGATTCGACAACATAAAAACGACTTTGTTTAAATGTTAATGTGTTACATTTGAGAAACATCAAACGTAAGACTTAAACAGCATCACTGCCTGAATAACACAAACAAACAGAAAGACAGTGTGGAACAATGACCAAGTAAAATGCAGCCTCTGATCTAACAATAAACTTGTAACCCAATAATCATGAACTTGACTTATGTTTATACATAAAGACGGCAAAATAAGCGTAGATAATCAAGTTAAATCATGTCAATGGGAAGTTTGGGTAAAACCCCATTCGACGCCAGTTCGACGTCAATCTAAAAATAAAAACCGGTCTTACAAGATTGAATATGCCATGATAAATATACAAACAATCTAACGATTTAAGGTGTAACGTTAGCGTTCATTTCCAGGATTTGAGCTTAATGCGAAACTAAATATAACTTCCTTACCCAACTCACAACGGATTATAAACAAAGACAAATTCAAAACAATACTAATCACTTAAAAGAAGTAGGTTCTTCAATAAAACCTTACAAACAAGCACCTTTAATAAAACAAACATACGATAACTTACGATAAATGTTAAACGTTTGGTAGGACGGTTTGGTTCTGTTATTGTATAAACCAAACAGAATAACTGACTTTTTACTCTAATGTAACTTGACGTCTTATTAATTCGCTAATATACGAAATGATCAAATTGATCGATTATCAGACAATCGTATAGTCTGTTGAATGGGGACTTGAGTTTGTTTAGTTTCGTTTCAATGAGTCTGGCGGAAAGGAAAGGAGGGCGTTAAATCCATTCAGCTTTGATCATTTACCTCGATTTCAAAGTCTGGTAAATTGAACGCCGTCCTGAAGAGAGAGCAGAAGTGCGCTATGGCGGGGACTTCCCACCAAGACTGGATCTCCTCCGCTGAAGTTATACATCCCTGGGACATTTTCCTGCTATCCAACGAGTGTCTCACATTAAAAAGTGTGTATCAGACGAATCCGTCCGGCTTTTCCCTCACATAGAACTTGTTTAACTGAACAGCAAAACTTGTTGTCCTTGCGGCGCAGTAGCCATCGCGACCCGTAGAGTCGTTCAATCTGTTTCAATCCGCATTTCACAGGAGTAGAACAGATGGGCAGGGCGATACCATCAGTCGCGGGGAAAGGGGTTTCGGATCATCAAAACAAACGTGATATCAACACAAATTAATCTTATCTTTCATTAAAGTTGCGTATTTAACGCTTTTAAAATTATTAGACATTTTGATTACTAGACTATCCTATCGATTCATCCAAAAAGAAATGAAATATATCACACTTATTAAATCTTTGTGGTCAGGCGACTTCCCTCCGCTCGAAGTGGTATGTTCGTTTAAAGGGAATGCACACACATTTGAATTTCGTTGAAAGGGAAGTTGCTCTGTTGTTATTATTACAGAAGAATCATTGCGAGTGATCTTCAAGTGATGTGGACGACAGATAGGATGAAGTTATTAATGCATTTAAATGACATTCTAGCTTTTTAAAATAACTTTTAACTGAAAGTAACTTTTTAATTGTAGTATTGACACCGCAACGAAGTGTATTATAAGCATGTATAAATGTTTGCAAGCTACAAAAGTTTGTTAGGACATTTAATAGAATGTCACAAATAGTGCTGTGGGAATAGTAATCAAAAACACAAAATATCGATGGACCAAACCATTAACGAATCAAATTTTAATAGCAGAGTGTCAAATGTTTTGTCTTTCCGAATAAAACAACGTTTTAATAACTAATTGCCATTTAAAACGGGGAACTGGCGCCCCCTGTTGACACGAAAGATGTTAAAACTCCTCTATCTGAAAGTATTTGGAAATTTGTCTTATACCAGGGGCTTTTGAAGACAATTTTGTTAACATTTTAGATGAAGTCAAGCAATACTATGTGCATGTTTGTGTATATGTGTGTGTCAAGTTAATTAGTTACTAAATGTTGGGAATTTTACACTTTTGTAAGGTGCAGGACAAATGGAGTTACCCTAAATGTATTTTTGTCTAACTTCAAGGACCACTTAAAATTAATAACAAGTTAAAAAAATACAATTTTTATATTTGATGCATTAATAAAACATTTTAATATATTTTGTTATAGTCTAATAATGCAACTTCACATTTATTAATGCAGTGTGTGTATATTTACGCGTGTAGTGTGCCAATGAAACGTACTTAAAATAATTTTGTATCACAAATTATTCTAGAAGCATTTGTATTTAACTGCAATGCATTTAACATAACAGTAAGTTTTTTTACAGTATTTTTTAAAGTTTGTAATTTGAGATGAAGTTATGTAGGCCTTATGACATTTATGGAGAAGGAAACCTGCAAAAACAATAAATAAATAAATACGCAAATAAATGGGTAAATAAATCCATAGATTCCTGCTTAAAACAATAAATAAATAAATGAATAAATAAATATATAAATACTCAAATGAATAAATTAGTAAATAAATCCATATATTCCTGCTTAAAACAATAAATAAATAAATAAATACTCAAATGAATAAATTAGTAAATATATCCATAGATTCCTGCTTAAAACAATAAATAAATAAATACGCAAATAAATAAATAAATGAGTAAATAAATCCATAGATTCCTGCATAAAACAATAAATAAATACGCAAATAAATAAAACAAATGGGTAAATAAATCCATAGATTCCCGCATAAATAAAGCAATAAATAAATAAATAAATACACAAATTAATAAATAAATGCTAAATAAATTCATAGATTCCTGCATAAAACAATAAATAAATAAATACTCAAATGAATAAATAAATGAGTAAATAATTCCATAGATTCCTGCATAAATAAAACAATAAATAAATACACAAATAAATAAAAAATGTATGTATAAAAATCCACAAATTCCTGCATAAATAAATATATAAATAATAAATATAAATAATAAATAAATAAATACACCAATGTCGGGGAAATGAAAAAGTTCTAAACTGAAAGTTGTTTTTTTTATTCCCCCTACATTTGTGTAATTTATTTAATTATTTATCTGCCCGCACTATTCATTATTTATGTGATTTTGTCATATATATATATATATATATATATATATATATATATATATATATATATATATATATATATATATATATATATATATATATATATATATATATATATATATATATATATATATATATATATATAGTGCTCAGCATAACTGAGTACAGCCCATTTTGAAAATGAATATTTTTATCTATTTCTCAGTGAATGTAGGCAATGTATTTTGGTGCATCTAAACATAACAGATTTATTAATCAGTTATATTTATTAAAAAAATATTTTAGTAGTAAATTAAATTTAAGAAAAATATTGTAAAAAAAAAATTACAACCTGCAAAATATCAGCAAAACTTTCAGAAAAACTTTGGATTTATTTATTTATTTTTAAATTTGTATTTAATATTTTTCTATAACATAAAATTGGGTGTACTAGTTTTTTGACTGTTTTCGTAAGTTATTTTGTTACAAATATAATATTGTATAGCTTTCTATTAAAAGTATGAATTTATGGATTTATTTACTCATTTATTTATTCATTTATTTATTGATTTCTTTATTGTTTTTGCAGGTTTAGTCCTCCATACATGTGCGTATTCGTGTTTGTTTGTACACGTGCATCAAATGCAGGACAATGTAAATAAATTATTTTTAAAATATAAAATATAATTTTTTAACTTCAAGGACCTGTAACTTCAACAAAACGTAAATACAAATTGTACATTGTGAATACATTAGTAAAAAAAATAATATATGTTGTTATAATATAATAATGCAGTATCATATTTATTAATGCTGTGTGCCAAGTTAATGAAAAGTAGGCCTACTTAAAAATTATTTTGTATTACAAATTATTCTCGAAGCATTAGTTTTTTAACTGCAATGTAGCTATTTAAAATATTAAGCTTTTTGTTTTGGTCATTTGCGATTTGAGATAAAGTTATGTAATGACATATGTGCGTATTCGTGTTTGTTTGTACATGTGTGAATGTGTGTCAAGTTTGATTAGCGGAAAGCCGTGCATTCCCCGTCCATGTCACTGGGAGTCGCCACGCGGGGGAGGGACTTCGCCACAGATGGACAATGCGCGTGTTTGTGCAGCGGCCCCGGAGTGTCGGATCTCCGGCGCTTGACTACGGCTTCTGTACACATTACCAGCGCATTGACGGCTCGATAAAACCGGTCACCGCACTGACAGAGGTAAGAACATGGTAATCATCCACTCAAACTTATGAATCCGTCAAATCTGCAGCGCTTGTGTGTTGTGGAAAGTCTTTTAGGGATGGGGAGGGAGAGTGGGGCCAGATCTCTCACTTGTCTGTGTTTTGGCAGTGGAGGGGTTTTGAATAGAGCAGGGTTGAAAGGAAGCAGTGCTGAAGGGAAAGGCATGCTCAGAATGCCACTGCTGGGCTCCAGAAAAGACAGAGCAAAGAGGCAGAAAGAGGGGATGTGAGCGTGCCGGAGGGAAAGACACTGAGAATGGTACCTCAAATGAGGGGAGAGTTAGGGGAAATGGAGGAGTTTATGTTTAAGACATGTAAGGGTAGGCAAAAAATAGTGTAGACATTCTGTATAAATGGATAGTTCATACAAATTTTCAAGCTGTTTTAATTGTTTCATAACGTGTGACTTTCCAGTAAAGCCAAATGTAATGGCAGTTCTGTGCCCTTTATTAGTTGTGAGAATGTAAAAAAGCCACATGACTACTATAAATCAGATATAGTCAATATTTAACTGAGGTAAAGTTGGTTTTATATTCACACATTCATTCAGTGACAACTTGTGACTCGCTCCCTATATTGTTTACCACTTTGAATATTCAGTCTGAAATCTAATGCAAGTATGACATGAAAACAGCATTAGCACTATTTATTTGACTGTGAACAATGTTGTACTTTAAAAGTCATTGGCTGCTAATATGATTTTACTATACTTTTCTGAAATTATATAATTAAGGAGAAAGTCTGAATGTGTGAATATAAAACTAACTTTACCTCAATAATATATAAATATTTACTTAGACATTGCTATTTCTGATGAAGTCTTGTCACACAAAGTTTTAAAGTAGATTTTTAAAGAAGAAAGTTGCTGGTAAATTCCAGTAAACTGTTTTATTTACTAATGTTTTTTTGTGCACTGTAAAAAAAAACTATATTTTTTTTAAGCTGAATCAAATGAACTCTTTGAGTCCATTGAACTTATATTAAAACAGCTTCGGTAACTTATGAATTATTATAAAATACATTTTGAGGGATGTAAACAAAAACAATGGTCCTAGTGTATTTCCTGTTTTACATTTTTAATTTCTATAGCTTCCGAGAATTCAAAAAGAGCCACATATTAATAAGTAATGCTATGACGGCTGTTTTAACTTTAAGTTAAGATTAAATTAGCTCTTGTTACAGTTATGAGATAGTTTGATAAGAAGGAAATGTTCATGGGCCAACGATCACGTTGAAATGCTCTAGTTAGAACGTGATTAACATAATTTAATAAGTTACAATGAACTAAACACATGCTGTCATGACTAATTGATCATATAATTTTTATTATATATTGACTATATAATTTTAAAACTGTGGTGTGTACACTGGAACAAAATGTGTCAACTATTTTGACTAATAAATTGAATTGCAAGCAATAACACAGAACATTAAGTTAAAGTACTTACTGTATTTTGCTTAAAAAACACTTTTCACTTTTAAAAAGTGGTATAGAGTTTTTTTTCTCTCAGAAATTGCATGTAAATTTCACAAATTACATGGAAATGTAATGACGACTTGCATATTATTAAAGTATTTACTAGTAATGAAATAGTATTTTTGTTTAAAACACTGTAGTAATTTTTATTTTATTTACAATTATGTACACCTGGGTGTCCGCAGAGTCTTTAAAAGTCCTAAAATGTTTTAAATTTTAAAAGCAAAAATTTTAGGCCTTAAAAAGTCTTAAATTCATTGAAATATTGTGATGTGGGTCTTAAACAGCTCTTAATTTATGTCAAGGTAAAGCTACGCTATTGGGTCGATATATTTATATTTAAGTTTTTTATTGCAAAGAAATGAAAATCAAAACAGCTGTTAAGACACGTTTAAAGGAAATTCTCCAAATGAAATTCCCTAATCGGGGAAAGAAAACTAAAGCAACACATTCCTTTACATAATCTTCTATTAATACAAATTTATTTACGGACCTAACTAGGCAAAAAATCCTTCATGTTTAGCCATGTATAAGTCTAAAATTTTATTCATAATGGTCTTAAAAGGGTCTTAAAAAGTCTTAAATTTGACTTGAAGAAACCTGCAGAAACCCTGGTACACTGAAAAAAGTGGTGTACATAGTTCTCATTCTGAAATTAGTAGTAATTTCTACAATTAGTTACAAAAGACCAAGCAAGTAAAATAAAAAACTTAAATAGTGTTGGTAAAACTTAGCTTTTTTCTTAGCTTTATTTAGATTTCCTTTAATACTTCATATATAAACTTTAACTTATACAGTGTCAAGCATATATGAGTACACCCCTCACAAATCTCTCATTTAAATTTATATTTTCTATAGGATGCTTTACAATATTATATTTATGCATATATATTAGTTTTGTCAGTACTGAAGCCAAATCTGCAGCTAATCTAACAAAATAACTTGCGATAATGGTTAAAAAAATTAGTAGCCTAAATTTATGTTAGGGAAAAAATATTAAATACAATTTTCAAAAATAGAAAAAATCAAGAGAAACAAAAAGTATATACAATTTTGTTGAAATGTTGTAGATTTTTTTTTCTCTGAATTTAAATGTATTTTCTTTCCATTTTTTAAAGATGTTCTGTGAATAAAATATTATTTTAATAAATATATTTGTTTAATAAATCTGTTTTGTTCAAATGCACCAACATATATTACCTATATCCACTGAGAAATGGATAAAAATATTCATTTTCAAAATGGGCTGTACTGATTTATGCTGATCACTCTATATATACATTGTATACACTGAAAAAACAATTAATTTGAATATATTTTTCTCTGAAAAAATGCTAGTAAATTGCACAAATAACTACAAAGATGCCAACATTCCTGTTTTATTTACTATTTGAAAAATACAATTTCCTTACAGCGTACTACAGTACAGCATCAGCTACCCAAAACAGCTTGAACTACTTTAACTTTCCTCTTTTATCTTCACCAATAGGGTTGTGCGATTTGAGAAAAATATAAAAAATTTTGACAGATATTGCGATTGCCATTTGATTTACGATTTAATTCAAGCTTCAAACTGATTTTAATTTAATTCTAGATTTAGCTCAATAATCTGTAAGCCGTGGCAACAATTCTGTGACAGCTCTTAAAAATGACCTATTTTTGTTCAGTGTCTGTGACTTTGAAAGCAAAATATTCCCATATTACAAATGCTGTTTTTCTTTGATATTAATTCATCTAATGATGCTTCTGAAGCAGATGCCATAATCCCACTTGTCAGCGCTTTCCTGTTTGTTTTCTTTTTTCTTTTTCTTTTTTTGTGGGCCTATTTTAGTTGCACAATTCTGATTGGACAGAACGAAAGTGTGCTCACTCAATTGGTTAGTTATAAAGCACCGATCAGATCACACAATTTCGGCATGATTTCCTTGATGTAAGGTGTCGTGGGGAGTCATAAACGACAAATGGAAGTCATGACAAGATTCAATGGTTTCTTCTTGTGTAATGTGGCATAGTTCACAACAACCAATACCATGTCTGCGATGCCTCGCAGAAAGTCTAGCATGTTTAATTTTCTGAAGCATAGCAGACTGGTTTTGATTTTGAAGCACTTCACTTCAGATGTTATTCGTTATTCTTGTTTCATATATATATATATATATATATATATATATATATATATATATATATATATATATATATATATATATATATATATATATATATATATATATATATATATATATATATATATATATATATATTTTTTTTTTTTTTTTTTTTTTCATATTGCAGCCTCTTACGATTAACTAATCGCTACATTTCAAATAGTGATTGAGATTTTGATTAATCGCACAGCCCTATTCACTAATATATAAAACCATTCCTTTTATAAAACATTCATATTGCTTGATTAGCAATAAAGAGCATAAAGCAATGTTTAAGCTACGGTAGGTCTATTAGTCAGAGATGTTGTTGATACTGTGTTAAAGAACAGGAAATCATGCTGATAAGCGCCTCGTTCTGTTAGCTCTCTTCTCTAGGTTAATTCGAGGGGTCACAACCTCATTAGCAGCAAGATTAGAGAGACTTTAGAGCCAGGATGTTCTCTGTGTGCACGATGTAGAAAAGCACCATTCAGAGTGTCTGTTTTTTTATATATATATATATATATATATATATATATATATATATATATATATATATATATATATATATATATATATATATATATATATATATATATATATATATATATATATATATATATATATATATATATATATAACCACAACTGCTTTTCTTTTGTGTGTCTTGGTTAATATCAAGTTTCAAGGATCTTTTTTTGTGTGAAAGGAAGGGTGTGAAGGTTGGCACTCTCAGTTGGGACACTACCCTGGTGGGCTGTGGAACAATTTGTGCTGACACCTTTTTTGTAGCAGAAAGAACAGGATTGGAAGAAATCAGCTGAAGTCTGGCCAAAATGGCCGAGAAGAAATTGAGGTAAATCTTTGCTGTGCTCTGGTGATTTGAAGTTTCATCCCAAGCTTTCTGTTGATGTGTTTTCATTTGTGGTTTGTGTGTGTGTGTGTGTTTGTTTCCTGTGTTCGCAGCCTCCCTGCTAAGCTGATTAATGGGGGCGTGGCTGGACTGGTGGGCGTGACCTGTGTGTTTCCCATTGATCTTGCTAAGACCCGCCTACAAAACCAGCAGGGAGCTCGTGTTTATAGTGGAATGTGAGTACAGGATCTTTATGAGCTCCCATAACGGTGTAGCATTTCATGTCCTTTGTTTTGTTTTGGTGTGTGATTCTAGTAGCAGTAGGCCGAGGCTACATTTACATTAGTGCATTTTTGTTTTAACATGGCATTTTAAAATGAAAATAAGCCTGATTTCACAAGGAAATGTACTTGTTGGCAAAAAAAGTGGCTAATTCATAGAAATTAGGGCTGCACAAATACTGTTAAACTGCCCAATACATCTAAATTAATGAATGCATTCCAAGAAGAGCTAGCCAATCTATCTGGTGAAATTGTATTCATATTGCAATGTACATCGCAGAAAATCTAAATATCGTGATCAGATTTTTTCAATATTGTGCAGCACTAGTACAAATTCATATGATTTCATTCATATGAAAACATATGATTTTTAAAATGAGGCATGTGCCCAAATGCCACCTAAAAACTCAACCTTTATTTGGGGGATGAGTAAATTGTTCTAAAATGTACGAATGAGATCATCCAAATTCATACAAATAAGCCACTAAATCTAAACTTTACGAATTGCTTTGTGATTGTGTTTCCCTTTCCCAGTTCATTTCGGAGTACAGTGCTTGCCACAGGTTTAAAATATACTTGCGGTGGTAGCCGGATTGAAACACCTTTTACCCACAGCACATAAATAGTTAACTATATGCAACAAACAAAACACAATTTGATTTTGTAACACTATTTTTTATTATTATCTATTTTAAACTTTTTCTTTTCAAGGGGTTAAGGTTAAAAAAACACTGTTGAAATGAATAAAAAAATCCACTATTTCTCTTTTATTCTATTCAGGAGCCATGGGCACCACTGCTTTATTGGCATGACATTTTGTACAGTATTGCCAAAGCATTTTATATATGTATAAAATATGTAATATATTTACATCAAATAAATAAAATATACAGCAAATGAGAATTAAATGACAGAAAAAAGGAAAAAAAAATATTCTGCAGCCAATATAGATTTTTGTCCTCTCAGAGTATTTAGTAGCCTAAAGGTTTAGTCCATTAGATTAAAGAATTAATTATTTAATGTCTCTCTTGCTCTCACGGCTGTGTGCATAAAATAAACTATAGTTTAGAAAATAAAAGCAAAACCAAATCCCGTACATTTTGGTAAATTTAGAAACCCCGACCGGACACAAAAATATGTGGGTCTGTGGGTCTGCAGAGCATGTGAGATTACCCGTGGGAGTGCACACAGAACGAGCAGTATGAAAGGTAAATGCGAGAAGATTTTCCACTTAATTGATCGCGGATGTTTGTTTATATTGGGCGGATACAAAAAAGTGTAAAAGGATGATGATAATAGTAAAAACAAAAGTGTCCCTAAATATACTTGGGTGGCCGTTAATATACTTGGGCAGTCCTCTCAAGTAAAGTCTATGTGTGGGAAGCACTGGAGTAAATCTCCATCCAAATGACAAAAAATGCATGACAGACCTAAAAGTAGCTATAAAATCAGACAAAACTGTAGCCTATATAAACATAATGGCATTATAATATAATTCCATTCATAATAAGCAACTGTTAATTTACAGTGAAAGAAGAAAAGTCACGTTTAAGTTGTAAGAAAGTTCTTTAAATATGTTTAAATATCACTTTTGTACATACCAAATAGAATTTTTGTAAATGTATGTATGAACTCCATCTCATACTATATGAGCTTTAAAGGTGACCTATTATGCCCCCTTTTACAAAATGTAAAATAAGCCTCTGATGTCCCTAGAATGCGTATGTGAAGTTTTAGTGCAAAATACCCTACAAATAATGTTTTATAACTCTTTTAAAGTACCCCTTTTAGGCTTCGATCTTAATTGTGCCATTTTGGTGACTGTCGCTTTAAATTCAAATGAGAGTGTACTCCCAGCCCTCTTTTCAAAAGAGGGCGGAGCTACAACTGCCTATGTGTCAGCATAGTGGCAGATTCAAACACAAGACTAACATTCTATGCTAATGAGGAAGAGATCATCACTAATGGGCGGAGCTTTCCCCCTGACACGTACAAAGGGAGAATGTCAATCAAAGTGTTTCTGCAGACCGTTTTTATCAAGTGTGATTATAAACAAAAAAATTAATAAATCTTTACCATTAGAAGTAATATTCACAGACTGTTGCCTCACAACTGTGTTTAAACTCCTTATAAAAGTGATTTTTGCATAATAGGTCCCCTTTAAAAGCCTGATATATCAAATCTGATACGCGAACAACAGTGCTGCGTCTTACAAAACAACTGCATAAATAAAGGCAGCACATGTTAGTGATTTTGTCTGGGCGGAGGACTTTTCCTCAATGACTCAGATGATGCAAAACAATTTGAGTCACGCGCTTTTGCATCTTTGATCTCTTTCACGCTCCTGAATGTTTATTCATTCCTTTTTTATAAGTAGCTTAATCAAGAATGCTCATGCTTGTTTGATACAATTGAGATACAGAGAAGTAGTCTTTGTAGTGATGGTGCGTGAAGAGCTCTTTTTTTCTTTGCATGCTTATGTAACAAGCGAATACCCAAGTGGTTTGTGGGCAAGAGACAAACTGCCATGTTTAAAGCTGTTTCTTCATTACTTCGTTCTATTTTGGCTGTTTGTTGTATGTAAACATGGAAAGCAATACAAAAAGTGCTTATTTGTGTTAAGTTTTTAGGCTATATAAACAGTGCACAGCATAATTGAGTACACCCCATTTTGAAAATGAATACTTTTATAAATGTTTCAGTGATTATAGGCAATGTATTTTGGTGCATTTGAACAAAACAGATTTATTAAACAGATATATTTATTAAAATAATATTTTAGTCACCAAACATCTTTAGAAATAGAAAGATAATACAATAAAGTTAATGCAAAATATTGGAAACAAATGACAAACTACAAAATTGTATAAATGTTTTGTTTCTCATGAATTTTGCTCTTTTTAAACATTTTTTATTTAATATTTTTCCCTAACATGTACTAATTTTGGACCATTATTATAAGTTATTTTGTTAGATTACCTCCAGATTTGGCTTCAGTACTGACTACTATAATGTATATGCACAAATATAATATTGTAAAGCTTCCTATTGAAAATATTAATTTAAATGGGAGATTCGTACTCGTATATGTTGAACACTGTATTTCCAAATATTTTTAAGCAATGCAGCTTTACAATGATTGTTTCAGAAGGTGAATTATGATTCATTATGAACATTTCTGTCTTGTAATTAAGGCTGGACTGCTTGGCAAAGACGATCAAAATGGAGGGATACTTTGGCATGTATCGAGGTATGAAGTAAAAAGTCAAACGTTCATCTACATATTCACCACCATTAAAACATAATTCACACATAAAAGGAAATTATGTTGGACAATTTTATCATCCTTACACTTTAAAAAATACAGGGTTCCACATAATCGATGTGTGTTGGGACAACATGAAGGAATTAAGTTAACACGTAATTTTTTTAACTAATTAATGTGGATTGAACATAGAACAATTAAGTTGTTGCAAAATAACTCAATAATTGTGTTATTTTAGCTCATTTTAAATAAGTAGTTTGAACAAACAGCAAAAGTCATTTTTTGAGCATAATTTTTGAGTTTCTTTATCTGATGAATACAAAAAGAAGATATTTTGAAGAAAGTGTGTAACCAAGGAGTTGCTGGTGTCTATTGACTTCCATAGTATTATAAGTAGTGTTGTCACTATACTGGAATTCGGTACCAATCGATACTGAGCTTTTTAAAAACGTCCATTTTCCACGAACATTTGAGCACTGTTGAGCACGTTCTTAACACTTAACAGAAATGAATGTGATTGGCTGTGAAGGTCATCAGTTCACCGAACTCACCACTGTTTACTGAGTGTAACCACAGATATAGGGACTCTGGAGCGTTTTATACATGCGATTCATCAGAGGATCGCTAGTATGTCAGCTTATAGACAAACCAGCTGATCTACGTGACTTTGAAACGTTTCAGTGTTCCTGTATCTGTATTTACACTCAGTAAACAGCGGTGAGTTCGGTGAACTGAGGACCTTTAATGCCAATCAAAGTCATTTCTGTTGTCAACAGTGCGCAAATGTTAGCAGGAAATGGACGTTAGGTACCGAATTCCAATATCGTGACAATCCTAATTGTAAGTAGGGCTGGGAGATTAATCGAAGACAATTTTGTCAGTAAACCGGTTCTAGTAAATCTCCAGTAATTGCTTTCACAGAGTATACTGATAAACTATGCAAAATAGCATTCAAATTCAGAAATCAGTTTAATCGGACAATAATGAAATCGAGATAATCATTCTGCGACAATGAGTTTGCATAGCTTCTCAATGATTTATGGTAGTGTGTAGTAAATGTCGCACCTGAAAATTCACATAATTACATAATAATACAAAAATAAATCTGGATATGAGATGATTCTGCAGCTGTGTGATTATTTGTCACATCGAATCAATGTATTATAATATTTTATTTATTTAGAAATGCCTTATTCACACTAGCACTAACCTTTAGTCTGTGTTCTCACCTTGAGGTTGCTTAGGTAGTGCTTATGGTGATTTACACAAAGAACGAATGAGTTTACCTGCTGCTGAAAGTAAACACTGTTTAGAGAAAACACTAAATATAAATGGAATCAGTACATAAAACACTTAATTACAAAGATGATCAAGAAAAAAGTGTGTTCTCTGTCATTGCGGCTATTTATCTGCTGCAAACTGTATAGGTCTACAGCTTGGAGAATACAAATGGCCTCTGCAGGAGCTAAGAAAGGATCACGTAAGTTCTACTAGTGCTGCTATTAACTGTCGGTCAAGAAAGTCGCTCTTCATTTGCATAAAGTGTAAGGGTTCTCAACTCCGTCGCATCGCTCGACATGCCGGCATCCAGTCGGTCGCTGTCTCTAGTGTAGACAGAGTTCGCCGGAAGTCTCTCACTCTCCGTTGAAATTAACTATTGCTTGTCACTTTGCTGCTGCAAGTCACAGCTTAACTGTATGGGGATTTCCTGGGTTACTGGCTTTGTGGGTGTTTCTGCTCAAGAGCGCCCTCTATTCTTTGGAGGAGATTTACTATTGAACACACAACTGTGCTTCTGTGATAAGATGTGCATGATAATCACAGCTTTGCTCAATAGTGATTTTATTTTGATTAATCTCAGCCCTTACTTGTTTGTGTACCCACATTTATCAAATGCAAATGTTTGCATACAGGTTTGGAACAACCTATGATAGAGTTTATAACTGAACTCTACCTTTAGGTACATTTTTACTTAAAAGTGTTTAAAAGTGCAATGCATCTGTTGAAATTCTCAGATTTTCACTTCATGGTGTTTCTCTTAGGCGCAGCTGTGAATCTCACACTTGTAACTCCAGAGAAAGCCATCAAACTGGCTGCCAATGACGTCTTCAGGCAGAAGCTCTCCAAAGATGGGTAACTGACACTTTTTAACCAATTTTTATGCTTTTAATGACTGCAGAATGGGTTTTTTTTTATGAAATGAACTCACTCAAGGAGATATTCAGCAAAGCGTCACGTTATATTAATGTTAAAAATCGTATAAATAGAAATCTTAAAAATGTATGTTTTCGTTTGTGATTTTTACATTTTTTTTTATATTCGTTATTGCTGACATGGCATTAAACAAAATATATGATATAGTATGATATTAACTTTTTTGAGGATAAGGCTACTTTATTTATTTATTTTAATATTATTATTACTTTTCAAGCTAACAAACTGATTAAGTTCTACAAATAAAGTGGAAAAAAATATTATTTCATAATATTATAATTTTTATTAAATAGTGATACTCCCTTTTCTGATTTCACTTGATTAACTGTACAGATTTAAATTGTAAGCGGTAAATGCTTGGTTCAGCAAAAAGTGCTTGAAATGTTTCTGATTCACTGAATAGAAATAGCTCATAAAGGCTCTAATATACTCACAATCACAAAAACGTTTTTTTTTTTTGTCAAAGAAAATTGAAACACCTGAGCAGTGGTTTACTGTTGGTGAAGCATTTAGATGAATATGTAAATAAGGTGTGCATTTTCTTTTCAATAAGAAAACAACCATGACAATTTAAATGAGAAAATGGAAGTTAAGCAAGCATACGATAATAGCAATGTGTATGTTTGCAAAAGTTCTGCATTTCAGCACTTTATTCAAGTGAAAAAGTAACATCACTTATTAAACAACACTTTATATATTAGTTTACTTTAAGCAAGCAGCTTTACAGTATTACAATTTGAGCGTTCCTTTGAATTTGAATATCATTTTTTATAGCTTTTTTTTTTGCTTATATTTTTACTTAAGTTTGCTTTGGGAAACTGCTTCAGATGCCTTAAACCAACTTCATTGGGACCAAGCTGGTGTGACATCATTTTCAATTATAACTGGGCCCTTAGAGGCATTTGTTTAGAAGCCAGATTGCACTGTTTGCAATTCCGTCTTTATATACTATATATTTATATATGATAATACTGCATGATTTTCATTCTTCTGTGATTGACCTAAAAGAATCAGCTCATTGGAATCATTTGTTCAGGAGTTTGTGTGGACTTGTTGTGCTTTATATGTCTGAACGAATAAAAATAATCAGCTTATTAGAATCATTTGTTTAAGAGTTGGAGTAAATAGTTGCACCACGTACGCAGTACCTGACAAAGGTCTTGTCGTTGATCCCAGTTGTAAGAGCAACAAATAATAACTTGACTTCTAGTTGATCATTTGTAAAAATGGCAGAAAAGTTTTTCAGATGAATCATCTGTTGAACTGCATCCCAATCATCACAAATACTGCAGAAGACCTATTGGAACCCACATGGACCCAAGATTCTCACATAAATCAGTCAAGTTTGGTGAAGGAAAAAAAAACATGGTTTGGGGTTAGATTCAGTATGGGGGGTGCGAGAGATCTGCAGAGTGGATGGCAACATCAACAGCCTGAGCTATCAACACATTTGTGCTGCCCATTACATTACAAAACAAAGGAGAGGGAAATTTCTTAAGCGGGATAGCGCTCCTTCTCATACTTCAGCCTCCACACCAAAGCTCCTGAATGCGAAGAAGATCAAACTGATCCAGGATTGGCCAGCCCAGTCACTAGAATTGAAAATTATTGAGTATGTCTGGGGTAAGATGGAGGAGGCATTGAAGATGAATTCAAAGAATCTTGACGAACTCTGGAATTCCTGCAGGAAAGCTTTCTTTGCCATTCAGATGATTTTATTAATAAGTTATTTGAGTCATTGCAGAGATGTATGGATGCAGTCCTCCAAGCTCATGGGAGTCAAAAACAATATAAATTCTGTTTCCACTGCACCATGACTTTATATTCTATACTGTACATTATTACGGTTAAGAGACAAGACTTTAAGAAAAGTCAGACCTTACTGTCTTAATTAAATAATTAAAAATTAGGGCATGATCATATTTTTTAAAATAATTAAAATAAGCGTAATCTAGAGACCTTTGCCTTTCATATGAGCCACTTTTGATACCAAATGATCAACTAGAAGTCAAGTTTGTTGTTCCTAAAACTTGGATAGGCGACAAGACTTTTTTCAGATAGTGTAAGAAAATGGTCTCTTTAATAGACTTACAAATTTTCGAGGCAAAATCTACCTAAAAATTAACAAGATTTAGTCTGTCAAGATTTATGAACAAGATTTAATCTGTCCCATATGTTTTTCAAAACATTAATTCTACAACAGAACACTGTATTGAAATTTCAGTGACTTATTAGTCATATTTTCAGTAATCAGGGTTGTTGCTAGAAGGGATACAGCTGTGCCCTGAAGTTATTTATGTTATTTAATTAAATTATCCATTAATTGTATTTAATTAATATATAATATCATGATATAAAATTAATACCTCTACCCTAACCATTACAGTAATGTAAAAACAGTAATTATAATTATTTTACTAGAGTCATTCATCCTACCCTGCAGGCACAGGACAGGCAACATGAGGTCATATTGACGTTGTACCCCAACGTACCCCAATGTCGTGGGGACATTGGATTTAGTTTGGAAATGAAAATTGGATTGACATCAGAACCCAACGTCAGGCCGACGCCAATGCCAATGTCCAACCTAAAATCAACCAAATATCAACGTCTAATCATGTTACACCTTGATGTTGTGTGGACGTTACCACTATGACATCTATCAGACATTGGATTTTGGTCACTTTCCAACACAACCTAAAATCAACCAAATATCAACGTAATTTGACGTCGTTATTGGACATCAAAATAACGTTGTCCTTAGACGCTGGCTAGACAATGAATTTTGGTCACCTGACGTCATGACCTAAATTTAACCTAATATTAACATCTTATGATGTTGTGTGCCTGCTGGGTGTAATCGAAAGTCAGTTATTGCATTTTCGATTTTAGTTTATGATTTCCGTATCAGGAGGGCGACATGGTGGCTCAGTAATTAGCACTGTCACCTCACAGCAAGAAGATCACTGGTTCGACTCCCGGCTGGGCCAGTAGGCATTTCTATGTGGAGTTTGCATGTTCTCCCCGTGTTCGCGTGGGTTTCCTCTGGGTGCTGTAACACCTCTGCTATGTTTTTGTCATGTAACCTACCAGTGTCAGCTGTGTTACAAATCTTTTCATATAGCTTCATGGGATAATAAAGTGTCAGTGAAAATATATTTCAGAAACAATGGCGGTTGAAGTATTGGGTAATCTAGGCAATTTTTGCTATTTTATACACATTAGGAAATCAGACACGCATTGGCTTACATACTCTTCACTACTATATTGTAAGAAACTAGAAATATTTGGACTCTGAAAGAATCTTTTATAGCAGGGATCAGTTCATGCTGACACATGAGAGAACTGATAAGAAAACATAGTATTTTTCCCCCTTTACAAAGACCTTATGCTAACCTTTACATTCAAAATATTCCACAGAGGCTTTCAGCTCAGCTGTTGACTAATTTGAACAATTATTTTTAATGATAATGAGCTCATCTGCCCCATCTGTCATTTTATCTGTCACTCCACAGAAAATTACCTCTCTGGGGGGAGATCCTCGCAGGCTGCGGGGCAGGAACCTGTCAGGTCGTAGTCACCACCCCCATGGAAATGCTAAAAATACAACTGCAGGATGCTGGCAGGTTGGGTAAGTGTGTTTATTATGATCCCTGTGCGTGTCGTCCAAGGTATGTAGGTCTTAGGATGCCTTGCTAAGCACAAAGGTTAGCCAGAAATAATAGATGCTGTTTGAATAGAACAATGTCTCTCGAAAGTAAGCTTGGTTTAATTATACAATGAGAAAGATATGAGTGGAACATTTTTGTCTTTCCAAGCTGCTCAGCGGACTGTCACTGCCTCTGCCCCTGCCTCCGGTCCGACCCCCTCCTTGGTTGCTTCTCAGACGACACATCCAGGCACCAATGCACCACCTCGGCGTTCAGCGACCCGGATTACAGCGGAGCTACTGAAGACCCGAGGTCTCCGAGGGCTTTATAAGGGTGCAGGTGCTACACTGATGAGGTAAGACTCAAGCAGCCAAATAACCTGGATCTCCAATCATGGTCCAGTAGAGTTGTTTTCATACAGACATCAGATTCAACTCTACTCCAAAACACCTCCCAGTAATTAACAACACTTTTAAAAATATGCTATCACAGAATTATGCTATGCTAAGAAGCATAACTAGTGATTAGTGCGTCGACAGATCACATATCTGTTGCTCACGACCACCCAAGTTCGATTCCTGCCTCAATGTCCTATGCCACAGGTGTTCCTGGACTGCGGCAGCTCTGCACAGTTTTTACCCTAATTAAACACACCTAATCAAACTAATTGAGTCCTTCAGGCTTGTTTGAAACCTACAGGTAAAGCCGCAGTTACACTAGAGTTTGAGCTTGTGAAATTCTGTTGTATGGCGCTGCGAAAAGGGGCGGGATTAAACAAGATGATTAGACATTAAAAAAGCGAGCGATTGCTCCATGTTTTACATTTCTGTTCAGAGAGGTCATGTTTTGATCCTGGATTGGTCTTACGCAGTCAAGTGATGCAATTTCGCAGGTCAACCTGCGAAACTTGACGCATGACCCTGCGTTTCCGGTCTGACGCATTCGCGTGCGTTTGAATGGAAGTCTATGGAGGGAAAAGTCCAGTGTGACCTCGGCTTAAGTGTGTTGAAGCAGAGTTGGAACTAAACTGTGCAGAGCTGCGGCCCTCCAGGAACTGGATTTGACAACTGTGTCCTATGCGATTCTTCCCCTCTCTCTGCTCCCCACACTTTCCGCTCTATACTCTCTACTGTCCTATCAATTAAAGATGAAAACCCCTAAAAAATAATGGTAAAAAAATCTAAAGAACGATATAAAACAATATAACAATAACAATATAAAGAATCTTCTTTGGAATGAAAGGGATCATTAGATGCTGATGTTCTTCATGGCACTGTTGATTCCAATAAAGATCTTTTATGGCCTGTTCCACTGAGCAGTATGGTTTGGTAAAGTACATTTCTTTATGCATTTCTTTAGATTTCTACTGTCAAATGTTTTAAAATAATAAGTCACACAGTGTGAATTATCAAAGATGCAATCTTAGAGAATAATCTTTGAAAATCATGCAGTGTGAAATCAGCATTACAGAGAATTGTCACCAACACGTGCCACAAGACAACCGAATTGCAACACAGAAAGTACCATTTTTAAATATACAGCCAAAACAATGGCCCATACTGCTGTCTGTCTTCAGCCAGAATTATGTCGATTGCAACTTTCTGACATAAACTACAGATACAAAGTAAGGGTACAATGTGTTTATACAATGTGAAGGCAAGCCTGATCAGGGTGACCCGTTCCTTGTTCTACTGTACTTTACTGAACCATATTCCTCAGTGGAAATTAGACATTATTAACCTTGAACACTTTGATTAGCTTTATTGACATAAATGTTCCCTTGAAGAACCTTTAATATCAAGAGAACCTTTACATTCTACAAAAGGTTCTTTACAGTGAAAAAAGGCTGATAAAAGACGAGATATGTGAACAGCCCCTAAAGCCGCCGTCATTTGCGATTTCCAGCAGTTGATCTTCTTGCACAGACATGCTGGATTTACCTGATTTGTTGACAAATGGGTTGCGAATCCATTCCTTGGCAGTTTGTGGGTCCTTCACTGGGCCTTTTCCCCTTCACTAAGAAATCTTCCAAAGATTTTTGATGCTCAAGTGACCAAGATATAACCCAGAGAATACAGTCATTTCAAAATAAAAGATTGTTCAGACTCATATATTAAATAAAACAGAAATGATTAATGATTTCTTGTGCAACCCAGTACCAATTGATCCAGTCTGTGGCCCAGGGGTTTGGGATCACTGCTTTAAGGAACCCAAAATGGTTTGAAATGGCAGGATCAGAATTCTGAATCAGGATTCAATCTGATTAATCCAAACATCAGCTTTGTCATTTGTGGTTATGAGAGATCATGAATGTTTATAAAAACAAACATATACAGGCAACACAAAAGTAGTACATGTGTCTACTGACAATACATTGAGGTCTTATATAGTAAGATGATCTGACTGTGCAAGATACTGAACTATCCATTTATTTTTATTTGTCTTTTTTAATGGCCTCAAATAAGAAATGTATAAAGAAAACAACATTTTTTAGCGAACTAACTCTTTTAGTTGAATAAATAAGCTCAGCCAATCAGCAATCCAGATCTTTAGCAAACCTTCAGTGATGTGTTGTCTTAACTAACTTAAGTGATTGCTCTCTCAGCAAACACGCGCAGTTCCAATACAAAAGGATAGCTATACGTCGCAGTGACCTCTAACCTTTACTACCGCCTACACACAAATAAACCCCCTCACCTTTCCCGTCATCCCTTCCCCCGCCATCTGTGATGTAATCCAGCTGAACTGATGTAACCTGCCAGCTGTCAGTTCCGATCGGTTATTCCTAGCTTCTAATGAACCGTAGGCGGAATTCTCTTCTTAATGGAATTCTAATGAGAGCTCAGACTGTTGCCTCACATCCTATACAAATCAAATAACTCAGGTTTTGAAGCTTTTGAGCTGCAGTTCAGTAGATCGTCCTTCAACACTGACATTGACTACTGAATCGGTTCTGATCTAACTAGAACTACAGCAGCATTCTAGCACTAGTGCTGTCTGTCTGATATTTCAAAAATGTTCCATAATCTGAAGGATTGTGGCTTTTTATTATTATGTTCATCCATTTAAAGCAGCTTTGACACAGGCTTTGACACAATCTACATTGTGAAAAGGGCAATAGAAAGAATAAAGATGACCTGACATGGCATTTTCAATAGGAGGAGAGGGTATCATTCATAAAATATTGCATACACTGTAAAAAATGCTTGGTTCCACACAATTCCTTCATGTTGTCCAAACACAAATAGATTAAGTTAACTGCATTGTTTTTATAAATTTAAGTAGACTGAACATAAAACTTCAGAATTGTGTAGATTTGGCTTATTTTAATAGAGTAGTTTGAACAAGCTCTTTTTTTAGTTTAGAAATCTTACTAAAAGTTAATGAACACGAGAATAATTTATTTATGTATTAAGGATTGTGGCTCATATGCTTATTTAAAATGGCTATATTAAGTTAATGTTTAAGTTTGTATGTCTACTTACTTGTAAGTGGGGGGGGTGGGGGGGGGGGTCTCCCGGAATTTACGAACCAAATGTTGGCAGGTATGCTGAACCAGCTAATCAAGCTCTTTCTAGGTATACTAGAAACTTCCAAGCAGGTGTGTTGAAAGAAGTTGGAGCTAAACTATGCAGGGCACTGGACCTCCAGGATCGAATTTGGACACCCCTGGTTTAGATAAATTCAGTTTTTTGCTCAAATTTGAATGCTTTGTGTTTGTCTTTTCCTCTTCGCTCTTATTCCCATATTCTGCACTTGCGTTTCTAAAAGATGCTATTTGAGTTTCATTTAAATCACAGACAAGCCACGAGTTGCAATGGAGCGATGTCAACTCCCCTTACGTCTGATTGGCTAGAGGAGCAACTGTCAATTTCGACTAGTGGACCAATGATGACGCTAAAGCCCGCCTGTGATTTAAATGAAACTGGAATTGCATCTTTTGGTATAGCAAGTACAGAATGTGGGAACGAGCGAAGAGGAAAAGACCACGAGTACACAAAACAGTCAAATATGAGCGGAAAGACAGATTTTGTCCAAACACGTTTTCGTTTTTGATTCACGCTCGTTATCTTTCAGTACGCGAGCTTGTTTATTATTTTGCATTTAGTGTTCGATTTTGTGTGTTAAAATTTTACATACAATGTCAATTTTTAGATTTTCCGCGCATAACTTTTCTATCCCCAACTGCAATACTTAAGGCGGGGATTAGATCATATATATATATATATATATATACACACACACACACACACGCACACACACAGTATATATATATATATATATACACACACACACACACACACACTATATATAGGTTTTGTTACGTTTGCGCCCTGTTGTTAACACTACTGCGGGATCTTCGACTCACAAACACAGCATTTTGAAAAAGCTAAAGACCCAGTTTTAATTTGGAAATGCTGGTGTTCTGATTCAGTGTGGACAGACAGAAATACATTTTTGCAATTTTGAAAATGAAGGCGCTCTCTGGTATTCTGGGTGGGGTTGCACGTGCTGTTTGCAAGTTCTTTCTTAACTTGGAACTTAAAGTTCACACTAGAGACTTAGTAACCACTAGCTAGTTTGTAACTAAATTTGTTCTTACTTCAGTTACACTACATGTTCTTAAGGCAAACCGTAAGTCCCATTGAATGGTGTAATAGCCAATTAAAAGCATTTACATCGTTAAACTGCTTTAAAATTCTGCAACTAATGCATCTATATGTAACTGCTCTATGAAAAATAAATGACAAATTACGTTTTTATGGTACATTACATTACAGTAATTCACTATAACAGACGACGAACATAGCCCTACCTGCATCGCAAGCCATGAATGCACGCGAAATACACATGACGTTATCAAAACATTAAACTTGTTTTTTTTAATATCCTACACATGAAAGAGAAAAGAGCAGGAAGAAGAGCTCAGTCATGAATAAATTCTCGTTTTAATTGATTGATACAATAAACACAAGACACTCCTTGAAGCAATGTAACTCTTCTTTCACAAATCATTCTTCAATATTATCGTGAACTCCTTGATGTAAACTAATCTCGCTGTCATACTTTTCTACCATTATACATGGGGGGAGGCTGCCGTAAATATTTAGTTGGAACGTAGCGTTATGTTTAAAATAAGTCCAGTGGTGAAACACAAAAATATTTAGTAGTGTGTAAGTTGTAACTTAGTGTCCTTTTAAGTCTCAACTAGACTACGTTTTAACTTACGCACTGCTGGTGCAATCGTTCCCTGTTTTGTCAGGTCCCTCTTATATAATCACTAAACCACCAGTAGACTCCAAGTAAGGATGACGGCAAAATACGTGCATGCCCAGTGAGTGTGAATGGTCACACATCATGCATTTTAGGCTGTGTATAGCATTTTTCTGAAACGCAGTAAAAGCGCCAGACTGGACGAGGAACATATTCATTCTAAACAGCCATTTTAAAATGCCAAGCCAGAAATGTTCCCTTTAAATCCAAACATGAAACCCTGAAGTGTTTATTTACCCATTTTTCTGGACAGTTTGAAAACCGATTGTTTGAAAAGCTGTTTAATTTGGTAAATCTGTAACCTTTTCATAATTTTGCCTGTTCCAACAAACATCAAAATCAAAACTTGTTTACATTTTCAAAACACATTTAAGTTTGTCAATGAAAACACTGGAAATCTAATCTTTTAAATTTAACTAACAAATCACAGACTCTTGATTTTATAGCATTTTTTACATCATCGCATTCTAAGTTTTTCATAAATGGAGTAGTATTTTCCAGTGTCACGTTTCACAGACTCAAACTAATGATCGATCACGACTCGTCAATAACGCCCTGCAGCGATGTCTACATTCACCAGCTCATTGTCCTGTATCTGTTTCAGGGACGTCCCGTTCTCAATGATCTACTTCCCTCTGTTTGCCAACCTCAACGCTGTGGGCCGGGCAGAGGATTGTAAAGCCCAGGAGCGGGCGCCGTTCCTGCAGTCTTTCATGGCCGGCTGCATGGCAGGCTCAGTGGCGGCGGTCGCTGTCACTCCTCTGGACGGTGAGATGAAGGCAAGAGAGGAGTACAGGAACCCTGGTGGCTCTCTCTCTCGTTATAAATGCACACTGATAAATGTCCAATTGAGTTAGTCCAAGCTGTCTAAGCTTTTAAAAAGCTCTTGTAATTCTGTGCTACTTAGAAACTGCTGGGCGGTGGTGGTGGTGGTAGTCATTGATAAAAGTAAACAAGTGAATACATTTAACTGTGTATTTAATATATATATTTAATGTTTAACGGCACACTACAAATCATGGTTCAACACGGGTTTGGTACAAAAGGAATAAGCAGCGAGTGAGTGCTTTTTTCTGTTTATTTTGACCAGGCAGAAATGTTTTGTCACAATCAGCTACAGAACTGAAGAGTTTCTTGTGATGCAAAAGTTCAAAATAAATAGAATAATGAAAAATAAGACTTTATAATTATTAAACTTTCAAAGGTTAAGCTCAGCCCTTTCCTTAAACAATAATTGTATATTAAATTTAAGATTTAGTTTCGAAACCCAAACCTTTTAATATAAATTCTAGCACTGTGCTCATTTGTAACAGCGGGTGCAGTGGACAACAACTGTTTAATCCTGTATGTGTGTATAGAGAAGGGACTCAGACTGACTTACGTGCGCATGAGATGAGACAGAATCTTATGTTTCCATTGTTTTTCTATGTAAATGCAGTTGACGGAGGTTAGGGATGTCACGATACTGTACCTATCGTGTTGTCACGATAATGGAATTCGGTACGAATCGATACTGAAATTTTAAAAACATCCATTTCCCGCTAACATTTGCTCTCAACAGAAATGACTGTGATTGGTTGTGAAGGTCATCAGTTCACCGAACTCACCGCTGTTTACTGAGTGTAACCACAGATACAGGGACACTGGAGCGTTTCAAAGCTACGATTCATCAGCTGATCTCTTGTATGTCAGCTTATTGACAAACCAGCTGATCGACGTGACTTTGAAACACTCCAGTTTTCCTGTATGTGTTTACATTAAGTAAACAGCAGTGAACTGATGACCTTCACGGCCAATCACAGTCATTTCTCAGCAGCGCTCAAATGTTCGCAGGAAATGGACTTTTTAAAAATGTCAGTATCGATTGGTACCGAATTCCAGTATCGTGACAACACGATAGGTACATGATCATTATACACAGAGGTACATGATCATTAAACACTCGCGTCTTTTGCAGTGCCTCGCACATCCACTGCGTTTTTAGATGCTGTGTGAAGATTAAACAATTTTTACTTTAATTTAATTTTAACTTTTACATCCGGCAGCGCTTATCAATGTCAGTTCCAGAGCATTGGACCAATCAGAAGAACTCTGATGTGAGACTAGTTTTGCAAGCTAGTTCGCACAACAACGACAACATGTCGGAACCACTCCTGATCACTGCGTCTCACGTTTTCAGACACAAAGACGTGTTCTTTGTGAATGGCTGCTAAGTTGTTGCACTGCTATGGTCTTTTCTGCTTATTCATACGAGTGCATGAACCCAACTGTGACCTGTACTGTGATAGTTAGGGATGCATACATGTATTGTTACAGCACAAATAAATACATTATATGGTCGGAGGCTTGCATTGACTCGAGGCTACAGGCTGAGTGCTTTAGTGTCCCCAACCAGTGATGATATACAGCCATATCGCACTGCTAGAGTGTGATATTGTGTTTATACAACAGTTCAACAGCATAACCGTGTATATAAAAAAGAAAATCAAACAAGGAAAGTCTCAAAATCCTTTTGTACGAGGAACTACTTTCTTCCACCATTCATTCACATCTGCAGCTGAGAACAGCAGAAACCGTTGCTAATTAACCAACATCACTTTAAAGCTAGTATTTGAATGATTCTCTATTGTAATGTCTAAAGTGATGACAAACAAAAGCTGATTTTGCTCACATTTTAAGATTATAAGGCGAACAACATGAAATGCCATCAGTTTACAGAGACTTCCCAGTATTTCTCTGTTGCAATTGTTATATCACAATAATTAACCCCCAAAAAGCCAAAGCAGCGCAAACACTACCAGATTACTATGGTATAAACAGCACTACAACATACAAAAGAGAGAGATCGACTTAGTGTCACTTACCTGTTTTAAATTGATTTGATCAGCTGTAATCAGCTTGAAATGTATTGAGCTTTCCTCCCCTAAGGACTTATTATGCAGTCTCTGTCGCCATCCTGTCTTTGCTCTGCTCAGTATGACAGGCTGATGGCCTCAAATGCGCTTAATCTCCGAAATTATAAAAATTTAAAATAGGCACTATCCTTATAAATAAACTGCATAGTTGACATCCAAACAGCTACATTCGTGCCTAAAAGCCTCAAAACTACATTATGTTGTCTAACAGCTGCAATATTTGTGAAACTGTAATGAGTTGTTTAGTCCTAGTGTGGGCGGAGTAATACACAAGGGTGAAAAGGCTGTATGAGGGCTGATATTGCTTTAATGTCTCACGGCTATCAGCCAATCAGATTCGAGAACCAGACAGAACTGTTGTATAAATATATATATATATGATATAATGCAACACATATTTGGGATTTTGGATATAATGGGTCAAAATATGGGATACAGTGAGATTTCTAATACATTAACCTTTTTTTTTTTTTACATTTAAATTACATGCATATTTCATTTATAGCTTAAATTGTTGTTCATTTTTATTTTGTTATTAAAGTTTTTAATGTAGATATGCTTTTATTTCTATTTAGGTTTTTAGAAAAATTGTAGTTCTGCTAAGAGGAAATGATTTCTTCTAATACTATTTCATATAGTACATTAATCAAACAAATAACCCTATATATCGTTAAGAACAGCAAACCCCACAAACAGTTAATACTGTACTATTTTTGTTGACTTCTGAGTACAATTTTACCAAGAAATCTCCTAACTAGGTCACTCTGTATTTCATAAAGGCCCAGAATGAGTCTTTTGTTTGCGAGTGATTAATTAGCGAACCCCATGCGCTCTGCTTCATTCCTGCTGTGATATTTAGATCCCAAACATTTCATTGGCTTTGAAGAACACACAAAGTCTGCAAAGTTTGCCTTTCAAAGGGTTTCGGTTTACAGCTTGTCTTTTGTATCGTAAGAGACACAATTGCTTGTTGCCTGAAACGGCAGTAAAGAGGAAGGTGGATTATTTGCACGGTGGAAACACTGGCAAGCCACTGTGGCGTCTGTGTTTGAAGATTTGGCAGGACTTGCTGCAAACATTACTCTATATATAGACTCACACAAAACCTAACACCCACTTTTTACCCCATCAGGGTTTGTTTATTTTAAAGTCAAAAAGTGGCGAATATAATCTGCATACTCTTTGTTTTCAGAGTATAAATGTATTTTAATACAGTTAATTTACAAATAATTACACAAAATTGGCAAGTAGCAGATTGAATTTAAGTAAAAGTGTCATCATACCTGTGAAAATCTATACCTTTACTCGCATTACACCCTGCTTTCAAAAGACCTTCAGGATAAAGGCACAGGTTAGGAGAAAAAAGTTCATATTTCAAAGGGGTATGAGGATTTTCTATAAGCACTGTATAGATAAAAATATAGTTATTTATTTGCAAATTTGTGTTGTAACATTAAACACAGATATTGATTTAATAATGTTTGATAATGTTGTTAAAACAGATTAGAGTATAAAACAATTATGGTTAGTCATGATTGTCCAAATAGCATTATAATAAATTTAGTTTTCAAAGTATAAAATTGTAGATGAAGTATATATAATTGGATTATTATCGTTTAGTGTAATTATATTTACATAGTAGATAAAATTAAGCTTTTCTTTAAGTAATCAATCCTGGAACAAACTGATAAGTAATGTATTTGCTAATAATACATAAGATGTTCTACATATTACTTAATTATATATTCCAGAATTTTTTCATATAACAATTTCCTTTTTTTATATACAGTTGAAATCAGATTTATTAGCCCCCCTGTTTATTTTTTCCCTAATTTATGTTTAATGAAGAGAAGTTTTATTCAACACATTTTTAAACATAATAGTTTTAATAACTCATTTCTAATAACTGATTTATTTTATCTTTGCCATGATGACCGTAAATAATATTTTACTAAATGTTTTTAAGACACTTCTATACAGCTTAAAGTGACATTTAAAGGCTTAACTAGGTTAATTAGGTTAACTAGGCAGGTTAGGCTAATTAGGCAAGTTATTGTATAATGATGGTTTGTTCTGTAGACTATTGGAAAAAAATAGCTCAAAGGGGCTAATAATTTTGACCTTAAAATGGTTTTAAAAAAATATTAATAATTTATTTTATTCTAGCCGAAATAAAACAAATAAGACTTCTCCAGAAGAAAAAAACATTATCAGACATACTGTGAAAATTTCCTTGCTCTGTTAAACATCATTTGAGAAATATTTAAAAAAGAAAAAAATTCAAAGAGGGGCTAATAATTCTGACTTCAACTGTATAAAAATAATTAATATAGTCTCCTTTTTTTTATTTAAACATTTACATAATTATGGAGGTTGTGCATCACTGAGATATGTTTGGCAACATTTTATTTTTGTTGTATTTTGTTTAGACACTCTCTGGCCACTTTATTAGGTATACCTGTCCAACTGCTTGTTAACGCAAATTTCTAATCCGCTAATCACATGGCAGCAACTCAGTGCATTTAAGCATGTAGACATGGTCAAGACGATCTGCTGCAGTTCAAACTGAGCATCAGAATGGGAAAGAAAGCAGATTTAAGTGACTTTGAACGTGGCATGGTTGTTAATGCCAGACGAGCTGGTCTGAGTATTTCAGAAACTGCTAACTTACTAGGATGTTCATGCACAACTATTTCTAGGGTGTACAGAGAGTGGACTGAAAGAGAGAAAATACCCAGTGAGCGGCAGTTCTGTGGGTGCAAATGCCTTGTTGATGTCAGAGGAGAATGGCCAGACTGGTTCGAGCTGATAGAAAGGCAACAACAACTCAAATAAACACTTATTACAACCGAGGTATGCAGAAGAGCATCTCTGAACGCACAACATTTTGAACCTTGAGGTGGATGGGCTACAGCAGCAGAAGACCACACCGGGTGCCACTCCTGTCAGCTAAGAACAGGAAACTGAGGCTACAATTCGCACAGACTCACCAAAATTGCACAATAGAAGATTGGAGAAATGTTGCCTGGTCTAATGAGTCTCGATTTCTGCTGTGACATTCAGATAGTAGGGTCAGAATTTGGCATCAACAACATGAAAGCATGGATCCATCCTGCCTTGTATCAACGGTTCAGGCTGCTTCAGGTGTAATGGTCTGGGGGATATTTTCTTGGCACACTTTGGGCCCATTAGTACCAATTGAGCATTGAGTCAGCGCCATACCTAAGTATTGTTGCTGACCATGTTCATTCCTTTATGACTACAGTGTTCCCATCTTCTAATCTACTTCCAGCAGGATAACGCGCCATGTCATAAAACGCGAATCATCTCAGACTGGTTTCTTGAACATGACAATGAGTTCACTGTACTCAAATGGCCTCCACAGTCACAAGAACTCAATCCAATAGAGCACTTTTGGGATGTGGTGGAACGGGAGATTCGCATCATGGATGTGCAGCCGACAAATCTGCAGCAACTCCGTGATGCTATCATGTCAATATGGACCAAAATCTCTGAGGAATATTTCCAGTACCTTGTTGAATCTATGCCACGAAGGATTAAGGCAGTTCTGAAGGCAAAAGCGGGTTCAACTCGGTACTAGTGATGTGTACCTAATAAAGTGGCCGCTGAATGTGTATATGTATATATATATATATATATATGTATATATATATATATATATATATATATATATATATATGTATATATATATATATATATATATATATATATATATATATATATATATATATATATATATATATATATGTGTATATGTTGAAGTCAAAATTGTTAGCCCTCCTGTAAAGTTTTTTTCTTTTTCAATTATGTCCCAAACAATGTTTAACAGAGCAAGGCATTTTTCACAGTATTTCCTATAATATTTGTTTTTCTGGAGAAAGTCTTATTTGTTTTATTTCGGCTAGTTTTAAATGTTTTTAAACCCATTTAAGGTCAATATTATTAGCCCCCTTAAGCGATATTTTTTTTCTCAGTTGTCTACAAAACAAACCATTGTTATATAATGACTCCCGTTTCTTTAGGACCTTCATGACATCGTACTGACGCACACAATTAAATCACATATTAATGAATATTTTCCACTTTCAGTTATAAAGACTCGTCTACAAACATTACAGAAGGGAGAAGGAGAAGACTCATACAGAGGCATCATTGACTGCGCACAGTAAGTTTATTTTATTGTCTCTATGATGTCTTATATAAATAACTGCCATATTAATATGCCAACCATCCCTCCTTCAGACGAATTTTAAAGCGGGAAGGGCCCTCAGCGTTCCTCAAGGGAGCGACGTGTCGAGCGCTGGTCATTGCTCCACTTTTCGGCATCGCTCAAGGGGTCTATTTTCTGGGCGTTGGCGAACACCTGATAGGGCTACTGGGATAGCGGCTGATAATGTCATACAGTACTGTTTCTACATGGGCCAAGAGATGAAGAAGGAAACATTGATTTATTGAAATGGTAAATATGGAGAGAAATTCACACACCAACCAAAGGACTTTCAGCAACTTTGGGAGAAACGCAAGAAGGTTGTGTAACGCTAACATAATACACACTAAACTAATCAAACTAAGTACCTAAAAACTGTAAACAGGGTTCTTTAGGTGAAGCAGGGTCCTGTTTTACTCATTGGAAGGTTTTTTTTGGCCACAGTGTTGAATTAATGTAGCTTTTGTGTCTAAAGCCCATAATTCCAATCGGTTTTAAACCAACACTATTCGTGATGATCGATTGTTAAATTGTGAACAGGGTCAGTGTGTATTTAGATCGAATAGAAGTTGAGTTGAATCTGAATCTTTTAAAATGGTTTGGTTGGCTCACTAATGCTGAATCTGACTTTTTAAACGGCAAAATATATGCATAAATGTCTATTATGTCAATCAGTTTTAAACCAACACAGAGCATTAATTCATTGTAAACAGGGTCAGTGTGTGTTTAGATTGCGGAAAGAAGACTTGAAATGAACTTGAGTTGAATCTGAATCTTTTAAATGTATGTTTTGGCTCGCTAATGCTGAATCAGACTTTTTAAAAAAGCAAAAAAATATGCAGAAATGTCTACTGTGTCAATCAGTTTTAAACCAAGACGAAACATATTCATTGTGACCCAGGTCAGTGTATTTAGATTGCGAAAAGAAAACTTGAAATGAAGTTTAGTTGACTCTGATTCTTTAAAATATGGCAAGTAACAGATTTAAACAGCAAAAAAAATTGCTGAAATGTTTTTTAAAACTGACTTTATTAGCCTTAATCTAATATTATTCATAATGATTTATTTATGTGTTCTGAACAAAAATCACATATTGCTGAAATGTAATTTCTAAATGTCTTTAAAAACACAATTATGATTAATTTTGAACCAACATGATTCACAAAGGATCCTTTTATCCATTATGAAAAGAGTCAGTGTGTATTTGGACTGCAGAAAATGATTTGAATCGAAGTTGGGACAAATCTGAATCTTTTACATGTACGTTTTGGCTCTCTTCCATTGAATCAGACCCTTGAAACAGCAATTAATATGCAAAAAAATATTTTAAAGCCTTTAGGTATAATCAGTTTTAAACCAGCATGGTTCATAATGATTGATTCATCTTATGAAAAGCATTGATGTGCATTTGGATTGCAAAAGAAAGACTTGAATCAAAGTTGAAGTGAAACTGAATATTCTAAATGTACATTTTGGCTCTCTCACATTAAATCAGCAACAAATCGATACAATCAGTTTTAAACCAACATGATTCATGATGAACGATTCCTAAGTTGTGAACAGGGTCACTGTGTATTTAGACTGAAGAAAAAAGGCTTGGGGCCCTATTTTAACGATTTAGGCGCAAAGTCCAAAGCACAGGGCGCAAAAGCATTAAGGACGTGTCAAAATCCACTTTTGCTATTTTAAGGACGGAAAATTCCACTTTGTACTGCGGCGCATGGTGTAACAGGGTTGAGCTTATTCTCTTAATGAGTTATAGGTGTGTTTTGAGAATAAACTAATCAGAGTCTCATCTCCCATTCCCTTTAAGTTGCGTCGCGCCATAGCGCATTTGCTATTTACATGGGGGACTTTGTAAGTAGAATAACTGAACGCTTCACTAGCGAGAAAACAGTTAAACAGACCATCTGTAGCACGAGAATGAGAGAATGAGCCTCCTCATTCTTTACTTTCACTTTCACTCTCTTCCGTAGATAAGAAAAGGTGTTGTACACACAAACATCCATTAGCCTACATAATTAATTTCTTTGTTAAGCGCAAAGATTTGTTTCAAAACTATTTCTAAATTCAGTTCTAATTTCCAGCAAATGAATAAATGAACAATAATAATGAAGTGTGGTCAAAAAATTATTTCCAAACACACATGCTATGCCCCATATGGTCTAAAAGCTGACAGGTGAGCAAATCTAAGCTTGTTTTTAATAAAACAAATATAAATATGCATATAATAAATAATACTGCTAGTAATAATAACATTATACAAAAGCAAGTTGTCATGAATAAACTGAAAAAGCCCCCTGAGATGAAGGCATGAAGGCAGTAGTTTTTATATTTATGTAGAAAATAATAATTTTTGTAATTATCTCTTTAATTCTTTTTTATTTGTAAAGATATTTGTGCATTGCTGTACATCCTGTGTGTATTAAGCAATGTTTGAGGGAGGCGCACAACTAACGCGCTCTGCGCTGGACTTTAGATCTGATCTCAGCTGGTCTATTGTGCGGTCTATTTGAGATCCTTAAAATAGCAACGCGCCAGCAATGCGCCTCAACACACCTCCTTTTTTTAGACCAGAACGCCTATGGGCGCACATATGAGTGCAAATGCATTTGCTATTTACACAGCGTGGTGCAAAACGTCAAAACCACACTTGCGTCGAGCTGAAACTAGCAAACAACAATTGCGTCGCGCCTTGCGCCACATTGCGCCAGGTGTATGATAGGGCCCTTGAATCGAAGTTGAGCTGAATCCGAATCTTTTAAAATGGTTTGGTTGGCTCACTAATGCTGAATCTGACTTTTTAAACGGCACAAAAATGTGCAGAAATGTGCATTGTCAATAAATACAGTCGTTTTAAACCGACATGATTGATGTATTTATTGTAAACAGGGTCAGTGTGTATTTAGACTGCAGAAGGAAGACTTCAAAAGAAGTTGAGTTGAATCTGAATCTTTCAAACGGATGTTTTGGTTTACTAATGCTGAATCAGACCTTTTAAACAGCAAAAAAAAAAATGCTAAATGTTTTTTAAAACTGACTTATTAGCCTTAATCCAATGTTATTCCTAATGATTAATTTATTTGTTCTGAACAAGAATTACATATTTAGATTGCCGAAATTTCATTCATTCATTCATTTTCTTTTTGGCTTAGTCCCTTTATTAATCTGGTCGCCACAGCGGATGCCGAAATTTAATTTCTAAATTAAATAAAGAATGAATCTTATGAATCTGATCTTTCAATAGGAAAAAAAACCTGCTGAAATGTTTTTGAAAACACAATTATGATTAATTTTGAACCAACATGATTCACAAAGGATCCTTTTATCCATTATGAAAAGAGTCAGTGTGTATTTGGACTGCAGAAAATGATTTGAATCGAAGTTGAGATAAATCTGAATCTTTTACATGTACGTTTTGGCTCTCTTCCATTGAATCAGATCCTTTAAACAGCAATTAATATGCAGAAATGTCTTTTTAAAGTCTTTAGGTATAATCAGTTTTAAACCAGCATGATTCATAATGATTGATTCATCTGTTATAAAAAGGATCAATGTGTGTTTATATTGCACAAAAAGAGTTGAATCAAAGTTGAAGTAAAACTTATTCTTCTAACTGTACATATTGGCTCTCTCCCATTAAATTAACAACACATTTTTAACCTAAAGCCAATCGATACAATTAGTTTTAAACCTAAATGATTCAAAATGATTCATTTATGTGCTGTGAAAAGGCTCAGTTTGATTGTAGACAGAGAACTGAATCAAAGCTGAATCTAAATGTTTTAAATGTATCTTTGAGCATTTACAGTTGAATCCGACACTAAAAAAACTAAATACAATGTCTTTAAATCTATAATTATAATTTGAAACCAACACGATTCATGATTATTGATTTATCTGTTATGAACAGGGTCAATGCGCACCTAGATAATCTTGAATCAAAATGAATCTGAATCTACTAAATCTCTGTTTTGGCTCTTTCCCATTGAATCAATAAATAGTGAGATAAAAATATATACAGAAATATCTTTAAAGCCAATAGATACAATCAGTTTCACTAAAATAATTCACTTATCTTTTGATGAACAGGGTCAATGTGCATTTAGATGACAGAAAGAATCAAAGTTTAGATGGATTTGATTCTTCTAAATGTATGTTTTGTCACTCTACTGCTTTTAATCAGCAAAAAAAGCTGAAATGTCTTTCAATCAATAGATACAATCGATTTTAAACCAACATAACGAATTTATCCACAGTGAGCAACAATGAAAAATGTTTTAGATTGCAGAAAGTAGCTCAACTCAAAGTTGAGATGAATCTGAATCTAAGTGATTCGACTCTCTTTCAGTGAACATTTATTGAGCGTAATTGTGGTCTGTCAGTAAATTTCTGTTTGTGGAGACGTTGCTGGGCTTCGTCTGGAGCCTGGTTGTTATGTAGACTGTATAACGTCAGATTAATATTTTTAATGCTTCTTTAAGTGATTTTGTTGAGTGCAAAATATATTGAAACGCAACAAAGCCTTATCCTTGACACTCAAGTTTTACACTAAAAAGAAAAAAATCTCAAAACGTTAATTTAATATTAAAACTACCAGTGGCTTTTGAAAGTACTATATACAGTACACTGGCAGTCAAAACTTTGGGATATAATTTTTAAGAAATGTTTTAAAAAGATGTCTCTTCTGCTCACCCAGATTGAATGTTCTTGCTCAAAAATAAAGTCAAAACAGTTGCTCTTATATTTGAATATATATTTTACTTTGATTCAAAGTTGAGTTTTCAGCATCATTCCAGCCTTCTGTATCACACATTCCTTCAGAAATCATTTTAATATGTGGATATGCTGCTTAATTATAAATATAAAAATATAATAATTGGTCCACTGTTATTAATAATGGTCATTATTACCAATATTAACATGGATTTCTGTAACTAATTTTCTAATTAATCTTTGGTAAAGGTTTTTAATAAATAAAATAATAAAACCGTTGTTCTCTAGAGTTTTCTAGTAGTGTTTCATGGTTTCTACTACAGAAATATTAACCAGAAACCCCTATTATCATATATACAGTTGAAGTCTGAATTATTAGCCCCCCTGTATATTTTATTCCCCAATTTCTGTTAAACAGAAAGACTTTTTCAACACATTTCTAAAGATAATAGTTTTAATAACTCATTTCTAATAACTGATTTCTTTTATCTTTACCATGATGACAGTACATAATATTTTACTGGATATTTTTCAAGACACTAGTATTCAGCTTAAAGTGACAATTAAAGGCTTAACTAGGTTAATTAGGCAAGTCATTGTATAAAAATAGTTTGTTCTGTAGACAAAAAATATATTGCTTAAGGGGGCTAATAATTTTTAAATGGTTTTTAAATAAAATTCAAACATTTTTTATCCTCGCTAAACCCTAAAACTTTTTCCAGAAGAAAGAATATTATAGGAAATACTGTGAAAATGCCTTGCTCCATTAAACATAATTTGGGAAATATTTGAAAAAGAAGAAAGAAATTTACAAGAGGGCTAATCATTTTGACTTTAACTTTATCTGCATATTAAAATAATTTCTATAAGATTATTTGACACTTAAGACTGAGTTAATGATGCAGAAAAATCAGTCTTTTAATCACAGGAATACAATTAGTAAATCCATTAAAATATAGTAAAATTCTTTAGAATTCTAACATTATTGTAAAAAAAATATTACTGTATTTACTTTATACAAAATCAAAAAAAACAACAACAAAAAATCTTAATTTTCCAAATATTTGACTGGCAGTGTTGTTTAGCTAGAACATTTGTTTTGCTGATTTATGGTTTTTTTCACATTTGGTAGAAAGAAAGATAAACAAGAGAGTAATGAGATCTCGAATAGTTTAATTTTGAGTGAAACAAGAAAAGAACAAAAAACGTGGGAAACATTTCTGTTTAAAACACATTGTTTAATAATACCAACAAGTTTATAGAAGCTTATTCCTTGAAGACTTGATTTCTGCGAGAGAAAAGGCTTCTTATTCATATGTCATACTAAATAATTGTGATAAGAAATCTGTACATTTGGAATATGCAAGACTGATATAGGTGTCTGTACTTTATTAAATACGTTCAATTAAGAGCTTTTGTATTTCAAAGTCTGGAGTCTGATTTGATTATGCAAAGCGTTGTTGCACCACAACAAATGATGCTAATTTGCATCTAATCTGTTTCATTTTCACAAGAGAGGGCATCGTGTTGTTAATGTTTGAGATGTATGTAGCATTATATGTATGAATGTCAGATTTCGGACTTGATGTAACCAATAAACACGGTTCTGTTTATACTGTGATGGACACAGACATGCTATAAATAAACTATATTTGATTTATTTATCCGTAGTAATTGCATTACAATTGAAAGCATAAAAGCATCCATTTTTTTAAGACAATGAAAGAGATATTTTCCCCCCTTTTTTTCAGGGAAAACTGGTTAGGCTGCTAGCTTAGCTAACAACAATTGACACAATGCAAATTCCTGAGTGCTTATAACTCTGTTCGTACAAGCTGAGATAAGATGTCAAGCGTCTACTTTCCCTACCCGTGACATGATATTCAAAGAGAAAGTGCTAAATAAACTCTCAAAGGAGAGGTTTAAGGTAACAAGAGCACACATTTCAGTGTGAACTACTTTCTTTGGCCTAAAAATAATAATAAAATGAAACTGATAGGCACCATTTTTAAAAGTAAAAAAAAAAACATATCCACTTTAGGAAATCTGCCGTGACCTTAAAAGACTATCTTCCCAACAAACCTCAGCTCTTCTGAAGTGTATTTGTAACAGTCGATCAGTCTGTGAACTTGCGGTTTGGGTTGGCACCAAATAAACTCACTCTGATGTCAGGCATCATCTGTGAAAGCAGTAAAATACAATATAAGAACTCGAATGAAGACCTTAAAAACAAAAATAAAATGAGACTTTTTCTTTACCTGTTGTGCTAGAAGGTCTAATCTGCTTTCCAGTGTGTTGGAAGCCTTGATCCTGCCATCAGCGTTATAGACTTCTACACCTCCTGAACTGAAGATGCCAAGCACAAACATTTAACGCAATTGATTATCTATAGCGCATCTGGAAAGTATTTATAGCGCTTCACTTTTTCCACATTTTTTTGTTACAACCTCCATCCAAAATGGATTAAATTCATTTATTTCCTCAAAATTCTACACACAATACCCCATAATGACAATGTGAAAAAAAGATTTTTTGAAATTGTTGCAAATTTAGTAAAAATATATTAAATATTCTTATTAAATATATTAATTTTTTTTTACATAAGTATTCACAGCCTTTGCCGTGAAGCTCTAAATTGAGCTCAGCAGAAACCAAGCATGAAGACAAAGGAAATGTCTGTAGACCTCCGAGACCAGATTGTCTCGAGGCACAAGGCTGGGGAAAGTTACAGAAAAAAAGTAAATTGAACACACAAAATTGATACCATAGTCAAGCTCTTAGCGAGTACACCTCTTCTCAGTCATCTATATCCGTCACTTAGCTAGAAATAAGCCGGGGGGAGTTCATCGAGATCTACCTGAGCTCAAACTCCCTTCTTGCCCTGCAAACTGGAGGGAGGCCAGGGCTTGAGGATCTTTTAAGCTCAGGGCTCTCTCCCGGGACAGCATGCCTAACAAGCTTTATTATCAATCATCAGCTAAGTGTTTTCTAACAAAACAGAGGTCTATTTCCACCTGCCATTAACACGTTTTCAGTTATCCAATCACAAGTAGGGTTGAGTATCGTTTGTTTTTAATGATGTCAGTGCAAAATTGATACATTTAGGTGCTGTTTACACTTTTCATTTTAAAGCGTATTGTATAGTGTGGAGGAGTGCGTAAATAAAATGATTATAATTTTTTTTAAATTCAAGTTTTTTGTTTTCTTCTGGTTCAAGACAAAATAAATATTACAAATGATCACTGGTAGGCCTACTAAACGTAAAGCCAGGATGTAGACAGTGGTTACTATGGACAAAAGTTTAATATTATAAAGAAAACCTGGTGAGTAATTTTGAATTGTGTTACAAGACATCGTCACATAAGACCAAAAGTCTTCCCACACTGGGATACATACACACTGCAAATTTTAGATAGTAGATTTAACTACCTTAGAGTTAAAGTTAACACTCCTTCAGAGTTTATATGGGAACCACTATAGAAGTGTTAAAATAACACTTTTGAAAAAGTTAACATTATCAACACTTAGAGAGTGTTAATTAGCAAACTCTTATAATTTAAAATATTAATACCACAAAAGATCATATAAACACCAAGTGTTATGTGTTAACACTCTTAGGTCAAATTTTCAACACAGCACAAAAATAAAAATATAAGCTTTTGTATATTTTGTATTTAACCTGCCTAGTTAATGTAATTAACCCAGTTAAGCCTTTAAATGCCACTTTAAGCTGTATAGAAGTATCTTAAAAATATCTAGTCAAATATTATTTACTTTCTTCATGGCAAAGATAAACTAAAGCAGTTATTAGAGATGAGTTATTAAAACTATTATGTTTAGAATTGTGTTGAAAATATCTTCTCTCCGTTAAACAGAAATTGGGGAAAAAAATAAACAGGGGGGCTAATAATTCTGACTTATCTATCTATATATATATATATATATATATATATATATATATATATATAACCAGCGACCTTCTTGCTGTGAGGCGACAGTGCTAACCACTGAGCCACCATGCCGCCTCCACAACAGTTTTGTTTTATCTTTTTTTTTTATTTAAAGACCAGTAGATGATATCTATGATTCCTGTCATGTGTACTTGTCAGCTCATCACTTAAATTGTTATTTAAAAGCAATGTATCCGGGTAGTGGTCAAAACATTTTAGCCTATGTTTACACTTCTTTAGCATCATCCACTTGTGATCAGATTGACAAAAATGCATCTAAACAGCAGGTGTAAATGGATCTAGAGAGTAAAAGTGATCTTACATGTCAGGAGACAGGAAGGTGTTCTCGTCGATGCGCACTTCAATGTTACTCTTTACAGCTTCTTTGTAGATCGGGATGTTTTTCTGAACAGCAGTCTAGAATAAACAGATAGTAAACCTCTTTATGAGCTCACAAATTTTTAGAACTGATATGATTAATATGATGTAAACAGATTGACAGGAAATTGAGCTCACCTGCACCATCGCTACGTCTTCCTTTCTGCAGCGGATTATAACCCTAGGCTCTAGCAGCTGATAAAAACCCTGCAGAGGTTATAAAAAAGTACATTTATTATTATTAATTATTCATTTATGTAATAATATCAAAATCATACATCAGCACGATATTAGAAAAATCTGATATTGCGGTATTTTATTTGTCTGCGATGTAAACAGTTTCACAAGATAGTTTGAATAGTATTATTTGATGATTTTCTGGGGTGTCTAACAGTATTCGGGTACAGATATTTAATAAATCACAATGCAAAAAAGATATTTTCTTACTTTGTTTTTCTTGTTTCTAGTCCAAATATTAAAAAAATAAAAAACCTTAGATCAAGTAAAAATATTGTTTAATTTTTCCGTCAAAATAAATAAGAGAAAATCAAGAGTTTTTTTTTGCTTGTTTCAAAGAAATTATCTGCCAGTGTTATAAGTGAAATAATCTTGTTTTCGTTTTGAAATGTAGATATTTGGTCTAGAAACAAGACAACAATTCTAAGTAAGACATGTTTTTTCGCATAAATCATATAAATTCCAAATAAATACAGTGATTAAATACAAATCTGTGGCTCCTGGTCAACTATAATTCAGACTGGACATTGCATATCTTTGCGATGTGACTAATGCGAATGCGCACATTGCGATATTGATGCTGAAACTATATATATATATATATAGATATATATATATATATATATATATATATATATATATATATATATATATATATATATATATATGTGTGTGTGTGTGTGTGTGTGTGTGTGTGTGTGTGTGTGTGTGTGTGTGTGTGTGTGTATATATATATATATATATATATATATATATATATATATATATATATATATATATATGTGTGTGTGTGTGTATATATATATTATATTTTATATTATATATTTTTATATTATAATTATTAGGCCCCCTGTTTATTTTTTTCCCCAATTTCTGTTTAATAGAGAGAAGATTGTTTTTAACACATTTCTAATAACTGATTTATTTTATCTTTACCATGATGACAGTAAATAATATTTTACTAAATGTTTTTAAGACACTTCTATACAGCTTAAAGTGACTTTTAAAGGCTTAACTAGGTTAATTAGGTTAACTAGGCAGGTTAGGGTAATTAGGCAAGTTATTGTATAATGATGGTTTGTTCTGTAGACTATGGAGAAAAATATAGCTTAAAGGGGCTAATAATTTTGTCCTTAAAATGGTGTTTAAAAAAATAAAAGCTGCTTTTATTCTAGCCGAAATAAAACAAATAAGACTTTCTCCAGAAGAAAAAATATTATCAGACACATTGTGAACATTTTCTTGCTCTGTTAAACATCATTTGGAAAATATATAAAAAAAAAAAATAAAAAAAAAATCAAAGGGGGGCTAATAATTCTGACTTCAAATATAAAAGTTAATAAACATACAAATGACAACTAACCTAAAAAAAATTAAAGTAAAACAAATGTTGTATCTATTATACATACACAAATGCATTACAATAAAAAGTAAATAATAAATCCAAATAATGAATGGCTGACAAAACTAATAAAAATGTTTATATACATATGTTAATGTATTAAATATAACATAAAATACAAAATATAATAAAAAACAAGTAATAAATTAATAACTATGTTAGGATTATGTACATAATATATAAGATATAATATACATATTATATTAAATAGAATAAAAAATAAAAACAATGCAAAATTCATGATGAATCTAATAAAATTATAAAACTAAATTATTAATAATAAATGATATAACTTGTATATAAATATCAGTATAAATATAAGTATTACATGTAAAATCATCCATAATTAAAAAGAATTTTTCAATTTTCACTATACCGCCCCTAGCAGGATGACGCTCTGGGCGATCGCCCATATTTCCCATGCCTAAATCCGCCACTGATAATACAATGTGAAGACTTGTGCGACCTCCTTAGTTTTTTCCGAACTTGAAAATGTAATTGGCTGAATCATAGAGATGCTGGATTAAAACCGTGGGGGGTCGAATTGAGATGGTGATCTTTTTTCGATTATTCGTGCAGCTCTATATTAAGATAATCTTTAATTATAATCGATCATGAAAATTTTGATTGACACTATACATTTATCATTTTTTCTTTTCAATAACAAAATAATAACATTTAATATCATAACCACTTAAACCATTAGTATCTTTCAAAACTATGAAAAGCATCGCTAATGGGGCCATCAGCTGACCTGTAACACCAGCCCCTCCAGAAGTGTTTGGTACTGTTTTGGGTCTTTGGCGATGGTTGCCAAACGCTGTCGGGCATCATTTAGAAGATCCTGAAAAGAAACACATGAGAAAGATGAAGGTGAGATTAATATTTTTGTAATTAAATACAAATAAAAAGTATATAAATGTCATTGATCATACCTTAATCATGTCATCACGAGCTTTGAGCACCTTTAGTCTGGCCTGGTTCAACAAGTTCGACATCTGACTGTGGATTTGAATGAAGACATCATTAAATACGCCAATGAAGACATCAGGTAACTCATGCAAAGAAGTCAAACGCACATTTTCTTCTGTTGTTCAATCTGTTTCTCTTTCTTCTCATAGTACTCCATTATCTTCAGTCTTTGAGTTTGCACCAGTCGTCCTTTTTCGATGTTAAACTCTTCTTCTGCCTGCAAAACGCAAATAGACAACTTAAAGGAGATAATTGAGAAGAGATTGATCACCCAAAAATGACAATTTGCTGTTAAATTACTCATCCTAGAGCAAGGGTGTCAAACTCAGATCCTAGAGGGCCGCACCCCTGCACAGTTTAGTTCCAACCCTGCTTCAACACACTTACCTGCAGGTTTCAAACAAGCCTGAAGGACTCAATTAGTTTGATCAGGTGTGATTAATTAGGGTTGGAACTAAACTGTGCAGAGCTCCGGCCCTCCAGGAACTGAGTTTGACACCTGTGCCCTAGAGCAACCTTTTTTCTTCAGTAGAACATTAAAGAAGATTTTTGTTGTCCACGGTGATTCATTAGATGCAATTCATTTATTCATTAATTTACATTTGGCTTAGTCCCTTATTTATCACCACAACAGAATGAACCGCCAACTATTCCGGCATATGTTTTATGCAGCATATGCCCTTCCAGCTGCAACCCAGTACTGGTAAACCAAATGCACTTCAAATAATATTGTACATCATGTACAGTTAGGAGCCATGAGTATAAATATGGTCTTTTGCACTAAGCTGTTTTTTTTTTTTTACCCTGGTAAGTTTTCGGTTAATTTGAGAAAACTGGGTTTTTGGGCTCAAGAAGTTGGGTTGGTTTTCATCAGGATTTGTCGCTGTGATAACTTACGCTACATGAGTAACCTGCTACAGAGCAGCTTTTATCCTGGGTTAGAGATTGCGAACCTAAACTGGACCAATCAGGTGTGGTTAAGTCATATATGTGATGCAATAAAGCCAGTTCCCATACCCATGCATCTTTTTTTGCACTGGCTTTTAAAAACATTTTTGTCAAAGTAGTTTTTTGTTAGTAATATATAGCTTATAATATATAAATTTAAATGACTTTAAATGATGTATTCAAAAAAAAACTTTTCAATTGTCAAACTAATATTACTTATGCCTATTACTAAATTGTCATTTGCATTAATATATTAGCATAAATTAGATTTAATTTATAAAGCTCTTTCAGTGTTTAAAGACATGCCTTAGTCAAATTTATTTAGTTACTAAGTTTACAGTACGTTAATATCACTACAATATTATAGACTGAAAGATCCGCTGTAAATGCGGCTCTCCGAGTTTAAACATGTAAACACTGCAATCAAACTATTACCGTCGTGTAGGATTTTTGCCACATTTTGACACAGAATTGTCTATACATGCACAGCTTTCTGACGCTAATTACCGAGTGCATCTAAGTTACCGAGAAATGCAGAGATTTTTTTTCTCCCATTCGCCGTGCGGTATCAAACATTCCATTAAATCTGCACTCCACCAGCAGTTCCTTTAGCCGGTGCAGCATCTGAAGAGCGACTGCTGGAACTTGGATGATGACACTGATATTACACGAGTTCACCGCATGACAACAACCACGTGTGTTTCCGTCTCACAAATTTCAAAACAAACAATTAACTTTTCATACCATCTCTATCTTGTACACATCATGTTTATTAAAAGACTACAAATATTTTACTGCAGTATCATCTTTTGTTAAATATTTTGTTCATAATGACTAGATTGTTTGCACAGGTTTATTCTGCCTTTTTTATACAGACTACTGTATTCAGCTCCATAAACGATTTAAATCATATATTTTAGTAAATAACCTAAATACTAACTCAAATAAGTCTTACAGAGTTGTAATAAAATAATTATCATCATTGATCCTGACGAGTTCTTAACAAATTAAGTAAAAAAAAAATATTTTATTAAATATAAAATATATGATTTAAAATATTTTATTTCCTGTCAACCCGTTTATGCAAAAATGTTAAGTGTCATTGATGTACCTGCTCTTTCTGGGAAACTTCTACTTAAAGTGAAGCTCACTTATTTAAGGAATGTCCTTTTGGATTAAAGTGCTTTTTTGAAAATGCTTTTATTATCCAAAATAATCTTAATCATTGTTTAAGACTTCATCAAAACACCTTGTTTTGGGTTTTACATTAATATAGGAAAGTTTTATATCTATAAATGTAAATAAATGTAAACCCCTTTTTAGCATATTCAAAGAAGAACTATTAGCCTAGAGTGATGTTTAAACTCCTAGAATTTGTGATTATTGCTTTGTATTTAATAGGCCTGTTCGTTTTTATGTTTATATTACCCTTTCGTTTCCCCTTATTTCTCTTATGCGTTTGTAATATATTTAATTCACAATTCCCTTATTGTTTAAAAATGAACTATAGTTTGTAGAGACTGTATTCTGTTTTATTTGTAAATCTTTTGTTGTTATAAATAAAAAAAATTAAAAATGATGATGACGCCATGTGATCGCTCATCATGACTGCAGCAACTTTGAACCCCGAAGTGTCCGGCTGTCCGGCTTGATGGGTTTTCAACTCCGCCCCCGCTCGGCTAATCTTGTTGATCACCCGCTGCAGCTGTGCTTCATGTCGAACGCACCTACTGTCTTTCTCCCCTACGCCTGTGTGTTTGTTTTGCCTCTGTGAAAGTCAACGCGTGCCCAAACGGAAACTCCCATTATTATGCAAATTTTTATGCAGCTTCCCTCTTTCCCTCCCCTGACACTCCCACCTCAACAGAGCTGGACACACCCACTTTCCTGACTTTTTCCAAACTAGAGGTGTGAAAACACCCTGCTGAAACAGGGGGGTTTTGTGGCCCTTTAAAGGACTGCCTTATGCTCTATTTGTGATATAATTTGTGTAAAATATTCAAATAAATGAATGACTTGCATTGATATAATAATAATAATTTCTTTAAGTTGCCTTTTTAAATTTTTGCGCAATCAGGAGTGCATATGTATGCCTTGTATATGTATATATGCGGACAATGCATCTCAGACCAGCTGCTGAAGCGGTTTTCAGTGATATCCATCAAGATTTCAGAGGGCATTTACACATGCACTTTTCACAATTGGAGCTATCCAAGTGGCCAGGTGAAAATTCATTTTATGAATCACCAAGAATGACAGTTTCAGCTAAAAATCTTCTATAATGATCACCTGAAGAATAAAAGTAACCTAGATCTTAAATGGCCTGAGGTTGAGTAAATGGAAAATATTGGGTGAGCTGTCCCTTTAAAAAAAAGTTTGACAAATTCAGAGCATATGTTATAATAGGCTTGTGACAATTTCAAATTTTCATGCTGCTTTGAACTTTGACCATGATGTACAATAATGATATAGGCTGTAAAAATGGTTACTTCAACTGTTATAATAACTAAATTGTGTCATATACAGTTGAAGTCAGAATTATTAGCCCCCCTGAATTATTAGACCGCTTGTTAATTTTTTCCCCAATTTCTGTTTAACGGAGAGAAGATTTTTTTCATCACATTTCTAATCATAATAGTTTTAATAACTCATTTCTAATAACTGATTTATTTTATCTTTGCCATGATGACAGTAAATAATATTTTTACCTGATATTTTTTAAGACACTTCTATACCGCTTAAAGTGACATTTAAAGGCTTAACTAGGTTTGTTAGGTTAACTAGGCAGGTTGGGGTAACTAGGCAAGTTATTGTATAACAGTGGTTTGTTTTGTGGAATATTGAGAAAAAAAATATAGCTTAAAGGGGCTAATAATTCTGTCCCTAAAATGGTGTTTAAAAATTAAAAACTGCTTTTATTCTAGCCGAAATAAAACAAATAAGACTTTTTCCAGAAGAAAAAATATTATCAGACATACTCTGAAAATTTCCTTGTTCTGTTAAACATCATTTGGGAAATATTTAAAAAAGAAGAAAAGAGGGCTAATAATTCTGACTTCTACTGTATATCCCAAATATATGTAGAAAAAAATCACAAAGTACAATTAGAAAAATTGAAAAATTATATTAATGTTTAATATTATAATAAACAATTATTAAAAAATGAATCTAATCCAAGTCAAATTCATGCTTTTGTTGTTTTCATTATGAGTTTGGTTACATCAGCTAATGCTGTGCAGTGTTAATGAACAATAGGACTACAGAATAAATAGCCACAATATTTTCAATCAACATCTCAAGCATGCTGTAGCCTATTATCATTTGGTGCTGTGAAGAAAAGCCACTGCCAATACAACAATCTGAATATTATTAAAGACGTTCTAAAAGTTAAAATAATAATTATTTACAGTATTTTTAAGTGCCCATTATCCTCCTACATGTTCATTATTGTGATATATCGTGTTGTTGAATATCTGCACATGTCTGTATTTTACCTTTGCATCAATTTCTTCAGCCTTCTCACTGGCTTCCTGATCAATGAAGGCCATCATGTGTTTGATCTGGAGATACACAAAGAATTATTGTCAATAACATATAATTACAATGTAATTATCGTGATGAAAATGCAGGATGTAGAACAGGGGTGTCCAAACTCGGTCCTGGAGGGCTGGTGTCCTGCATAGTTTAGCTCCAACTTGCTTCAACACACCTGCCAGGAAGTTTCTAGTATACCTAGTAAGAGCTTGATTAGCTGGTTCAGGTGTGTTTGATTAGGGTTGGAACTAAACTCTCCAGGACACCGGTCCTCCAGGACCGAGTTTGGACACCCCTGATATAGAAATACTGAAGGACGGAGATTTCATCTTTTGGTTTTATGATTCGCAGCATACAACATTCACGAAATATGAAATAATACATTGATAATAATGCATTTGTCCACAGCAAAGTGAATGGGATATAGGGACAGATCTAGCTACAAGATAAATAATATAACATTTGATTTTTAGGCACCTTTGAAAACACATTACAAAATGTAATCTTCATAATGTATTTAAAACATGTAACTACTTTTGCATTTAAAACATTAGTATTGTGTTGTTTCAACATAATAAACATGTCTGCCTTTTTTTTTTTTTACAATTATTAAAACAAATGTCATCGATAGCTTACAGAACAAAACTTTTTTCCAGAACTATAATCCAGAATGTGTGTGTGAGAGAGAATTATAAGTAGTTTAATTAAAAATTAACTTTCATTTTATAACCCAGAAATGCCCAAAAAACTGCTTACAAATTATGAAACGTTTATTAATTTTTAACGAAAGAACAACTAAACAAGAAACAGCTCTGAAATGTTTTTGCAGAAATGCTTCATATACTGTATACTCGAGTAGAAATTAACCTGAAAACAAAACGTGTAACATTTTATAAATGGTCATATCTCCATACAAGATAAACAATATATGACAAGTTAAAAATATATATCAAGTTACAGGCTCGTAGCCAGCCTGGTGAAAGGGGAGGTTCTTTTTTCTCAAAAAGTGAACCTTTTTTCAATTATGCGCTTCATTTTCTTTAAATTATGAGATTTAAATACTGCATTTAGTGAAATTAAGCACTATTTTAGCTGAATTAACTTGTCAAATGGTCATCATAACCACACTTTTTGATGGATTTTTTTCCCTAATAATTTAGAATAAAGATATATGAAGATATATGATATAAAGATATATCATTAGAAAAAAAATCATTTTGCCATTTATTTATTTTTTGTCATTATTATTTTTTGTCATTTAAATATCAAATCAAATTGTCATGTATTAGGCAAACAACAAACTGGCCAGCACATTTAATAATTCCTCAGTCAGAATTTGGTAATTTGAATATTGAACAAATAAAACATAATAATAATAATAATAATAATAATAATAATAATAATAATAATAATAATAATGTAGAGCATTTTCTAGCCTCTTTTGTAAAAAAAAAAAAAAGTACATTTGAAAATTTATGGATAACAACAATAGCAAAATTATTATTAAAATTTACTTTAATATGGTTCACGTTTGGTGCATCACACCTTTTTATTGGTCATATTTTTCTTTCAAGAGTAAGGTCCAAGATTTAGAATAAAAGTTTCTTGTAAAATGCAGTATAGGTCAGTGAAAGATGACTTCACTTACGTCAGATTCCGCTTGGTCTTAAAGCCTTTGATGGGTTATTTTCATAATTTATGATGGGCAAAATAGGGCAATGAGCTAAGGGACAAATTCTGGACCTTTGTCAGTGGTGGTCTTTCGAACCACCCGAACACCCCTGTCCAGCTACGGGCCTGAGTTAACAACAATTAACTATTATAACTATTACAGCTATTGCTGTTTTTATTACTACCTTTATCAAACATATACGGTACATTATTTGCGTCTGTATTCCAGTCAATGTATTCCAAAAGTGCACGAGCCCAATAACAAAATAATATTCTATACTTAGCTCTTCTGAAATATAATAGTTAATAACTTTAATTAATAGTTAACAACTTGTTAATAGTTTCCTCACCTGTTTCTGTACGGCGGCATCGCTGAGCGCCATGGCTGATGTTTTGAAGGCACTTGCGGATATCTAAAGAGAGATCTACCACAGCAAAGCTTGAAAACCAACTTTAAAACTACTAAACTAAACTAAAAACTACTTTATTAATATTAGCGAAACCTTCACTAAACTGCAGTTCCTCCAAACCAAGCGTCAGCTGACAAGGAAGAGAAAGGTCATGTGACTAAAAGCGTCACGAGGCTCCACCCACTTTTCCATTTACTTTTCTGTCACTCAAAACATTAGTTAATTCATTCATTCATTTTCTTCATTCATTTTCGCCACAACGGAATGAACCACCAACTTATCCAGCACATGTTTTACGCAGCGGATGCCCTTCCAGCCACAACCCAACGCTGGGAAACACCCACACACTCAAATACACTACGGCCAATATAGCTTATTCAATTCTCATGTACCGCATGCCTTTGGACTTGCAGTTCAGACGTTGGGGAAACCGGAGTACCCGGAAGAAACCTAACCGAACACGGGGAGAACATGCAAGCTCCACACAGAAATGCCAACCGACTCAGCCAAGGCTGGAACCAGCGAACTTCTTGCTTTGAGGTTTCACTCAAAACATTAAAGTATAATTTTATGCGCTCGGTAGTTTGTTATTATTACATTATGATTTTTTTTTGTTAGTTTAACGTGTCACTAAAACGCCGTCCTATGTTACTGAATTGAATATTCAATTGTGGAAAAACTTCTAGGATATTAAAGACGACGATTAATATTAAAATAGAAAGTTATAATGAGGTGACAGGAATGCCAAACGTATGTATAATAGCCTGCGTTTTCCCTTATAGACATAAAGTTGTGCATGACTTTCTAAAGGCTAAGTTACATAGTCAATGTTATTTACTGTAGCTTTGTATAATGTAACATTCCAATTAATGCTAAATTTAAAAGTTAGACTGAGAGTTAGCATCACAACTTTTCATTTTAACTTTCAACATGGGCATTGCTGACCTTCAAGACTCCGTGTTTACCTTGAATTGTAAGAACTATAAAGTATTTTAAGCTTGTTTTTATTAATTTTCATTTTGTAGTCAATGAGAAACACAATCCAATGCACACCTGGCAATAAATACACATTCAAAAGTATGTTGCATCATGGTGAAAAGAGTCACATTAACCTGCATCAGCACTAATATTACTGAGAACTCAACACGTGTGTCTGAGATTATAAATGCTGATCTCAATGAAAGATCCGGACAGTAGAGATCATTCTTACAACTGGAGAACATGAGACTTTTTATAGCAGTCTTTGTGCTTCTGGTGGCTGTTCAGTGTGAGGTGCTCTTTAATGGGTAAGGTCAGATATTTATAATCATATGTGTCAACTTTGTTACTCATTTAAAATGATAAATCTGGGCTTTAATTCCTGACAGAGACCAAGTGCTCAGAATCCATGCAGAATCCGAAGATCACATTCAAGTTTTGAAGGAGCTGGAAAAGCATGTGGATTCAGGGGTATGAAGGTTTAGCTTTCAACTCATAACATATATGACATAAAAATATTAATTATATGATTCTACAGCTGGACTTCTGGACTCATGGCTTTTCTACTGAGCGACCTGTTGATGTCCGTGTGCCTCATGCCAGTCTTTATGCTGTCAAAGATTTCCTTTTGGAAAACAACATCCCTTTTACTGTCATGATCAACAATGTGCAGGTGAGTTATCTATTATTAGCGATACACAGTTTGTATATGAAAATTAGCCACTTATTAAAATCATATTAATTCCAATATAGGGTCATTCTGTTTTAAATCGACCTAATTATCTAATTTCTGAAGAAAAATCAATTCAGTGGTGAAAGCCAAAATATTACATGTGACCCTGGATCACAAGATGTTATATGTCTTATGTTGCATGAGTATATATTTTTGGCAATAGCAAAAAATACATTTTATGGGTCAAAGGTATTGATTTTTAAAAATATTAAATATCGTAAATATATCACTCAAATTTTGATTAGTAATATTTATTGCTAAGAACTTAATTTGAACAAGATTAAAAAGCAGCAAAGCTGTTTGTGTAACCAGGGGGATAAGACGCTGACAACAGGGTGCGGATCCGTGTGCAGGACTTTATTAAAGGGATGGTCGGGCAAGCAAAGATCAATACAGGAGTAAACAGATGTATGAGGAAAATCCCGAATCGTAGTCAATATAGCAGGCAGATGGTCAAAAGGATGGCAGCAGACAGGGAGAAACAGATAATCAAGCCGAGGGTCAAAACATGGCAGGAACAAGACAAGGAAACGCTTTGAAATGTCACTGTAAACAGATAACAAGACTCGGCTCTGGAGTGAGTGTGTGTGCTGCTTATGTACTGGGTGTAATCAGTCTTTGACAAGCCTCCGGTGGTGTGAGTGCAATCAGTCAGGATGAGGAACATGTGTGTGTGATTGGAGTGTATGTATGGAGTTGTAGTTCATTTGATGGCGGATTTGTAGTCCATGAGTGAGAGTGCATGTTTACCAGCGATCTATGGAGTCGAGATCGCTGGTGATCGTGACAGTTTGTTTTCTCAGTATTTAGATATTTTTGAATCCTCAGAATTCAGATTTTCAATAGTCGTATCTCGCCCAAATATTGTCCTGTCCTGGCAAAACAAACACAAATGGAAAGCCTATTTTTCATGCAGTGCCGGCCTGTAGGGTTGAGGGGCCCTAGGTGAGTTTAAAAAAAAATTGGGCCCACTGATGTAAAAAAAAGTGAGAAGCACAAAAAATACAATTTTAATATTTAAGTGTATATATTTTTATTACTGAAACATATTTAACCTATAATACATATGTAAAAATATTTACTCAGATTTAAACAAATAAATTTGCAGTATTGCAAATGAAAGTGCAAGTGTGTTGTAAAAACAAATTGTACATAAAACAAACTAAATAAAATAAAATAAAATACAAATAAATAAATGAAGAAGGGCACAGATTGGACACTTGTGACGTTATTTTACTTAAGACTTTAAGACACTTTTTGGGTTTATATCGAATGTGAGCAATTTGGAGAGATTCGTGGAATGGAATCTGTGTAGGAATACGTTACCTCATTCTAGTTCACCAATCGCGGCCTGTGTTATGCAAAGTAGACAATCTGGGTATGTTTCTAATATTTTCTGCTTTTATTCATACTGTAATTGTGTAATTATTATTGTTTTCATTTATTTGTCATGTATGAATTATACAGAGCTATTCTTTTATTGAAATGTGGAGGTTATTTTTTTTTTTTCACCGTTGTTGTATCGTGTTTAACGGGGTTTGTGCATTGCGTAATGTGCATTGTTCATAATTAATATGTACGTTCTCGTGTTTATGTTTACAGCAAATATACAAGAGCAGCTTTCGTGGGGCCCTCCAAGAAACGTGGGGCCCTAGGCAACCGCCTATCTGCTTGTTAAGTTGTGACATATCAGTGACATATGAGATACTCTTTCCGGGTCCAAGCCGCTACTCATTTGAATTGAGAAAAATTTGTTCATGGCCACTTTTTAGTCCTATCACACATTAAAGTGAATTTTAAATATAAAACCATGGTGAACATATCAGTCTCTGGACTTGCTGCTTCAGAAAAACCAAAATTGTAACAGTTTATAAAAAATTAATCACTTTTTGGCCATCGGATATTAGGCATGGATATATATATTGCGATCATGATTTTCGAATTACAGTATTGTATTACAGCGCTTTTTAAATGTTTATTATTACCATTTGATGAGTCTCCTCATACAGTTTGATACAGCGCTTGGACCCGGAAGCCGCTTCGAGTGACGTCACACTTAACAAGCGGAAATTGCCTGTTGGATGGGCTGGCACTGTTTTCATGTCATGTATAAATCTCAATTACACAAAATTGACACTTTTGTGGTTTTGAGGTCCAGGGTTACAATGCCTTGGATGTTGAGAGGAGATCAAATTTACAATTTTGGAAAGTTTTACGCTATATCTTTGGAATTGAATAAAAAAAATTTAAAATGAAATGAAGATTTGCAAAGAAACATTTGTTAACAAATGGAATCTATATATCTATCTATCTTTATATATATATATATATATGTATAATGGTCAATGGGTAATAGTTAGGAAATTACACCGCAACAATGCGTTCAAAACAGGAGTGTTCTTTCCTAGCTTTCGATTGATTTGATTGATTGATCTAGATTCAAGTTTAAGATCTAGGTTTAATCTAGAATAGCTAATGGCTTAGTTCTTAAGAGTTAGAATTATTTACTCACCCCCATGTCATTCCAATTCCCTGAGACCTTCATTCATCTTTAGAATACAGAAGATATTTTAGATGAAACCCGAGAGCTCTCTGACCCTCCATACACAGCAATGGTCCCAAGACATCCAGAAAAGAAACCTAAAGCATTGTCAAAATGTTTCATGGTTCAACTGTAATCATATAAATCTACAAAAATACATTTGTGTACAAAAAAAAAATATTGCTCTTTCTTTCTATGGAGGGTCAGAGAGCTTATATATATATTATAATTTGTGTTCTAAAGATGAACGAAGGTCTCAGGGGTTTGGAATTCCATGAGAGTGAGTAATTAATAACAGAATTGTCATTTTTGGGTAAACTAACCCTTTAAATAATGTATCCAAAAATAGATTTTTACTTTAGCCAATCTAATAATGTTGTAAATTATATTCAGTTTTTTTTTAAACCAATTGTTTTGTTTAATAAGACCTGTCAGAATTCATATTTAACTTGGTTTTGCTGTATGTTTTCTTTTAACTCTCAAAATGCCAGAATCTGTTCACAGAAGAAAAAAAGTGTGAGCTATCTCTTTAAGAAAGTGTTATGACTAAACCGTTTAAAGTACCATCAGTACTCAAATGTTCCTGTATTTCAGGAGCTTTTGGACAGGGAGAGAGCAGAGATGGTTAGTAACATGGAGATAGAGCGCAACACCAAGAGCTTCAACTTTGCTGCTTATCATGATCTGGATACTGTAAGTACATGCACTGACTTTTTTCAAAAAAGCACACAGAACATTTATAACACAAGCATGATATGTAAGGGATTAAGTACATCCAGGTAGTTGTTATCGCATAATAAAATCTGGCAGGCTTATCAGCAGTTGTATAAGGCTGAAGGGCTTTATTCGGCAACAACCGCCTGGATGTACTTTATCCCGCTTATTATATGGCTACTTGCCACAAAACATAAAAATTAACTAACAAAACATTTTTCTAAGCTGTAATAGAGTTTGATGTAATAGATTACTCTTTAGTTAAACGCAAAGCTGACAGAAACGAAAAAGGCTAAATGGAGCTGATGGAGCATATACTAATCTACCTATTATTCAGTCACAAGACATGACAGACAAGTATATAAATATAGATGTGAAGAGTACTTAATTTGAACTGGATCTGGCCTGATCCTGTTCTGGAAAATGTCAGGTATTTGTGTTTTGCTTTCCGGTATTTATTTTAATGGTTGGTGATTTTCACTTGCAGTGAGCAGCGAAAATAAATAATGGCATAGTGGCCTATCTAAAGAGTATTTGTATTTTCAAAATGGCAAAGAGTCATGCATATTTTCATTCAAATTTTCATTAAAATCACGAGTAAATCTGATAATGAGCCTGATCAAAAGAGATCTTGTGAAAATGAAATTGCGCGAATGGATCAGGATAGCAGGAGACAGAAGCAAAGTAATCTCAAGTCACAAAACATGACAGAAGAGCTAACTGTGGGCTCTTCTTGAAAATATATGGTACATACCTTATATGGCACAAAATAATTGAAAACCGTTCAGAAATGTGATGCTTTTTTTGCGCTAACATCGTTTAATGACATCATATTCCAGGAAAACTGAAATTGTTTGGTGGACATCGATCATGGTAACTTTTATTTCCTGGTTTTGTTCTGGGAATTATTCATTTATAAATTAAGCATTGTACGTGAAATGGTCAAGATGATTCGAAGTAACCTGATCTGCGAATTATTTGCGAACAACAAACCTCGGAATGTAATTATTCCACGGAGCTGTGTAACAAGCCTTTATAACTGCCCCTGTATTTCAATATACTTCTGCAAAAAAATGCTAATTAATATTCAAGCATGTCACAGAGAAGAAGTTTGGTTAATTAGAATCTATAATAAAATTATAGTTAATTAGAATCAATAAAGAAGTTTGGTTAATATATCACTATACATATATTTAATAAATAGTAAAAAAGACAAAAGTAATATTAAATATATTCCTTTTTCCCACAATAATCTAAACCAAACGTCTGAATATTTGAATTGTCAGCTTTACAGTTTTATGGACACCCTTGTTGCGAGTCACTCTAACCTGATCTCGAAAGTGAAGATTGGCAGCACCTATGAGAACCGTCCCATGTACGTCCTCAAGGTAAACAGATTATATGATTACAAAATGCAGATTGATTTCTGTGTGCTGCTGTTTGATTTGATATATATTCATGATGTATCCAGTTTAGCACTGGTGGAGAGAATAAACCTGCGATCTGGATTGATGCTGGGATTCATGCCAGAGAATGGGTTTCTCATGCTTCCGCTGTGTGGATCGCTGACAGGGTGAGTGAGATTGTGGAAGAATTTAGTGTTTGGTTGACTCTGTTCTTATGACACATTTAGAGCTATTTTCTTTTACAATACTCTTTTTTTTTACAATTTATTTTACAATATTTAAAGTTAGCTCTTACAATAAACATGATAATGTAGTGCAGGGGTCACCAACCCTGTTCCTGGAGAGCTACCTTCCTGCAGATTTCAGTTGCAACCCTGACCAAACACACCTGTCTGTAATTATCAAGTGCTGCTTCAGGTTCTAATTAATTGGTTCAGGTGTGCTTGATCAGGGTTGGAACTGAACTGTGCAAGAAGGTAGCTCTCCAGGAACAGGGTTGGTGACCCCTGATGTAATGTATTTCTATTCTCTGACAGAAAAGATGATATCTGATTTTTAATTTATCAAGTTAACTTGCCACTTTCACATGTTCTAACTTTAAAACAAAAGCAGGCCCGGATTAAGAATTTAGAGGCCCCTGGGCGCAATGTCTTGCAGGCCCCCTACCTGGCCGCACCCCTATAGTTGAATTAAAAAATAAGATAAATAAAATATTTTTAATAAAATTCATCTATAATATTGCCCGCATTTTTAAAAATAAATGATATACAGTACATATATTTCTAGTCTACAAAGATTTAAAGCATTTAAAGCACACTTTGAAAAACAAATACTAATACAACTAGCGAAAATTGATGGATTTTAATATACTTGTTCAAGTTCACAGAAGCAGTACTAAAATTTATATTTAAGGGTATTTTTAATGTATAACTTCTACAAACTTACTGTATAATGCATATGATTTAGATATAACACCTCGCCAATCCAGTTCTATGAATCTGAGTCTTCCATAAAACACACACTTATTAATGTTTCCTACTTGTCTTTCTCGTGATGAAGAGTAGGCAAAATCTGATATGTAGTGGGAGAAAAGAAAGAGCGTGTTTATGATCAAACCGGGTTCATGATCGATCGCATCACAACATGTTGCCATGCGCTTTACAAGCTACGCCACTCTCACTGCAATTTGTTGCTCTCTTTAGTTATGTTGTCTCTGTCAATCAAACGGCGATGGGCGGGAATCACTCAACTAGCTAATTTCAACGAGGTGCACTATTTGCACTTAGCCACTACAATAGACACTACAAAATTGGCATTTGCCCCTCTCTCGCAGGGGCCCCAAGTGCGCACGGGCCCCTGGGCCTGTGCCCATAATGCCCATTGGGTAATCCGGCCCTGAACAAAAGCCATCATTTTGTTTAACAATATTGCTTAAGATGGCAAATGTAAAATTACATTTTATTTTATTAAAAAAATATATATATGTTTAGCAGCATTGTGTCACGTCAGCTCACTCACAAACATACAGGATCGCAGGAGTTGTCAAGAACAGGTATTTATTTACAAAACATCGCACTTACTACAAACACATGGACTGTTTCTCAATTCCAAGAACGCAGAGAATGGACTTGCTTTCTTGTGAAGACCGGTCTTGCCAGGTCACCCCAGAAGAACGAACTTAGGAGACTGCAAGAACAGAGAACGCGTCCTGTAAGCTGTGAGATGCTGCATTCTTCCCGACGGTCACGTGACCTTCACGCGTGTTTAATGGAAAATTATTTAAACATTGTGGTATTCATACAACGATTTATTGTTTTTCCCCTTTTCAAAATATATTCTATGCATAAAGACTTTACAAATATACTCTGCACAATACAAATAAAACAGATTTTAATATGAATTTCAGCAAATAAACACCCATAACCTCATAAGGCCCAAGGTGTTTTTTTACATGTATTTTTTATTTCTCTTTGCTATTTGGGCTTGTTGGAACCGAATTAGAATAAAAATTTAAGTATCATCTTTTGATATGATGTACTTTTAGAGAAAAATTATGTCCATATATGTGGGCTCGTGGTCCAAAATGACATAAAACACTTTTTCCCGAATTTCCTTTTTTGCATATTTAACATAGAATTTTTTTTTTTTGAACTTGCTTTGACTATCAGAGAGTAAAAACAAAAAAATTCCCATTTTGCACAGTTAAAAATAGGGTTTGGGACATGTCATATGCTGCAAAATAGTTGCAGGATGACACTGTATGTCTGTAACAAAATATAAAACATTCAAAGTATTTTAAATAGCCACTTAAGAGCTAAAAATGTGCTGTCCATGTGTGTGGACACTCGGGCCCTAGGAGGTTAATGTGTTTATTCCTTTATTAAGATTTTCATGTTCATTTTTACTTTCACTGTTTCATTTAGAGAAACTTCTGAGGTAAGTTATATCTCTGAACTTTAATAATAAACCTATATAAAATGCTGCGCTTTCCACCTCCAGTCGCAATGACTTTTGGGACTTCTCGAGCGAGTTTGGTGCTTAAGTCTGCATGCGCCTTCGATATCAAGAGCGCATCCAGGAAGTTTTACGCATCCTCCGTTCTTGGTCTTGAGTATTGGAACTGAACTTTGGCAGTTGATGATGACGTTACACGAGAACACGAGGACGCAGGACCGCAGAAGAACGCATATTGAGAAACAGCCATGGACATGGACCACCGGCATCACTGGGGTGGTTGACAATTCAACATCGAATGGAGGATTGAAGAAAACATAGGAATTTAAATACACAAGACATAATGGGGGGGGGGGGGGGGGGGGGTGGGGGGGGGGTTAATTTTTATTTTATTTTATTTTTTTCAGCAGAGACATTGAATATTTTTAATTTAATTAAATGTATTTATTCATTCATTCATTTTCTTTTCGGCTTAGTCCCTTTATTAGTCAGGGGTCACCACAGCGGAATGAACCGCCAACTTATCCAGCATATGTTTTACATAGCGCATGCCCTTTCAGCCACAACCCAACACTGGGAAACACCCACACACTCCCATTCACACTTATACACTACAGCCAATTTAGCTTATTCAATTTACCTACTGTATAGCACATGTCTTTGGGCTGTGGGGGTAAACCGGAGCACCCGGTGGGGGTAAACCGGAGCACCGAGTTTGCCAACATGCAAACTCCACACAGAAACGCCAATTGATTCAAGCCGGGGCTAGAACCAGCGATCTTCTTGTTGTGAGGCGACAGTGCTAACCACTTAGCCACCGCATCGCCTTAATTTAATTTAATTTAATTTAATTTAATTTAATTTAATTTAATTTAATTTAATTTAATTTAATTTAATTTAATTTAATTTAATTTAATTTAATTTAATTTAATTTAATTTAAAGGGAGCAGCAATAAACCTGTAAAGCTCCTAATTTCTATTCATTTGAAAATGATTATCTTTTTTTTCAGCAGAGACTTATTTTAACAAGATAACTTAAAAAACAATTCTTATTTTCTAGGAGCTGCTTGTAGGAACATTGAATATTTTTTCATTCAATTACATTTTTATTTTATTTTATTTAAATAATGTTATACAAAGAGTTTAAAGCTCTTTAATTTCTTTTTATTTAAACATAATTTTTTTTTAATTTTGTATGTGCAGAACCACTAAACACAGACTAGTTTATTGCAGCATTTGGATGTCTTAACTTGAATTCAAAATAGAAGATTTAGTTTTTGAACATTGGGCCAATGTGCTGAAAAAACAGGCACTGACTCTCAGCTCAGAGCAAATCTGAAAAATGAAATACAGTGCTCAGCATAATTAAGTACACCCCATTTTGAAAATAAATATTTTCATCCATTTCTCAGTGAATATGGGTAGTGTATATTGGTGCATTTGAACAAAACATTTAATAAACAGATATATTAATAAAATAATATTTTAGTCACAGAACATCTTTAGAAATGGAAAGAAAATACATTTAAATATTACAAAAAATATATATAAATTACAACATTTCAACAAAATTGTATATATTATTTTTGTTTTTCTTGATTTTTGCTTTTTTTTTTTTTTTTTTGCTATTTATTTCCTAACAAATCAATTTGGGCTACTAATTTTTGAACCATTATTGTAAGTTATTTTGTTAGATTAGCTCCAGATTTGGCTTCAGTACTGACTAATCTAATGTATATGCACAAATATAATATTGTAAGACATCCTATAGAAAATATAAATTTGTGAGGGGTGTACTCATATATGCCGAGCACTGTATAGCTGGGATTAGATGATTGTTCTAAGATTATTGGATAAAATCTGCATAGCATGTACAACAGATATTTTTAATATTTTGAACTGGTCTTCTTGTCCCTCCAGATTGCCACAGACTTTAAGGAAAACCGTGCCCCTGTTCCCGATGTCCTTAGTAAGATGGACATTTACTTGATGATTGCGGCCAATCCTGACGGATACGTCTTCTCCCACCTCACCGCCCGTGTAAGCCAATATTCACTTGTCGCATAACACACAAATAAAAGTTTCAAAGTATTTCTAATGACATTACTAATGTATAATCCCTCAGCCGTTTCACCGTTTGTGGCGTAAGAGTCGGTCTGTGACCTCTAACCCAAACTGCCCTGGCGTCGACCTCAACAGAAACTTTGATGCTGAATTTAGTGGTACGTTCAACTTCATACTGTTATTTTTGACACATTAGAATGACTTTACAATACATTCAGTTACAATTTATGCAATTGGCAAAATCTTTTAGAAAACACAGCTTTACATTGCATTAAATGTGCACTTTTTATTCATTCTTTCATTTTCAGGGAATTGAACTTATAACCTTGAAGTTGCTAACGTCATGCTTTACTATCACTGCCCCCCTGGTGAGCCCATTTGCCACTGCACGTTTAAAACAATTACAATCTGTACTTAACCTGATCTATTATTGACAAACTATATATCATTGGAAAGATTTGATTCTATGTTTCATATTTGACCATTGCTTTAAAGGAAATATTTTGTAGTGATAATAATTTATTGTGCCGAGAAGGTAGACATTTTTTTAAATTTCATAAATACACCAAGAGTTGTGGCTTTTAATATAAAAAACCAATAAATACACGATATGGGCCCTATTTTAACGATCTAGGCGCAAAGTCCAAAGTGCAGGGCGCAGAAGCATTAAGGGCGTGTCAGAATCAATTTTTGCTATTTTAAGGACGGAAAATTCTGTTTTGCGCCAAGGCGCATACATGGTCTAAAAGGGTTGAGCTTATTCTCCTAATGAGTTATAGATGTGTTTTGAGAATAAACCAATCAGAGTCTCATCTCCCATTCCCTTTAAGAGTCAGTTGTGTGGTGCCATAGAGCATTTGCTATTTACATGGCGACTTTGTAAGTGTAAAAACTGAACGGTTCACTAGCGAGAAAACAGTTAAATAGAGCATCTACAGCGCAAGAATGAGAGAATGAGCCTCCTCATTCTTTACTTTCATTTTCACTCTCTTGGATAAGGAAACGTGTTGTATGCACAGACATCCATTAGCCTACATAATTAATTTCTTTGTTAAGCGCAAAGATTTGTTTAAAAACTATTTCTAAATTCAGTTCTAATTTCCAGCAAATGAATAAATGAACAATAATAACGAAGAGTGGTCAAAAAACTAAGTTATATCCAAATACACATGCTATGCCCCATATGGTCTAAAAGCTGACAGGTGAGCAAATCTAAGCTTGTTTTTAATAAAACAAATATAAATATGCATATAATAAATAATAGTGCTAATAATAATAACATTATACAAAAGCAAATTGTCATGAATAAACTGAAAAAGCCCCCCGAGATGAACAAGACATGAAGGCAGTGGTTTTTATATTTATGTAGGCTAGAAAGTAAGAATTTTTGTAATATTTTAATCCTTTAATTCTTTTTTATTTGTAAAGATATTTGCGTATTGTTCTACATCCTGTGTGTATTAAGCAATGTTTAAGCGAGGCGCACAACTAACGTGCTCTGTGCTGGACTTTAGACCTCTTAGCTGGTCTAATAAACAGTCTATTCTAGTTTCTCAAAATAGCAACGCACCAGCAATGCGCCTTAACACACCTCCTTTTTTAGACCAGAACGCCTATGGGCGCACATATGAGCGCAAATGCATTTGCTATTTAAACAGCGTGGTGCAAAACGTCAAAACCACACTTGCGTTGAGCTGAAACTAGCAAACAACACTTGTGTCGCGTCGCATTGCGCCATGAGTATGATAGGGCCCTTAATCTTCACTTAAACTTCAGTTTATATATATATTAGTATTTGTCTGAAATAATGAAAATAAAATTGAAACTTTATGTGTCAAGTGGTAACAAAGTGTCCTTTAAGCCTAGTTCACATTATATGACTTTAAACATTGGCAGATTGCTGTGCCGTTCACATTACATGACTTTATTTTGTGTCTTTAAAGCCTAGTTCACACTACATGATTTAAACATCGGCAGATTGCTGTGCCGTTTACACTACATGACTTGATTTTGTGTCTTTTAATTGCTGTGGTGTTCACACTACGTGCTACTACATAAATGATCCACAAGAGGGGCTTCACACACTACATGATCTGACAACAACTCCTTCCCCAACAGCTCAGTCAAGCTACCAAACCACAGCCAATGAAATTTTGAGGGTGGAGCCATCAGAAAAAGCTGAACACTATTGGCTGCTTGTGTGCTGATTACATCATTGACAGCGTTTCAAGCTTTCAAGGGGGCATTTAAAAACATTGTCAATCAGCTGATGCGTCAGCGGATTAATTGCTCATCTGCAAGATTCAAGTGGATAGATTAAAGAGTTTTTAATTTTTGTAATTTAATAACTCTTTGAAATAAAACTAACATATATATAACACCCTGACGTTTCCTATAGTATGTGACAATATGGCATCTTATATAAGAATGGTCAGAATGACCAGTATGGTAATTCTAATAGTTACAGAATTCTAGTTCCACTGTTTATATAGCCTACTCTAGTGTCTGTGTCTACGCAGAATGAAGCGAGTGCATCAAATCAAATCACTTTTATTGTCATATCATCAGCAGCACGTGTGCTATGATGAGTGAAAAGCTTAGGTGCTGGCTCCAGATAGTGCAAAATACAGATAGTGCAAATACAACGACAGTGCAAAATAAAGACAGTGCAAAATAAAGACAGCGCAAAATACAGACAGTGCAAAATACAGACAGTGCAAAATACAACAACACACTCACAAAAAAACAAGACAATGTAAAATTGGCAATGTTGACCGCGATACGTACGATGGATAGGTGGACACATAGTTGTAGGCAGTATTGTTTTAAGTATGGATTTGTTAAAGTGCAGTGCATGCTACAACTTGATGGTGTGCAGTGCGGGGTATGGAGGAGTTTGTGTGGGGTGTGTTAAGTGTTCATCAGCCTGATAGTCTGAGGGAAGAAACTTTCCTTCAGTCGGCTGGTGCGTGACCGAATGCTGCGGAACCGTCTGGCTGAGGGTAGCAGAGAGAAAAGTCTATGGCTTGGGTGGCTGGAGTCGCTGATGATTCGCTTGGCTTTCCTCATGCACCTCCTGGTATAGATGTCCTGGAGGGAGGGAAGCTCACCTCCTACTACGCGTCCAGCAGTTCGCACCATCCTAAGTAGACCTTTGCGATTGCTGCTGGTGCTGTTTCCGTACCAGGTGGTGATGCAGCCAGTCAGGATACTCTCCACAGTGCAGGTGTAGAACGAGCGGAGGATGTGGGGGCTCATTCCAAACCTCCTGAGACGCCTGAGGAAGAAGAGACGTTGTTGTGCCTTCCTCAGTACTGCATCTGTGTGGGCAGTCCATGTCAGATCCTCAGCGATGTGTACTCCAAGAAATTTGAAAGTGCTGACTCTCTCCACTGGTGTCCCGTTGATGGTGATGGGAGTGTGTTATTTCTTCTTTCTCCTGAAATCCACCACCAGCTCCTTGGTTTTGCTGATGTTGAGTGAGAGGTGGTTTTCCTGACACCACTGCGTCAGAGTGTGCATCTCCTCTCTGTAGGCCGTTTCATCATTATCGGTGATTAGGCCCACCACCGTTGTGTCATCAGCAAATTTAACGATGATGTTGGAGCTGTGTTTAGATGTACAGTCATGTGTGTACAGGGAGTACAGGAGTGGGCTGAGAACACAGCCCTGTGGAGCACCAGTGTTGAGGATCAGTGTGGATGAGGTGATGTTGTTCATTCTGACCACCTGGCGTCTGCTTTACAGGAAGTCCAGGATCCAGTTGCACAGAGATCTGTGTAGGCCCAGAGCCTGGAGCTTCACCACCAGCTTGGCAGGCACTATGGTGTTGAATGCTGAGCTGTAGTCCACAAACAGCATTCTCACATATGTGTTTTTGTTTTCCAGGTGAGACAGAGCAGTGTGCAAGGTGAAAGCAATTGCATCATCAGTGGATCGATTGTTTCTGTATGCAAATTGCAGAGGGTCAGTGTTAGCGGGCAGTACAGAGCAGATGTGGTTTTTAATCAGCTTCTCAAAGCACTTGCTGAAGATGGGTGTCAGTGCAACCGACGCCAGTCATTCAAGCATGTGGTTTTTAGCTGATTTCGGTTATTGGCACAATAGTAGCTGTCTTAAAGCATGTGGGAACCACAGACCGAGAGAGCGAGAGGTTAAAGATGTCCATGAAAACCCCCGCTAGCTGTGTGCTCATGCTTTAAGTACAAGTCCAGGGATGCCATCTGGGCCCGTAGCTTTTCGGATGTCCACGCGACGGAAAGATCTCGTTACATCCGCTACAGAAACAGAGAGTGGGCTGGCGGTTTCTGTATCGGCCGCGGGAGCGCGCTGTGTGTGTGCGCTGTCCTGGGCTTCAAATCGGGCGTAGAACGAGTTGAGCTCATCCGGGAGAGACGCAGCAATGTTCTTACTTTTAAAGTCTGTGATGTAATTAAGTCCCTGCCACATGCTCCTTGCATTATTGGTGTTAAATTGACCCTCTACCTTGTCTTTGTATTGACGTTTTGCTGCTTTGATCGTTTTCCTTAGGTTGTAGTTTGCTTGTTTTACTTCCTCAGCATTTCTGGATTTATAGGCGGAAGTTCGCACTGATAGGGCTGTTCGCAATTGATCCATGGTTTTTGGTTGGGGTAGATACAGACAGTTTTTGTTGGGACCACGTCCTCTATGCACTTTCTGATGAAGCACGTAACGGTGTCTGAGTACACTTCGATGTCGTCATCAGAAGATGCCCAGAACATCTCCCAGTCAACGTCATCAAAACGTCTTGAAGTATGAAATCCGATTGGTCCGACCAGCTCTGAAACGTCCTGAGGGTGGGAGGTTCCCATTTCAGTTTCTGCCTGTAAGCAGGCAAGAGCAGAACAGAAGAGTGATCTGATTTGCCAAATGGTGGGCGGGGGAGGGATTTGTAAGCATCCCGGAACGAAGAGTAGCAATGGTCCAAAATACGATCACCCACGCTGTTTGTGGTGATATGTTGAAAGTATTTTGGAACGATTTTCCTGAGATTGGCGTTGTTAAAGTCCCCTGTAACAATAAACGCTGCCTCCGGGTGTGCGGTTTCCTGCTCGTTTATGCTCCCATACAGTTCCCTGAGCGCCTGCTGTGTTGGCTTGAGGGGGGATGTAAACAGCCGTAATAATGACCGTAATGTGAATTCCCTTGGTAGCCAGTATGGTCGACACCGAAGCATAAGGTATTCCAGATCAGGAGAACAAAATGATCTAACTGAGTGTATGTTTCTCTCATCACACCATAAGTTGTTTATAAAGAAACAAACACCTCCTCCTTTGCTTTTCCCTGTGAGTTCTTTCGATCCATCTGCACGGTGCACGGAGAACCCCGAAAGTTCAGCAGCTGTGTCTGGTACCTCCGCAAATTGCCAGGTTTCTGTAAGACAGATAATGCAGCAGTTTCTTGTTTCCCGTTGGAAGGAAATGCGCGCCCGTAGCTCGCAAAGTTTGTTGTCCAGTGACTGAACGTTAGCCAGCAGAATGGTGGGGAGCGGAGGTCGAAATCCACGGCGTCTTAGTCTGACCAGGACGCCGGCTCTTTTCCTCTTTTCCAGCTGCGTTTGCGTCGTCGCCTCGGTTGTGTGGCCCAGACAAAGGGCTCTGTTGTTGTTTTGTAAACAGAGCGTCATTGCAGAACTCAAAGTCCGGTCTTCGGTGTACGACGAGGGAGCCAATTTCCCGAAGTGTGTGTCTGTCGTAGGCAATAAGAGTGTGTACATCCAGCACGAAAAACAACAAAATACAAGTAAACATACAAAACACAACAAAGTTTGCTGGGAGCTCGCAACACGGCGGCCATGCTCGGCGCCATCTTGATCAATGCCCATTCTGGCCAATCACTTGACTTTTCTGTTGAGCTCCTGAGCACACGGCCATTCAGGCTCATGCTGATATGCTCTCTCATTGGCTGCAGCTCGTCACTACATCTGACCACAAGTGGGGTCGAGTCGGTCGACTGCTCTGGAATATTCAGCATGCTAGATATGGATTTCCGTCTGCGATGTTCGGCGACGCGCCAGCGAGCCTCTTTGAGGCGCTGTTCAGGAGTTCACACATAAAGACTGCAGAGCGCTGAGCACACGCAGATTTTTTCAGATCACAGCCCGATCTGTCGGCGAGCTCGTTAATTTCCAAATGGGCTCAAATCAGGCTTAAAATCCTGTAGTGTGAACTAGGCTTAAATCGCTGTGGTGTTCACACTACTCGAGTCTATGTAAATGATCCACAAGAGGGGGGTCACACACTACATGATCTGATAACAACTGGTTTCCCAACAGCTCTGTCAAGCTACCAAACCACAGACAATGAAATGCTGATGGAGGAGCCGTCAGAAAAAGCTGATGACATCTCTGACAGCATTTCAGTCTTTCAAGCAAGTGTTTAAAAACATTGTCAATCAGCTGATGCTTCAGTGGATCAATAGCTCATCTGCAATGTTCAAGTGGATAGATGTGGCTTTAACACTTGAACTACAGAGGCAGTCAGAGTTTTTAATTTTTGTAATTTAATAACTCTTTGAAATAAAACTTGCATATCTATAATACCCAGAATATTTCTAAATATCTGTATATTTCTTTCTAACAGTATTATTTTTTTAAATTACAAAACAGAAAGGAGAGTTTTTCTACCTTTAATTACCATAGCAGTCAAAATGACTGCATGCATGTCTGCTACTTTTCGCCGTGACTTTAATTATGCGGGTCTTTTTTGCCTAGCAACTTCCTGCTAACATAAACATAACTTTCTGATAGCAAAAACTTACTAGGATATGTCTTTCAAAACAGCATATTCTGTGCTGCGAAATAGCTCCTGTTTGAAAGTGAAAATGAAAGCGAGGCCCAGACCTTTGTGTGTTCTATAGCTTAACTAGTTTAGCTTTATTACCAAAAGGATCATATTTTCAGTCTAAACCCAGAGTGAAGCGAGTGCATCGATGCCCATTCTGGCCAATCACAGACATTTCTGTTGAGCTCCTGAACACAACGGGTATTCAGCTCATGCTGATGTGCTCTCTCATTGGCTGCAGCTCGTCATATCTGACCGTCATATCTGCTCGTCATATCTGACCGCATGTGGGGTCGAGTCGGCCGACTGCTCTGGAATATTTAGCATGCTAGATATTGGATTTTCGTCTGCGAGGTGTCTGCAATGCGTCAGCGAGGGTCTATGGCCCCGATTTTTACATTTTTTTTGCTCATATGTGACAGAGATCGGATCTGTTCTGTGACTGTGTAAACACGAAAAAAAACACATGCATTCGGATATTCAGAGATCGGTTTCAGGCCTCCTTCATATGTGGAAATAAATCGGATATGTGACAATGTGAATATCATAATAACAGGCAGATCAAATTTATTGAGGCATTATGTTTTGTACGTCATTAAACTTGCGACAATGTGATACTTCTCTGCGGTTTAATGACATAGAAGGAAGAGCGCGTGTAGAGACGCCGACGCTGTTAACAACAACAACAGAAGAAACATGGAGAAGAAAAGTGATCAGTCGCCACAATTTTCTCCCACCAGACCTGGAATCTCTCTTGTACCCACATATTCCTCTGAATGGTGGAGGACACCATATTAAATTATAGGGTGCAAGCTGCAATGACGGCCCTTTCCCTCCTCCTGTGCCTCCACCTCTAAAATCATTTTAAAGTTGTGCGAACTTCGCATATTTCGCAGAGCTAAAAGCAAGACAATTTCTTCCATCGTGGCTAGTGTGGCGGCAGATGCTAGAACCCGCTTTTACACATGCGCGACGTCGTAAATTGTAATAGCAAGTGTAAACACATAAATCGGATATGGGTCACAATTAGAAGAACGTGTAAACAGACAGTCAAAAAATCAGATATAGGCAGCAAATAGGAATTGGGCATCAAGATCTGACAGTGTAAACGGGTTGTTGTTCGGTAGTTCACACAAAGACTGCCGAGCGCCCCCAGATTTTCCCCGATCACAGCCTCAAATCGGTCCTCAAATCAGGCTTAAATGAGTAGTGTGAACTAGGCTTAAGGGATGATCAGTTTGACATGAATTTCGCCATGTGGACGTTGTTGGTATAGCAAGCTCAAAACAACTTTTTTGGTGATATGTAAACCAAGTTTTTTTTTTTAAATAAAATACAACAGCTTTATTGTAATACTTTATTACAATAAGCTTAAACAGCTCAAACTTTTTTTGTTATTTTATTTATATTTGTTTATTATTTTTTTGTTATTCTTGCACAGCCCTCGTGCAACAAACTTCAATCTCTTTTCATTAAAGCAGGGATGTCAAACTCAATTCCTGGTGGACCGCAGCCCTGCACAGTTTAGTTCCGACCCTGCTTCAACACACTTACTGGTAGGTTTCAAACAAGCCTGAAGGACTTTTGATCAGGTTTGATCAGGTGTGTTTAATTAGGGTTGGAACTAAACTGTGCAGGGCTGTGGCCCTCCAGGAATTAAGTTTGACATCCCTGCTTTAAAGGGTACCTATTATCCCAAAATCAGTTTTATAAGGGGTTTTAACACAGTTGTGTGGCAACAGTATGTGAATATAACTGGCTTCTAATGGTAAAAATGTATGGATTTTATTTTTATAATCACACTTGATAAAAAAGACACTTTGATTGACATTTTCCCTTTTGTACATGTCATCAGAGAGGGAAAGTCCCACCCATTAGTAACAATCTTACCCTCATTAGCATAGGACGTTAGTTTTGTTTTTAAATCTGCCACTATGCTGACACATAGACATCTTATCTGAATTTAAAGCGACAGTCACCAAAATTGCACAATTAGGATCAAAGCCTAAAAGGGGCAGTTTCAAAGAGATTACTTGTTGGTATTTTAAGCTTAAACTTTACATAGACAGTCTAGGGACATCAGACACTTCTTTTAGATCTTGTAAAAAGGGGCATAAGAGGTCCCCTTTAAATAAGATCAGAAAGAGGATTATATTGAAAACGTTATATTCTATATCAAGAATAAAACCAGGGGCGGACTGGGAAAGCATTTTCAAATGGGGGGGAGATGCGTGGCAGGCCAGAATCACGGTGTCAGGCCAGATTGACTGTCAGGCCACCGGAAAATGTCCCGGTGCTCCCTATGGCCAGTCCGCCCCTGAATATAACTATATTAATAATTCAGCCTATACTCAAAAATGGATGTGACTGTTAACAGGTTTTTAAGTATCTTTACGTTTTCCCCAGGTCCCGGAGCGAGTGATGACCCATGTGACGAAGACTATCGCGGCCCTTCTGCTCACTCAGAGATTGAAGTGACGAACATTGCGGATTTCATTTTGAGCCATGGCAACTTCAAATCCTTCATGACCCTCCATGCTTACTCTCAGCTCCTAATGTATCCCTACGGCTACACCGGCTCAAACGCCCTAGACCAGCCTGAACTCGTATGCAAATACATCCATGAATCTCTTGCTTAAATCTCTCAATCTGCTGAATAACTCTTTGTATGTCTTTTCTAGCACGATGTGGCCACGCAAGCGAACAAAGCCCTCAATTCTTGGCATGGCACCATTTATAAAGTTGGAAGCATCTTTCACACTATTGGTAAGAGGACTGTGGAAGTGCATTGGTTTATGACACATTTTAAGCACTTTCCATTAAACAGGAATGACATGCAAACACTCGCGCATCACATCAGCCGTGCACAAGATTACTAAAACCCTGAATAGAAAGCCTGTGTCTCTCCGTGCGCGTGATCATCTTCTCATTTAAGAAGTTTGAAACAGTTATAACTACATATAGGTTAGCATGTTTCTAGTATGGATTGGCATGTTTCTTGCTAGGCTGTTGATAAGGGGTTCTGAGTGGTTGCTAAGGTGTTGCTAAGGGGTTGCTAAGGTGTTCTGAATGGTTGCTAGGATGTTCTGAGTGGTTGCTTAAGTTTTGCTAGGCGCTTGCTTGGGTGTTCTGAGTGATTGCTAGGCGGTTGTTAAGGCGTTGCTAGGGTGTTTTGACTGGTTATTAAGGCATTGCTAGGCGGTTGCTAAGGTGTTCTGAGTGGTTGCTAGATCGTTGCTAATGTGTTGCTAGGCGGTTGCTAGGGTGTTCCAGGTAGTTGTTAAGGTGTTGCTAGGTGGTTGCTAAGGTGTTGCTAGGCAGTTGCAAGTTGTTGCAATGTGGTTGCTAGGGAGTTCTGAGTAGGTGCTAAGGCATTGATAGGGTGTTTTATGTGGTTGCTAATATGTTGCTTGGTGGTTGCTAAGGTGTTGCTAGGCAGATGTTAGGGTGTTCTGAGTGGTTGCTAAGGCTTTGCTAGGCTGTTGCTAAGGTGCTCCTAGGTGGTTGCTAGGGTGTTCTGAGTGGTTGCTAAGGTGTTGCTAGGTGGTCACTAGACAGTTGCTAAGGCGTTGTTAGGTGGTTTCTAGGCAGTTGCTAAGGTGTTGCTAGGCGGATGCTAGGGTGTTCTGAGTGGTTAATAAGGCTTTGCTAGGTGGTTGCTAAGGTGCTTCTAGGTGTTTGCTAGGGTGTTCTGAGTGCTTGCTAAGGTGTTGCTAGGTGGTCGCTAGACGGTTGCTAAGGCATTGCTAGGTGGTTGCTAAGGCATTCCTAGGTGGTCGCTAAGGTGTTGCTAGGCAGTTGCTAAGGTGTTGCTAGATGGTTACTAGAGTGTTCTGATTGGTTGCTAGGCAGTTGCTAAGGTGTTGCTAGGTGGTTACTAGAGTGTTCTGATTGGTTGCTAGGCAGTTGCTAAGGTGTTGCTAGGTGGTTGATAAGGCATTGCTAGGTGGTTGCTAAGGTGTTGCTAGGCAGTTGCTAAGGTGTTCTAGGTCGATGCTAAGGTGTTGCTAGTGTGTTCTGATTGGTTGCTAGGTGGTTGCTAAGGAGTTGCTAGGTGGTTGCTAAGGTGTTCTAGGTTGTTGCTAGGTGGTTGCTAGGGTGTTCTATGTGGTTGCTAAGGTGTTGCTAGATGGTTGCTAAGGTGTTGCTAGGTTGTTGCTAGATTGTTGCTAAGGTGTTGCTAGGCGGTTGCTAATGTGTTTTGAATAGTTGCTAGGCAGTTGCTAAAATAAATTAGCATGGTTGTAATCAGAGACGTAGCGGACATTCTAAAAGTGGCGAGGACAGCTCTATGAGATGCAAAAGTTTACGTTCATATAATTATTAATCACCTGTTTCTAAATGGTCTGTCTAAAAGTGAGGGTGACATCCCCCCTGTTTATAGTATGAATTAGCATGTTGCTAGTATGTTTATAAGGCACGCTTGGAATGATGAGGGCTATTAAATGATGACAAATTGCACTTATTGGTGGACAGTTTTTTATGTGACTTGTCAAACCTCACGTTAGACAACTTTAAAAAAAAGTGCTATTAAAACTGACTAAAGAATGTCACCTATACATTTCATTTCAGAGCAAGCTAGTGGTGCCAGTGTGGACTGGGCTTACCAACATGGCATCAAATATTGCTTCGCTTTTGAGCTGCGTGACACTGGTGAATACGGATTCCTCCTGCCCGCCGACCAGATCGTTTCTACCGCAAGGGAAACATGGTTTGCTCTCAGATACATAATGCAATATGTTTCTGATCATCCTTATTGAGATAAAGCTCCAATAAAGATCTTATAGAGTTTATACTGGACATAAAGCAAATGTCATTTCATATTTTATTGTTTTGCACAACATGACCTGATTATGTGAATCTGCAGTACTTTAACCATCCTGTAATGATGCGGGAGTGGTAACAGAGATGGAGTTCCACGTGCAGCTTTATTTAGTGAATGGTCAGGCAGGCAGCGGTCAAAACAGTAACAAAACATTAATAGCAAAGGCAATCAGAATAATGCCGCGGTCACACTAGAGTTTGTGCGTGCGAAATTCTGTTGTATGGTGCTGCGAAAAGGGGTGGAATTAAACAAGATGATTAGACATTTAAAAAAAGCAAGCGATTGGTCCATATTTTACATTTCTGTCCAGAGAGGTCATGTTTTGATCCTCAATTGGTCTCACGCAGTCAAGTGATGCGATTTCGCAGGTCAGAGTTCACCAAGCTTGAACTTGCAACGCAGTGAACTGTGAAACTTGACACACGAACTTGCGTTTCCAGTCTGACGCATTCATGTGTCTGTGGTGCCTAATTAGTCTTAAGTGTCAGTAAGGATGATCTGCAGCTGTGTGTGTTAAATCAAGGGGTGATCTAGAACTGGTGTGTGAGTGCATGGCATGATGGTATGGAGCCAGATCAGTCTCAATAATAATACATTTGTATTCATAAAATTCATACACAATTAATAAATTCAAAACACAATTCATAAATCCACAACTCAAAAAATAAAATAAAAAGCAAAAATATTTCCCCAATGCGCACACGTGTTTTTTTGGAGGATTGTGTTTAGCACAGTGAGTTTTTCATCCACCAATCGAAACACTCCTTACTGAACAAACTCAAGAAGCTCCACCATTTATATTTTTTTTATATAAAATAAAAGAAATTGCTTTAGCAGTATTATTAGACATTTGCTAAAAATTAAATAAGCTGAGTAACGTTATATATCAGTAATATTGAGTAAGATGAACTTATGTCATTCGCGAACGGCTGGATTCAATGCATTCAGTAGCAAATCTTACTGAACAAATCATTGATTCAAATGAATCTGTTAAATAAACAACTTGTTTATAATACAATAGTTTGCTGCCACCTGCTGGCATTTTCAGAATATCATTTTGTCGATCACCTCTGTAATCAGAATGTTATGATTGAATTTAATCCGGGCAGCACAGTGGTGCTGTGGGTAGGGCTCTCGCCTCACAGCAAGAAGTTCGCTGGATCAAGCCTCGGCTGGGTCAGTTGGCATTTCTGTGTGGAGTTTGCTTGTTCTCTCCGTGTTGGCGTGGGTTTCCTCCGGGTGCTCCGGTTTCCCCCACAAGTCTAAAGACATGCGCTATAGGTGACTTGGGTAAGCTAAATTGTCCGTAGTGTATGTGTGTGAATGGAAATGTGTGGGTGTTTCCCAGTCATGAATTGCAGCTGGAAGGTCATCCGCTGTGTAAAACATAGGCTGGATAAATTGGTGGTTCATTCCGCTGTGGCGACCCCAGATTAATAAAGAGACTAAGCCGAAAAGAAAATGAATGAATGAATTAAATCCAATAAAATTTGCCGCTTTAACTGTTATGTAAATGCATTTATTATCCAATTCACTTTTAGATGCAGATTAGCATTAGATTAGATACTTATTAGATGCCTATATTATTCTGATGCAAAGCAATGTGTGCTCATGCTTAACTTGTAGAAAATCACGTTATTTTTCAGATATCTTACTTTGATTATGTACAGCTACTCAGCTAAACTCATGTTTATCTGACATAAGATAAACAACTAGAACAATGGGCTATATGCAGACAGACCTTTAATTTTCAGTCAGGCAGTCCAAGGGCTTCCGGTGAACTGTCTTTCCATTACAAAATTGTCACCTTTAAGATCTGATTTCTCTAAAAATAAGTAATCTTCACTGCCTGTTAGATATGCGATAGGAAGTGGTCTCAGATCGGACAAGAAGCACTGAAATTAAATTTCATTTCCCCCCGCCATGTCTTTAAAATATGACAATTTATTTTACCCCAGTATTTTCAATGGAATTTCTGCTCTAGCCTGTTGCTACTGACGGTGCTAGTGGTTATAGCGGTCTTTCATCTCGTTTTACGCTTGAACAACTAAATGAATGCTTAAGTCTATTTAACTGAATGTATTGTATTTACGCTACATTACAACATCGATGCTGTAAAAACAACCTTGGGAAATTGAAAATACTCACATTAAGCTTTCACCAGAAGTTTATCGTGGCTATAAAACTCTAACTGTGCATAGAGCCCATTAAGAGTTTAGATTTTTCCTTGACTCTAAGAAG